>OX421495.1:11983320-12308320 GCA_949126835.1 Anisus vortex
CTCACCTCAAGTTGTCGTCTATCCCCGTCTTCAACTCTCTCTATCCCTCTGTTATTCTTTCTTTCTTTCTGTTAGTCTCTCTCTCTCTCTCTCTTTCTTTCTCTCTTATTAGCTTTCGTTCAGTCAGTCTTTTCTTTCTTATTTTTCTCGCTTCCTCAAAGTTTGTTTAATTTTCTCTGTATCTTCCTGTCTGTTTCTTTTTCTACATTTCAGTCTTTCTCATTCTTTCTATTTTCTTTCTTATTCTCTCTTCTTCATATCTTTTTCTTTTTACTTTTTGTTTTTCTTGATTTCTCTTCTTTTTCTACCCTCGATTTTTTTCTTTCTTTGTTTTTGGGTGAGAAGCTCTTGATCATTTTTCTAAACTATCCAGTCAATCCATGCAATTTTCATAATTTCTCAGCCAATCAATGCGATTTTCCGAACTTTCCAGCCAATCCATGCAATTTAATAACTTCCCAGCCAATTAATGCAATTTTTATAACCCTCCAGCCAATCCATGCAATTTAATAACTTCCAAGCCAATCAATGCGATTTCCAGAACTTCTCATCCAATCGATACAAGTCACTAATCTTTCCAGCCAATCAATTTAATTCTAAGATCTTCACAGCCAATCAGTATAAAAAGAAGATATAGTGAAGGTCTCGGGTTCGAGATGGACAATATTTTTTTAAACCTGGAAGATGTCCCCGAATTTTGCCAATGGCTGGTGGCTGGGAATATTGTCGGCCACAATGTCTCCTTGTACTCCGTAGTCATATCAACTTATGAACGCTGCTTCACTTGGCCATGCGAGGGTTGCCTAGTTGCCTACTTACTATTCTGTTATCTAATTTTTTTATTTGATATAAAATAATTAAATAAATATCAAAGAAACTCCTACGTTGCTTTTTTTTATACGAAACTGCTTTTTTATACGAAACTGCTCGTCCTTCGCACCCCCACAAAAAACCCACACACATCAAGACAGCCCTGCATACGCCAATACAATGCGCCCCCATTGCCATAACGCCCTTAAATGCATACACGTTTTGTCATAACTAAAATGTATCCAGAACACACATATTTTTTTTCCTTCTAATGACGACTCGCACTTCTCGACTGTGCGCTCAGAGGAAGATCTCCACCCCCAAGATGTCGCTCGTGATGGCGACTTTCCCGCGCCCGTCCTTTTTAGATTTATCGCGACACTTGATACGCCGCTGCTCATTAGTTGACTTCCGTGTCATCCGGCACGTGACTTTAAAACTACGGCGGTAGCAGTGAAACGTGTGCCGGGAAGTGGGGGGGGGGGGATGAAAGGGGAGCGGTTGTCATAGTGCGCGGAGTAGAGGAGTGGGTGTGACGGGGGGGGGGGGGGTTGGGAGATGCCGCTGATGATCCGTCGTGTCCGTAGAACAGAAGATGGCCGAATTGTGTCTCTGAGAAAGAACTAACCTTGTCGTCGCCATGCTTTTAATTTTTAAACTATGGTTGAAGGGATGGTCGGAGGGATGGGCGGGTGCGCGGAGTAACGGACATAAGGAAGAAAACTGGCCACACGATACCTTAGTATGCCGTGTTCATAGAAACTAGTGAACGCTGCTTCCACCGGCCCTATGATCAATATGATAGAAAGGATGCCGTAGAGGACTAGAGAGATGGATTAGTGCAGGGGTCGGCAACCTTTTGCTTATTGTGTGCCAAACTAGGATTTAAAAAAAAACAAACATTTAGAGTGCCAACAGCCTGAAAGTGAAAGTCAAACTGCTCAACTATATTATTTTCTATATAAGACAATTTAATTAATGCCCTTGCAAAACCAAGACCAAAAGAAATGAAGCTTTATAGAGAAAACAATTCAAGCGTTTTATATTTAATAACAAATTAACCTGTTTGTTATTATCCTCTTTAAAAAAATTATTTTCATAGTTATACACAATTTCATTACTCAACACACATTAATGATTAATGATAATGTATCAACAATTCTCAAATATTCACAGCCAATCACCACTATTCTCAAATTTTCCCAGACATTCATTTGAGGTATCTTTACTTCCCAGCCAATCAATGCAATTTTCAGAACTTTCCAGCCAATCCATTCAATTTTTATAGTTTTTCAGCCAATCAATGCAATTTTCAGAACGTTCCAGCCAATCTATTCAATTTTTTATAACTTTTCAGCCAATCATTGCAATTTTCATAACTTCCCAGCCAATCCATTACATTTTTATAACTTTCCAGCCAATCATTGCAATTTTCATAACTTCCCAGCCAATCAATGCAATTTTCAGAACATCCCAGCCAAACAATGCAATTTTCAGAACATCCCAGCCAATCAATGCAATTTTCAGAACATCCCAGCCAATCAATGCAATTTTCAGAACATCCCAGCCAATCAATGCAATTTTCATAACTCCCCAGCCAATCAATGCAATTTTAACAGTGAAAAAAATAATTTTACTTGTCACTGGTACTTTCCGTATTTTATATGGCTGCGAAAGTTGGACGCTCAATGCAGAGGCTGAGAGCAGATTTAGGCCTTTGATAACAAATTCTATAGAAAGTTATTAGGATTACGCTATTAAGAAAGAAAAACAAATGAATATGTCCTGTTACAGGTCCATAATCTGGTGGGGAAACGGGCACTTCTGTACCCATGAGCCTCAAAGTGGCGAAGTGTGAATACTACTGGTTCTCCGAGTCAAATCAGTAGGCTAATGCATGGGGCGAGCGGTCGCCGAGATGCTTCCACCCTCATCTCTGTGGTGCTGGAGAGAGGCCAGGTAGGCCAGCTGCAGGCCGGAGGTTAATCGGCTCGCTCCGTTCTTCCCCGTGGAGGCTTCGACGTGGCGTTGCCCTCACGGAAAAGCCTGCATAGGTGGCATCCCGATGTCCACTTTCTGGCGCAACGTACGGAGAGGTACACTGTCCCGTCCTGTAAAATGGCTGCTTTCAAAGGTGGTCTTAAGGGGATGTGTTCGCTCTTGACGGGGGCAGCCCTGTGTCAGACAAAATCCACTCGACCAACACACCGTTGGCCTACATTACAGGAATACGAGGCAAGTCCTGGATGGCTCGAGGGGCGAGCAAATGTACGTTCAGTAAAGGGGAACCCGAACGGAGCAAGCCGCCTAACACGCGACCGCCCTATAGGCGGCCAACGTAGGACTAGCCTCGGACAGGGTTGTACTCATACCTTTCCCATGTCGGAGTGCAAGGCCTGCTAACGCTTATCCAATCACGGTTTTAAGGGTTGGAAAAGACTCAACTGTGGGCGTTGACCAAGAGCAGTTGACGGTGTTAATGCCTAGTCATGCACCGACCTTGAGTACTTTCGAACGGTGGGGAAACGGGAGTCACTCCTTTCAACTGTAAAACGACGAAAGTTGAGATGGTTTCAATCAGTGTAAGGCATGGCTCCTTACCCAAAACCATCCTACAAGGTAGAGTGGAAGGAACACGCAGAAAAAGAAGTGATGGGTCAGCCTGAAAGCGTGAAACGAACTACCTCTTGATACGCTTCTGCAAACGGCTTCTGACCGGGACGGCGGGACGAATGGAGAAATCTAGTTACGCGCACCGTCGTAGCACCCCCACGACGAAAGTCACGTGTCTGATGATGATCAACATTTGTATTTTAGTAGTCAAGATATGATTCTATTAATAGCTAGATTATATAATATTTATAGTTTGATCTCAGCCTAACTGAGATTTTTATTAATCTTCTATTAATATCATGGACCAATGTAGAAAGAATGTACTGCAGTTGAGCGGAATAGAGACGTAGTAATCATACGAACTGAATAATTTAATGTAATGTTTAATAATGTACATATAAATTCTTTAGTCAGATAATATTTATATAATTATCAACTATTTCTTATAGTTTGATCATTTTAAAGTTATACATTATAAATTATAAGCCATTTATGTTGTTTAAAAGGAAAAATAAAAGGAACATATTAAAAATGCTTACTCAAGAAAACGGGTTAATTATCTCCCTTGAATTAAATTCTCCAAATTTCTTCCCATGATGTCAAACGAGTTCATTTTGTAAAATATAACTAGTGTTAATTATACATTTTTATTTCTTTTCACAAATTCGGCATTAGACTTTTTTTTCAACGTGTAATTAAATGTATGAAATGAATTTACCCTATTAAATAAACATTTTCATTTTTTGCATTAATAAAGTCAATTTAATGAGTTAATTTTTTTCCTACATTAATAATTTCAACAATTACATAGTATAATGCTAGTATATAAGACTATTATATTGATTACAATAATAAAACGAACAAATTTGTTTTATAATTAGTTATATTTATGCTTAATTAAGAGTGATGAGCAAAAAAACTCTTTTGAATGTAATCAGTTTGTATTAATTAATGATCGTCTTTTCCTTGAGTGCTCTTCGCTAATTGTTCAATGTAAGTACATATTTAGTCACCTCTGAGTGGTCAAGTTTAAGTGACTTCTTGGTATGCTTAAAACAGCTTTCATGTGCGATAAAATATGTTCACTAGTGTAAATCAAACTAAAAACTGAAAGTTGAGCGAATGCCTTGCAGTTGACAACAGATGACTTTCATAAGCAGCTTCCTTTAAGATTTTCCCGCAAATCGTCACATTTCGACGCCCATGTTTCAAATGTTTAAAATGAAAAAAAAATGCCCGAATCCCTCCACTAACAAAAAATCCAGATCTAACTAGTTTTTTAGTAAGAGCAAGCCGGTAAGGCTTAATTAATGTGGTATGGAGTCCATGAATTTGAAAGTCTTACCTTTGTTTAGAAAACTCCTCATTGAGTGCTTCATTGTACTTCTGAAAGAGCTCATCTATCTTAATTTGCCTTAAATTAAGGAAATAGTTCAAATGTTTTGAAATGGATTTCACGTCAAGATATGTACAGTTTCAATGCAAATATATTCCAGTGATTCGACACTTCAAGTGCTTTTCGATCACGTCCTTGTCAATGCAAGTTCAACTCACTGAAATGTGTCGCCTTGTTATTCAGATATATCAGCTTCAGCAGTCAATTCTCCTCATTCAATACCGGAAGTGGTTGTTTCATCAATATCAAATGCTTCCAGACAAGAAACGAATCTATAAAAAGACTTCACCTATATATTCCGCATCACTTTCTTCTAAATGAGACTTGACAAAATATACAAGTGACTATCTTAAAAATAGATTCAATTAAAGATCGCAAGTCCAATGATGAGACCTTTGAATACAAACATTGCTGAAATTAAACAGTTGACGTCCAGTGTGATTCCCATGTAGTTCATTACACAGTAACTATTACTTATGCTGACGTACATTGTTTTGACTTTCATTATAAAAGCTCCTTCTTAGAGGTCTCTCGCGTGCCACTGAAAATCGTTCTGCGTGCCAACCCCTATTGGTGTATTGGTGGATGTGAAATATGTCAGATATTTCGAGAAGTAAAGAGAGTGGGAGGGAGAGAGAGAGAGAGAGAGAGAGAGACAGAAAAAATGGAAGAGATGGAAAGAGATGAGATACGGAAAGAGAGAAAGATTAAAAAGAGAGAAAGAGAAAGAGAGAGAAAGAAATTAAGATAGAGAAAGATATATTAAACAGAGAGACTAGAGAGGTACAGAGTGGAGAAGACAGGGAGAGAGATCGTTAATAGAAGAGAGAAAGAAAGAGAGAGAAAAAAACGTATACATTATGTTATGATTTGCGATTCACTTCTTACTGAGTGTGTTTGTTTGTATGTGTGTGTGTATGTGTATTTAATACTTTCTGTTTAAAATTTGAAAAAAACAAACATGAGGGTTTCCTGAATATGATACGATAAAAGTTGGATTTTCCTTCCATTTCTAAACATGACGCCCGGATGAGCAATTCTGACATGCCATTAAGCGGAAGAATACATTAGCCGTAATGTTCCAGAGTCTGATGTTTTGACCTTAATGTTGTTGTCGCTATTCTGGAGGTCTTCTTTGATATCTTTTGTCTTTTTATTTGTTTTAAAAATATAATATTTTCCTTAGTGTTCATTCTACGCCTATTTCAGAAAAGACTTAACGACCTTTCCCTTTGTTTTTATACCAAATGCGCCATCAATTAGCGCCCTGGCGCACACCGCTAAAACACGTGCGGAGGGCGGCATGTCTATTTTGCTCGACGTGAGTTCGATCTCTCCCCCTCCCCCGCCAACCGCGCCCCTCCACTACCCCCACCAACTCCGCCCCTCCGTAGATATAATCATTATTATAACATTTTAAAAGCTGTAAAAGTAATGTAAGACTTATGTTACAATCAGGGTCCAGTCTTTGAAGAAAAAAAACTAAAAAAAAGAAGACAAGAAAGAAAAAAAAAACCGGCTTTCGTAATTTAGTGGCGTTCCGCCTCCCCCACCACCTCCCCTCGCCCTATATTCACATGTAAAGGGACGCTATTACATCAAGGTATACAGTGAATCTATGAAATTCTCATGGGATGGCGCTAGTAGACTCCCCCCCCCCCCCCCACCGGTCTCCTTAACCCCCATTCTTAATCCTAACACTAACCATTGGCAATTTTTTTATGCGAACATGAAAAATGTTATAATTTAAGGCCGGACAACTAACAACGGCCTATAGATATCCTTACATCCCTTCGTATGTTAATCACTAAATCGGTCTTCAAAACACTACTTGAAGCATATGAAAATGTCAATGCATTAATTTACAATTAGGCTATTTAATAGTCTATAATATAATTTCATTTACTCTAGGCATAGGTAAAAGTAAATAAATAAATATATATATATATATATTATTATATTATATATATACAATCTAAATTGCCCGGCGTTGCCCCCCCGGGGGGGGGGATAAAACAGGCCTGTATAAGCTACTGCGGACATGTGTAAGTAATATTCATTGAAATAAAAGAAAAATTGCCAAAAGGTATAGAGTATCTGGAGAATCGAACCCGGGTCGCCCGCATGGCAGTCCTATACGTCATCCACTTAGGTAACGAAGTGACATGTCCGAAGTGAAATCGCAAAAGTATAATATGAGACAATTAGGTCACGCGTCTTTAAATTAACTAATATGATTGGTTGAACACACACAGTCTATAAATAAATACATATAAATATAAATATATATAAATATAAATATATATATATATATATATATATATATATATATAAGAATGCATTATAAATGTCACGCATTAAGGTTTTTTAAAAGGTGGATAGGCTTTTCTGTTTGCATATAATTATAATTTGTTAAGTGTGAGTCTACCCTATGGCTCCGACGCCAAGTGGTGGATGCAGCCATGCATTGTGCTGGCCACACAACAATCTATCACTGGGAAGCCACGGAGGCACACCTCGAGCTCTGCTTCACTGGATCAACGATTATTTTTTCTTCTTCTAGAAAAAAAATAAAATCTTAGGGGCGATTGAACTTAAAGCAAAAAGCGGGTTAAGTTGGCATTGTCCTTTTGTGTCGCCAAAATACCTACAGCTTATTATATGGAGGCAAAAAAAAAAGCGTAAAGGAACTTAAGAACCAGCAAGGGGTATAGAAAATACAAGAAAAAAACCCAGAAAGATTCTTTTGATAACGAAACAAATCTAAATTACAGGGTGTATGCGCAAGAAAAAAAAAAACACGTTTCTGAGGATTTTTGTTCTTCAAAGTTGTTTATTTTAACTTGTAAAAAAAAAAATTCTTTGGTTCGCCCTTCCTTATTTCTTCTTCTTTCATTCTTTCTCTCTTTTCCTCTCCGTGTGTGCCTCTTCTTTTTCTTCTTCTTCTTCTCTCTCACTCTGTCTCTCTCTCTCTCTCTCTCTCTCCTAGATTCATTTTTTCCCCTCGTTAAATGAAATAATTTTCTTTTTTAAAAGAAAAGACGACAAACGCGATGAAGCCTATAAGAGAGAGAGAGAGGGGGAGAGAGAGAGATGACAGTTCTGTGAGGCCCTTTTATACAGAGCCCTAACCGAGTTGGCTACCCCTCCTGTGTGAAGAGCCAGTCATCGGGAAAATCGGTCCCTCGCAAGCCGCACTGCGTGCGACGCCCTAGGAGAGATATGATACTAGGAAAGTCTGGCGCCAGGGGGATAATGGCGCCCTTCTAAACCAGGATACACACTTGAACGTAAACAGCCTTGTTGTCTTTTTTTTTGTTTTCTCCTTATTTTCTCTTTTTCTTTTTCAGAAGGTGAGGAAGAATTATTTTTTTTAACCAAAATATTTGAAGGTGTCGACAAAAAGAAAAAAAAAAATCAACAACATTGTAACCCCCCCCCCCCTCCCCCAACCCCCTTTCTCCGCCCCCAGCTTGTGTCGTGGTAATTGTTTACTCGTGGTGATGACGTAATCCGTGGGGGAAAATCGCGATGTCCACAGGTGACGCGTGATGTCTCCTGGCAACGCAGAGATTCAAAATGGCTAAAAAGTAATATATAATATACAAGCTACATTGCCGGGCGTTGCCCGGGTGAAAAAAAATTAGGACTGTATAAGGGTCAGATAAAAATTTAAAAAAAAAACTACAATTAAAAGAAAGCTATAAATCTAATATTTAAATTATTACATTTTTACTGAAGACTTTTACGAAAGTAATTTAAAATAAATATTGTAATCGGGTTAAAAATATGCAAGTATTTTTATTTAGATAAATTGTAGATTTACAATGTCTTTTGTTTTTAAAAGTAAAAAAAAACAAACAGTAGGCCTAGAAAAAAAAGGTATAGTAAACTGGAGAATCGAACCCGGGTCGCCTTCATAGCAGTCCGCTACGTTAACCACTGAGCTAGCGAAGACACATGTCCGATGTGAAAAATTATTAGACTATATATAGGCCTAGGCCTAAATAGGTCAGTGACACAAACTCACGTGTTTTCAAATTGACCAATGGGGATCCATGGGGACACAAACACGATATATATATATATATATACATATTGTTTGCGTAAAAACATTGATTAACCCTTTCTAGACCATTAACAGTAATTGTTCAGAGAGTTAAACCTAATGTAAAATGTGATGTAGTGGATTAAAAAGCACCAACGAGCTGGAAAGGGTTAAGTCAAAAGGTGAAATCTGAATGTCTATAGTAATGAGTCGGCAACCTTTTGACAATACTGTGCCAAAGAAATATTTCTGATTCTTGCAGCGTGCCTAAAGCTTAAAAGTCATCTTGCTCTAGGTTGTCGACCCCTTGCTAATAGTTATAAATCATAGTAGTGAAGAGTGAACATCATTTTGTACATATCTTAAACTGTAGTGTATCTTGGTAAACATCGCTATGTTCACACGTTGGAATAGCATGCCCATTTCGGATTTCACATTGTGCCCATATGGCATATAGGATTCACCGACGCAGTAAACTCAGTAAGTAAGATACAAAAACAAAAAACCTACCGGTATTACTCAATCTCTTTAGTTCAGTTATTTGTACAAACATATTTCCAAATAAACACTTATATAATGCATTTATTTAATAATGAAAACGTTATACCTTTGATTTTTATCGAATCTTACCCTCCCTTTTCCAAAATCTATTCAATGAGCTGTTTCCCATTATATCCCCCCCCCCCGGGCATATTTTTTTTCTCTTACCTTGAATTTTAGGATAGGTCATTTAGATCCAGGTCGGCAACCTTACTTGGCACGCAGAGCGATTTTCAATAGAACACTGAAGACTCCCGCTCCCAAAAAAAAAAGCAATTTAGTTTCTTCTACAAGAAACCAAGTGCCAGAGCAGGATGACTTTGGGATGTTGGGACGCTGAATGAATTAGAAATTCTACTTTGGCACCCTGTTAGCAAAAGGTTGCCGACCCCTGGTTTTAGAGAGTCTAGAAGGAAAGACAGGTAACGAAGGAGTGAATCGAAAAAAATATATCAGGAAAATCCTAGAAGAGTTCTACTACAGGATATACCAAGTAGAGTACGTTTGTCATTACGTTGGTCTCGGTAGAGAGGCGGGCCCGGGGCTGAGATGGATTGGTGACGTGGACCTAGATTTGCAGCATCTTGTGGTCCAAGCATGGAAGAAGACAAAAACAACATCAGATAGAGCTTTTAGTGGTAAGGGGGCGGTGAAGCAAGTCCGAAGCCCACCAAGGGCTGTAGCGCCGCAAGGAAATGGGTGGATCGACAAACATAATGCTTATTGACCACTTCAATTTTTTTGTTAAACGAGTCTAACCAGCGTTCCACCGGGTCTCTAACCGATGCTGGGCCGTAAATGCCAAAAATTACCGGATCGCCAACAATGACATGAAAAGCTCAAAAATTCTAGGCGTGACCTCGGTGAAAATCCGTGTCTGTTGTATGCTATTTATAGCAATGGGGTAAACCCTATTTCAAATACCGTAATCTATTTCTCACTGTCTAGTACTGCCGAGTGTTTTTGTGCTTTCCCCATTCTAACATCGACAACTGAAGTTATTGTTGAAAGCAAGCGCAGTGAACATGCTAAATTCAATAGCATTAAAATATGGGCTCTATAAATAGTCAGTATTTTAACAATTATTATTTTTATTGCTTTCAAATTATGGCTGAAATGTTGATAATAAATGAAACACACACGCAGATATAATAAAAAAGGAGAAATACTGTTTTAGCACTAAAAAAAAAACAGACAAGTAATATTTATATAACAAAAATCAAGATACGGGCATATAATATTTTGTAAAATAAGGGAAGTAATATTTGTGCAATAATATAAAAAAAAAGGGAGATAATATTCTAATTTTAAAACAATACAAGCGGTGAAACTTTAGCACAAAACTAAAAGCAAATTGTATTTAGGTAAATCTTTAGCACAAAACTAAAAGCAAATTGTATCTAGGTAAATCTTTAGCACAAAACTAAAAGCAAATTGTATTTAGGTAAATCTTTAGCACAAAACTAAAAGCAAATTGTATCTAGGTAAATCTTTAGCACAAAACTAAAAGCAAATTGTATTTAGGTAAATCTTTAGCACAAAACTAAAAGCAAATTGTATCTAGGTAAATCTTTAGCACAAAACTAAAAGCAAATTGTATCTAGGTAAATCTTTAGCACAAAACTAAAAGCAAATTGTATTTAGGTAAATCTTTAGCACAAAACTAAAAGCAAATTGTATCTAGGTAAATCTTTAGCACAAAACTAAAAGCAAATTGTATCTAGGTAAATCTTTAGCACAAAACTAAAAGCAAATTGTATCTAGGTAAATCTTTAGCACAAAACTAAAAGCAAATTGTATTTAGGTAAATCTTTAGCACAAAACTAAAAGCAAATTGTATCTAGGTAAATCTTTAGCACAAAAATAAAAGCAAATTGTATTTAGGTAAATCTTTAGCACAAAACTAAAAGAACTCATGGTACAACTTTTTTTCGGTGGGTAATATTTTAGCACAAAAAAGTTGGAGGTGTTTCATATTGGGTAAAAAAGAATATTGAGATGACAACTTTTCATTTTATTATCTTCTGCATCATTTGGAATTTTCAATGAAACAAGATCTAGTCTATATCATTTTTAATGATCGGGTAATGAAATTTAAAAAAAAATATTTTATGTATTTTTAAAGCAAAATATTATAAGGCAATGATCACAGGAAAATGGCATGGGCTTTAGCAGTTTAGGCCATGCACGTAAAACATTAATTGCGCATTGGTGCGACGCACATAAAAATTAAATGAACATGAAACTAAAGAAACAACCTGCAAGGGGGAGTAATTTTCTCATTGTTGTTTTTTTCCTTCTATTGGCAATGCACGCCTTTCTACACAGCGTATCAAACTTCAGCCACAAACGTGCGGGGGCATTAACTCCCTTTTACTCCACTCGTAATACATTAATAAAAAAAAAAAATTTTTTAAAATTGTGTCCTAAAATATAATATTAACAAATGAATCTTTAAATTGATTAAAATATGATTAAAATACTGAATTTGTGGTCATTTAGCGTCAACAAAAAAATTAAGCGGGGATCATATTTGTTAATTTGATCGAATTTTTTTTTTTTAATAAGGCCTTCTACTTTTGGTTTATTGTTATCTTTTGTTTTAAATCGCATGCCTTTTGAATTGTTTGAAATAATGGACTTTGGTTAAATCAAGTCTTTCAAGTAAATCAGTTCATCAATTATTATTCCTGTTATGTCTCTAACACTATTGTAGGCTAGAGGCCGACCGAAAACAAATTTTTGGTGTCGGCCGAAAACGAAACCATACCAAAAGTTATAAATTGATTTTCGGCCGGAAACGAAGCAGAAACCGAAAACGAAAGATAAACCGAAATTGCCAAACAAAAGATTTATAAAAGATTGCACAGTATTCCCACACTCCTTTTTCGACATTCTTTGGGGAGATTAAATAATCCGTTTATTATGAACTTCGCTTTTCTACTTCGCAACAGATTAACTAAAGGAATTATCAATAAGCAGAGTAATAGATGCAGGCACTAGTGTTTTGTTTTGTCTGTATTCTGTAACTGTCGCATAGAACTGTCATCATCGGGATATGCGCTATACAAGCACTATTATTATTATTAGCGCTGCAGTCTGAATTTTGAAAGTTAAAATAGATATTCGGTTGACGACCGAAAATCAATATTGGTTGCTGATGTAAATTGTATGTAGCCTAATGAATGTTATGAACGCATGTTGTCCGAACGGCAGCGCGTTCGGCTGGTGTACCGAAGTACCTGGGTTCGAATCCTGGTCAAGGCCTTGCACTACCTATTTTGGAGATCTTCAGCGTGCCATTGAAAAACGCTCTGTGTGCCAAATCTGGCACGCGGGCCGTAGATTGCCGCCTCCTGCTTTAAGGGGTAAGGGACAGTGTATACTGGCACTGTGGCTTAAAAATACCCTAAACCAGTGGTGTGCCAAAAAAAGATTTCTAACTCATTCAGCGCGCCAAAAGCTTAAAGTATATCCTGCTCTAGCACTCAATTTCTCGTAGAAAAGAATTGAATTTATTTTTTTTTCTGAGGGTCTTCCGAATGCCAATGAAAATGGTTCTGCGTGCAAAGTCTGGCACGCATGTCGTAGGTTGCCGATCCCTGCTCTAAAATAAAAAAATTGCCCCGCTTGTTCTGAGTCTAAATGAGTTTCTCTGGCTAATATTTTATAATAAACTGAAATTTTCACTTTCCACATCATATATTAAAAAAAATATTCCAAAATCAAAATTTCCACAAAAAAGAATATAAATTTCCGAGAAACGATATCAATCTGGTTAGTGATGTTCTAGATAACCTTTTATATAGTATACACATAATAATATATAAGTATCTGTATCATATTAGAAAAACACAAATTATTTAGTTATAATTTCTGAACGAGATAATCTGTGGTATTCTCATGTTACGTTAACTGTGGTGGGCAGTGGTGGCTTTGTTTTTAACTTTGTCGGAGTCAGTCTTTCTGGGCCCACTGAGATTGAAACAGCACACACACAGACATACACAGACACACACACACCTACACACACAATCATTATTGATAATTTTGTTTATAACTGTGGGTTTAAAAAAATATTTTTATGAATGAGATTTTTCGGCAGTTTTTTTTTTTCCTTATCATAAAACTATATGGTATCTATCAGGCCGTGTTGACGCATAGGTAAGGGAAGCAGCCTTCATACATTTCCGTTGCCACAGCATGCAAGGGGGTTGTGTCGCCAAAACAATGTCCGGCCGCCATTACTTTTCCCTTGATTCTGTCAGGTAGCCAAAAAGAGCTGGATAGTCTCAGGGACACATCCGACACAGTCCCGGGGGTAAAAGGAAAACCCGGTCACAAGTCAGGATCCGAACCCTGCACCCATCGGTACTGCAATCCAAACGCGCTGCCGCTCGTCATGGTCGTGATGAAGTACTTTGAGGGACGTACGCCTTTGGACAAACGCACAATCACACACACGAGAGGACGTAGGAATCTCTGCTTTATTATAACAACAATTTGTGTTACAGGGAGAGAGAGATAGAGAGAGAGAGAGACATTAGAGAGATAGAGAGAGATCCAAGAGAGAGAGAGAGACATTAGAGAGATAGAGAGAGATCCAAGAGAGAGAGAGAGACATTAGAGAGATAGAGAGAGATCCAAGAGAGAGAGAGAGAGAGAGAGATCCAAGAGAGAGAGAGAGAGACATTAGAGAGATAGAGAGAGATCCAAGAGAGAGAGAGAGATAGAGAGAGATCCAAGAGAGAGAGAGAGACATTAGAGAGATAGAGAGAGATCCAAGAGAGAGAGAGAGAGAGACATTAGAGAGATAAAGAGAGATCCGAGAGAGATCCAAGAGAGAGAGAGAGAGACATTAGAGAGATAAAGAGAGATCCAAGAGAGAGAGAGAGAGACATTAGAGAGATAGAGAGAGAGAGAGAGATCCAAGAGAGAGAGAGAGAGACATTAGAGAGATAGAGAGAGATCCAAGAGAGAGAGAGAGAGAGAGACATTAGAGAGATAGAGAGAGATAGAGAGAGAGAGAGAGAGATCCAAGAGAGAGAGAGAGACATTAGAGAGATAGAGAGAGATCCAAGAGAGAGAGAGAGAGAGAGAGACATTAGAGAGATAGAGAGAGATCCAAGAGAGAGAGTGAGTTAGTCTCATATAAATATGACACTATAAAGTAAGCCTACGCTAAAGGAAGATAAATAACAATACAATAACCCACCATTCTAAATAATGCTTGTAAAATACCGTATAAGCCTACATTATTCACCTCCATCACCACAGGAAGCTAGTCACTAATTACCTTTTTCAGTGGACGCCCACTGTAGAAGGGGGACAATAAAGTGATGATCTCGACCCGTGGTATATTGACCTATAAAAACAAGAAATTTTACTCCTATAAGACCGAAAACAACTATCTCCAGAAGCAAAAGGAAACGACATTTGACATTTGCACGAAACTAGTGGCACACCAAAAGAACAACTAAGTGAATGACTGAAGCTAACTTTTTTTTTTACATTGATTACCATTTGAAATTATTTAAAAAAAAGTCTTTAACTAGAAATCTGATTTTCAAAATGTTTTCTTTTTTTTTTTTCTTTTCAATCGCGGAACACTTTTAATTATCTCAAGAAGTCTATGAGAATTTAAGATCTACCTTTTATTATATTATTATTGATTCTCGCTAGATCTCACCGTTAGATTCCGCCCACCCCACCCCACCCCACTCCTTAACAGACCCCCCTTCTTCCCACAACCCCCCCCCCATCAGAACTTGTCATGATCCTATGCAGCCATTCATAGCAAGGTAGGTCCCCAGACAGCTTTACGTGGGGTCCTGTCAGGTCCCTGTGTCCCCCGACGATGGAGGGACAATGAGCGTATAGAGAGAATGGAAGGGCTAGAAAGAGAGAGAGAGAGAGAGAAAAAATGAAACAGCAACAACAAGAAAAATATTTTTAAAAAGCCCAGCCGAAACGCCGCCCACCTACTGCGTTGGGGGAGTGGCCTAATTTCGGCCGCAAGCCAATCGGAGAGAGGCTCGTGAGCTGGAAAGGAAAAGAGCGATACAGAATTTTTAAACAGAGAGAGAGAGAGAGAGAGAGATAGAGAGAGAGAGAGAATCAGTAGATTGTTGTAGAAGGCAAGTAGTCACAGGGGCGGAATAGGGCCCTCTCCCCCCTCCCCTTCCATATCTTTTTTACCTCACAGACACCACCTCCCATATCCTCCTTTGCAGGTGATGCCAACACTTGTCGAGGTAGCCTCCGGGAGGAAGGAGGGGTCAGATGGGGTGGGAGGGTGGGTGGGGGATATTCATTACGAGGAAAAGAGAGAGAGAGAATTGTTGAGGGTGGGTGGATGGCCATGTTTTTTTTTTCTTCCTTCCCTTTTCTTGCCAAGAAAGAGAGAGAGAGAGAGAGACCAAATGATGGGGGGGGGGGGGGGAGAAGGGGGAGAGGGAGAAGGGGGCGGGAGAAGTTAGGAGGGGGAGAAGGTGGGAGGTTACAAGACGGCACCGGTCACAATCGGAAAGACTTGGCTGCGTGTTTCTTTTTTAACATTTATTTAAAAAAGACGGCCTTTTCTTCCCGTGTTTTTGTGTTAGACGTTGTAGAGAGAAGGAAAGAGAGAGAGAGAGAGAGAAAGAGAAAGAGAGAGAGAGAGAGACGGGAAAGTGTATCATATTTCTCAAGTAAATAAGTCTTCGATAGGATCTTGTGAAATTGTAGCTTTTTTTCTTCTTGTTCGTTTCGTTTTTTTTTCTTCATAAGTAGCAAGGAGAGGAACGACATCGAGTCAGTATATTGACTCGTGTCCTATGGACAAGAGCATGGACTAGTGGCTGCTGGAGGAGTCGTGCTTTCTTAGTCAATTTGTTCAACGCTCTCGTAACGAGATTATTACCAATTTTTTGGTTTGTTAGATAAGATTGTTTATGTCTATCTATAACAAAACAAAAATCTGAAGTGATGAATCGAATGTGTTTTCATCTCTATATTTCTTTTGTAAGTATTTACATTTTGTTTTGGTTTTGTGTCAATTTATATCCCAATATACAAAGATATTATACACATATAAAGATATACATATATAAAGATATTTTAGAAATATAGGTATGATATTAGCACAAGTGTTTAAATATTTAATAGCGAATAACTGACAAGAGTAACACCAATAGCAATAATCACTAAACCTAGAAACACTAGACAGAAGGGCAAAGGGTAAAGTAGTAATAATACATAAGGCATTAAATTCTAATTTAGAAATACAACACCAAAAAAAAATCTCAGATAAACATAAGGACAAAAACACTTTCCTTAACCCTTATGTGAGAACAAATGCAAATAAGTACTCTTTCTTCCCGAGTGGCATCCGGGCAAAGAATGGGTTGACTGAACAAACCAGGAAAACCAGTAACTTAGCATGCATCATTTAAAACACTAATACAAATGCAGGACTAGACTCAAACCACAGATAATCTTCTTTATAGAAGGAGCGACTGTAATGTATAAGATAAGATAATAGTTCTACATTGATAGATATTGACATAACATTTTTAAGAACATGTGTTCATGTTTTCATTACACACCGACACACACCGTTACTATCTGTATGGTTGTGTAATTATAAATTTAGAATTTAACTAATATTTAAAAGAAGGAAAGAAAAGTGTTAGGCCTACAATTAATTTAATGATTTAATGTATTCGGGATTTTTTTAAAACGTATAAACATACTATACAAATATAAAGATGCAATAGGTATTATATAAATAAAGATCAAGTCAAGATATTAAAGATATTGTTGGCCAACAGGTGTATGTCCCTAAATATATATTTAGTTATAAAGATATTATGCGATACAAAGATATTATACACATATAAAGATATTATGCGATACAAATATATTATACACATATAAAGATATTATGCGATACAAAGATATTATACACATATAAAGATAATATGCGATACAAAGATATTATACACATATAAAGATATTATGCGATACAAAGATATTATACACCAATAAAGATATTATGCGATACAAAGATATTATACACATATAAAGATATACATATATAAAGATATTTTAGAAATATAGAGATATCATACAAATATAAAGATATTATACAAATATAAACATATTACACAAACATAAATATATTATACAATTATAAAGATATTATACCAAAAATATATAATAGGCCTACAATTCTAAAGATATTTTACAACTATAAAGATATTATACAAATATAAAGATACTATACCAATATAAGATATTATACCAATGTACAAAAAATTTAAAGATACAAAGATATTCAGATTGGGACGTAAAGATACTTTACAGACATACAAAATATTTAATATATTTACAGATATTAAGCGAAATGAAGATATTAAAAAATATAAATATATTATACAACTATACAGATATTCAGTTATAAAGCAGTTGTACAAAAATAAAGTATACTATTTGTGTGGTATCCGATCCCCATTGGATAATTGGAAGACACGTGACATTATTGTCTCATATTTTACTTTTGCGATGAAAAAATGTGTTAACAAATAATTTCCTAAATGTATTCAGTAAATAATATTTATATATATTTTAAATTATTAGATCTAGACCTTTAGCTTTCTGTCCATTGTAGTTTATGAAATTTTTATCTGTAGCTTATACATGCCGGGGAATTTAGCTTGTATATATATATATATATGGTCTCAACTAATACATGTAGGACTATGGTCTCAACTAATACATGTAGGACTATGGTCTCAACTAATACATGTACGACTATGGTCTCAACTAATACATGTAGGTCTATGGTCTCAACTAATACATGTACGACTATGGTCTCAACTAATACATGTAGGTCTACCGTCTATGGTCTCAACTAATACATGTAGGTCTACCGTCTATGGTCTCAACTAATACATGTAGGTCTACCGTCTATGGTCTCAACTAATACATGTAGGTCTATGGTCTCAACTGATACATGTAAGTCTATGGTCTCAACTAATACATGTAGGTCTACCGTCTATGGTCTCAACTAATACATGTAGGTCTACCGTCTATGGTCTCAACTAATACATGTAGGTCTATGGTCTCAACTAATACATGTAAGTCTATGGTCTCAACTAATACATGTAGGTCTATGGTCTCAACTAATACATGTAGGTCTATGGTCTCAACTAATACATGTAGGTCTATGGTCTCAACTAATACATGTAGGTCTAGGGTCTCAACTGATACATGTAGGTCTACCGTCTATGGTCTCAACTAATACATGTAGGTCTAGGGTCTCAACTAATACCAGTAGGTCTATGGTCTCAACTAATACATGTAGGTCTATGGTCTCAACTAATACCAGTAGGTCTATGGTCTCAACTAATACATGTAGGTCTATGGTCTCAACTAATACATGTAGGTCTACCGTCTATGGTCTCAACTAATACATGTAGGTCTAGGGTCTCAACTAATACATGTAGGTCTACCGTCTATGGTCTCAACTAATACATGTAGGTCTAGGGTCTCAACTGATACATGTAGGTCTATGGTCTCAACTAATACATGTAGGTCTATGGTCTCAACTAATACATGTAGGTCTAGGGTCTCAACTGACCTTTAGACAGACACCTACACAAACAATATCTACACTTGTTGTGGGACTTACTTAACGACTTAACGACTAAAGGTTTAACCCTGTTGTCCGTTGCCTAATTATAATGGGTATTTTTTTAATTTCTATTTATTTATTTTTTCGGCCTGACTATGATTGGCCCGTAAACGTTTCTACATTTTTTTGCCTACCTATAATGAATAATGGGTTCTTAAAAAAATGATTTGTTGTTTTTCATGTGAATATTGCCGAACAACAAAAAAAAGGCAATGTTAAAAATCCACAATAAAAAACACACAAACTAAACTATTGAAAAAAAAAAGTTTTTTTTCAATTATTCTATCACCGAATACAATAGCACATTGTGGAGTAAAAAAAAAAGTACAGAAAATTTGTAATGAAAATTAATTATTAACAAGCGCTTTTTTTTATTGCCAATGATATTATAGATTAAAAAAAATATCAATTGTATCAAAATAATAATAAAAAACAAATAATAATACGATAAATCATTTAGAAGCACCAGCTTAGCTGGGTATTAAAGATAACAGTAGGCCCTAAAAATGTCCTAATAAGTGTCCTAATGTACTCAGTATTAGATACAAATAATTATTGTAAGACAAAAATTTGATAGAATACTTTTATACATGGGATGCCAGTCCGTGTACACACTATGTAGGCCTATAGGTCGGTGCATTAAATACACCTATGCATAGCCTATCTGATCAATAGTTTATTTAAAGTCTATCAAGTTAGAATCTATAAAGTTTATAGTCTATTTAGTTTATAGTCTTTCTAGTTTAGAATCTAACTAGTTTACAATTTTTTTTAGTCTATACTATCTATTCTATAGTCTATTTAGTTTATAGTCTTTCTAGTTTATAATCTATCTAATTAAGAGACTATTTAGTTTATACTATCTAGTCTATAGTCTGTTTTAGACTTTCTAGTTTAGACTCTAGTTTAGAGTCTAGTTAGTTTATATTATCTATTCTATTGTCTATTTAGTTTATAGTCTATCAAATGTTTATTCTTATCTAGCAAAGAGTCTATTTAGTTTATAGTCTATTTAGCTTAGACGCTATCTAGTAAGGAGTCTATCTCCAAATCTTACCCACTAACCGTCCGTCAACCCTGTGAAGGTCTATGTTACTGGCTCATCTCCTGGCTCCTCTATCCAGGTTTCATTTGTCCAGTTTAAAATCCAGCATCCGCCCCTCCCCTCCTTCCATTCTGTGGTATTTCTTAAAATTATTCAAACATTCTATCACCGAACTTGTATTGAATAACATTCAAATTCCTACTCTCCACTAGATTATATTATATTTTGGTTTCATCAAAGTTCGAGCCTAATATTCATTTTTTTTTTTAGAGCGAAAGATCTTATTAGTTTTCAATTATTTTATTTTTATACAAACAGTAACTCTTAGACTTACTACATTAACTTTTGTCTGGAGAATTAAAGAAAATAATATTCGTTTTAACAATCTACCACTTTCCTACTAAGTCTATACTCTATTCGGAAACTGTATACATTGAACCACATATTAACTCTTTACAATCGTTCTGTCATAACTGTATGCCTAAACATTATGGCTCGTCTTGATTTTTTGTGTGGAAAGAGTTAATATTATCTTTGACGATAGCATCTGACGACAGACTAATCATAATAATGATTTGTTTTAATACAATAGGCCTAAAAAAATGATTATTATTTATGAAGATAATTTCCCCATGCCATTGCATTCGACATGGGCCACGGCATACGAGAAGATTGTGGTGCCATCGCAACGCGTGACCAACAATACTGCCACACAGCGAATTAATGCGTGATTAGCAGCAGCGCGTTCGGCTGGCGTACTGAATGTGCTGGTTCGAGTATCGGTGAAGGCTAAGATTTTTCCCGGGAATCGAGGGTGCCCCTGAGACTACCCAGCTCTGATAGGCCCTCCCCCCTTCCCATTAGTTGGAGTAAAGTAAAGGCGACCGGGCATTATGCTGGCCGCACAATGCCCTAGTAAGCCGTGGCCACAGAAACTGGTGAACGCTGCTTCAACGGCCCTTTGAGCAATTTGGTCCAACGGGTTACTTTACTTCTCTTGCACAGATAGAGATCTTATTGATAATAAAAAAAAAAGGTCATTGCATACATTAAAATGTTAAGTCGATTTTTGTTTCCTTTAAAATGTTTGAAAAAAAACTTTATCTAGCATCATAGGTTCTCAACGGGGGCGATATAGCCCTCCAGAGGGGCGGTGAGAGGCTTTAGGGGGGCGCTGACATTCCCGGGGTCGATGGGGGGGGGGGGGCGGTGAAGGGCAAGTGGGCGGTACAAACGTACCTGATATATTTTAACACCTCAGCTATTTGAATCGATTAGTTTTTGGATGATGAAATGTGATGCAAACGCAAGTGCTGCTAAATATCTGATATCACTCCAACAGTGTGCCTACATATTATTATATTAATAAGAAATAAGAATCGCAGTTGGCATTGACATTTCGTTGAAATAGGGGTCTGTATTTGGCAAATTGATTGCGACCGGGTTGGTCCTGTGGTTGGTTCACCGGACTGTCAACCCTGCTGACCGATCACTGTCGCCCTAACATCTGCAACACCGTACATCTAATGTTGATTGTCGTTATTGTTAAGTGGTATAGATAAGAAGTAATCATACAAACTGGGTAGTTATTGTAATGCTTGAAAATATACACATAAATTATTTAATCTTATAATATTTATATAATTTTTAAATACTTTTTACAGTTTGATCATTTCAAAGTTATAAATTGTAAGCCATTTATTTTTTATAAAAGAAAAAAAAATAGAAATATTTGCTCAAATAAAACGGGCTAATTATCTCCCTTTAACTAAAAAATGTTTCCACATTCGATTCAATAATGATGCCGAACAAGTTCTGTTTTGAAATATAACAAATATTACTGATTATTAGACCTAAGGCTTTTGCAACCAAAATTGAAACAAAAATAGACAAATTGCTAACAACACACCAGTTTTTTTAAAGATAATTAATCACACAAAAAGTCTAGTCCGCCTAAAGAAATTGCGGAAACTATAGTCCAGATGGGCGGAAGGGGGGGGGGCGCTAAAAGAAAGTGTGGGGGGGGGGCGGTGAGCGGAAAAATATTGTAAAAGGGGGGCGGTGAGCCGAAAAAGGTTGAGAACCTATGGATCTAGCATAAAGGTAACAAAATTAATATCAACTTCAATAATGTATAGGTAGGTGGTAACCTTATGACGAAACGGAATGTGTTCACAAAAATATCCCAACAAAGTCTACTGTGGGGAAACTTTTAACATTGTATGTTTTAAATAAAGTAAATTAATATCTTTAAAAACAAAATGAAAGTAGTATGTCAAGCTTAGTTAAGCAACAAAATTTAAGACGTAAATGATGTCATAAAATGAGGGTCGTTATAAAAAAATATGATTGTCATTATTCATGACGTAGGCTACACCTTCAAAATCATTCTACTCATACTACACTGTTACATTTGATTTTTTAAAAATATTTTTGATATATATTAACATATTTTTTTTAAATAAATGATTTTCACCACAGGACAAAATGTGGAGTTATTTTTAGACCAGATCAGCGTCAACAGAAAAATAAATGCCAAACTAATGGTCTGTTTACTTCCACCAAGTGAGACGAAGCTAGAACATCTTGAAGATATTGTGGTTTTTATGTCTCCTGTGGAGGACCAATGCGAGATTCTGGGAGGTTAGAAAACGCCAACCAGGAGGTAGATCCATAGATTGTTGACAAGGAAACATCAAATGGACAACGCTTCCGGTACGCTGATGGATAGTACCGGATTGCTGTCCAGCCCGACCACCTGCATGATCGGCCATGAACGGTCAGTCAGCAACTCAAACTTGACCATGCTATCCACGCCCATGTCCACCAGCATCATGGGCGGCGCCATGGAGGCGAACAACAGACTCAACTCCGCGGGAGTGCATAAGACCGGAAGTGCCCCCGGGAGCAAAAATAACATCATTTTCAACAACAATAATAACAACAACAGTCCAGACGTGAAGCCGTCCTCTCCGTCGTCCACCGGGACGGACATGTCCGGGAAAAACCTGGCGTTCTCACCGGAGCAGGTAGCCTGCGTCTGCGAGGCCCTGCAGCAGAAGAACGACATTGACAGGTTGGCCAGGTTCTTGTGGTCTCTGCCGCCAAGCGAGCTCCTCCGGGGCAGCGAGGCCGTCCTGAAGGCCAGGGCTATGGTGGCGTTCCACAGGGGGAGCTACCGCGAGCTGTACGCCATCCTGGAGAGCCACACGTTCGACAACTCCAACCACGCCTTCCTACAGCAGCTCTGGTACAAGGCGCACTACATGGAGGCGCAGAAGATCCGCGGGAGACCCCTGGGCGCCGTGGACAAGTACCGGCTCCGGAGGAAGTACCCGCTCCCCAAGACCATCTGGGACGGTGAGGAGACCATCTACTGCTTCAAGGAGAAGTCCCGGCAGGCGCTGAAGGACTGCTACAAGCAGAACAAGTACCCGACGCCGGACGAGAAACGGAGCCTGGCCAAGAACACCGGACTCACGCTTACGCAAGTGAGCAATTGGTTTAAAAACAGGCGGCAGAGAGACCGGACACCGCACACTGTGCAACACATGCAGTAAGTAAACTGTTCTTCATTTTAAATCCAACAGGCCCTATGTTTTTCAATCACGCACAGAGCTACAAACATACAATAAACAAACAAACATTAAAAAAAAAACAGTTTGTCCATGAGCCTAATAGACTGTCAAGCATTGTCATAAAAATGTTGCTCCTTTTGAGATTACTTTCAACAATGTCCTATTGTAGTTGTGTACGTTCTGAACAGCCTTGATATCCGGACTCATCCAGGTGGATGTGATTCAAAGCATGTATTATTTCACCGTAAGCCTTGTCGGCTAGAAGGGGTGTGTGTGTGGGGGGGAGGGGGGGGGGGCTCCAATTGTTGGTCTTTCATGCAAAAAAAAAAGTATCGCATCTTAATAAATTGATCCTTAGGGCCAGTGAAGCAGCGTACACAAGTCTCTTTGGCTACGGCATACTAGGGGATAGTGTGGCGAGCACACTGCACAGACGCATTTACTTTACCCCCAACTAAAGTCAGGTACCCAATAGAGCTGGGTAGACTCAAGGCAACCTCCAGACCCCGAGAACAAATCCTAGCCTTCACCAGGATTCGAACCCAGGACCTTCAGTACGCCTGTCGAACGCGCTGCCACTCGGCCACCTGTGCCCCCCCCTCCCCCGTCTTTCATGCAGTGCCAAGTTATCCCAATCGCTTGAAAAGCTTTGGTGATCCTATCTATCTGTAGAATCTGAAATATTATGCTATTGTTTTAAGAGTAAAAATAAGATGAATGCAACGCCATACCGAAGATTGGTGCAGTCTTAAGCATACACAACCTTTCGTAAGCAGGTACCGTTATTAAGATTTAATTACAATAAGTACGTTCACAACCCTTTCATCAACAATTAAGAAAGCTTCTAAACTTGTATACACCATTAATATGCAAAGCAAATGCAGTCATAAATATACATACACAATTATTAGGCACACTAACAAAACACAAATCCATATTTAACATCAGCATTCATTCACTGTCCAACAATTCAAGAAATATAATGAAGCCTTTTTACTTTTTACAGTCCATTGTCTTAAACTGTAAAAAAAAATATTCTTATTCTTAAAAACATCTAGACTAAAACAAACCACTATAACACACACAAAAAAAGAATTTACACGTGGAAACATTTCTGCACAGACAAAATGTTACCAACATTCTATGTGAGAGCATCGAGTTACCTAATTTACATAAAATTGAGTAATTGATACACAATTTGGAGGAGTTGAGGGGTGGAGGTGTGGGTGACGGTGTGGGTGGCGGTGGGGGGGGGGAGGGGCGAAGCAATTATTCCAATAAACCGAAATTCACTGTTCTAGACGATCGAGTACGTAGACATGTCTCAACATATACATCTAGTTTATACCCCGTCCCTTCATCCACACAAACACACACACACACACACAGAGACAGTCGTGTGGGTTACCCACATACACACACGCACTGACACACGCCTTCAAATAACAACAAGCGCAGTGGGGATGAATTTTAATCAAACAGCAAAACATCTACTGCTGAGTTTGTTGAAATTCGGAGCCAGCACACATAAGTGTGTGTATGTATGTGTGTGTGTGTGTATGTGTGTGTGTGTTTGTATGTGTGTGTGCTTGTATGTGTGTAAATATAGAGGACTACGCCTTCCTGTGGAGATTTTAGAATTTATATTCAGAACATATAGCTCAATTTCGAATCGACCGTACTATATCTATCTCCAGATAACACCCATGGCAAATAATCTGTTACCTACCGTAGTTCCTAAAATAAATTATTTCCACATTTTAAAAACAATCATAATTTGGTCAATATATCGCGTCACTGAGTAAGGGGGGGAAACTCTCGTCGAACTGAACAACTACACTTCTGACTTACTGCTAAGTAAGAGCGTTAAAAAGAAAAAAGAAGTTTACCGTATTTAATGTAATAATTTAAATCTGGCAGCTTCAAACACAATAGGAAGATGTACGGTTTTGGGGGCAATGGTTCCTGGTTGTTCTATGGCTTTAGAAAAATAATATTGCCTAGCGTTTTACTGCCTCAATGCCTTATCTTACCATTTATGTTTTTTTTTTTGTAAATGCTAAAATGGGCCTTTAAAAGGGTCATAAATTGATATAATACAGGTGATGTATACATGTGTGTGTTTTTTGTTAAAATATAATAATTTTTTTTTTTAAATGTAACATGCGGATGTTTAGAGAGAAATATTCAGGAGTGTTTTTGTATTTTGTGGGGGTGGGCATCTGGAAAGACAAGAAATGTCGTATTTGGGGGAAAGATTGGATGGGTGAAATGACGCTTGCGAGAATTGAGGATGTAGAAAGAATAAATGGCAAGTCGTGGGTAAGGAGTGTGTGTGTGTGTGGGGGGGGGGTGTAGTTAGTTGCATGTGATTGCCCAATAAAGGAGAATTCGTGAAACAAACATGAAGCCAAGGTGTAACCTGAACTGTAGATACTATTTAAATATAATATATAATCACAAACAAACGAACACGCATTAAAACACAACAAGAATGAAGAGCCGTCCTTTCCGGAACAGTAACGATCTCAACGCGACAGACTTCTTTTTTCATTCTTTAAGCTGCGTTACACTTGACAACTCTGAATCGAAGTACTAGTAAAGGCATTTGGGGGGGGGGGGGGGGCGTCGAGAGTGCGGGGGGAGGAGGGTAAAAGAGGGCACAACAGAATAAGATTTTGAATGGAAGTGGGGTGCTGGGTAGACGACTGAGTAGGCCTAGTAGAGGAAAAAAAAAGGGGAGGTGAATTGAGGAGAGGAGGGGAGATAAAACTGACAACGAGAAAGAAAAAAAAGTCGTGTGCGAAACAAGACAAAACAGGAGAAGACAACTTACCGCTTCCACGGCCCGTAACGTCGTTGAATTAATTCAAGTGTGAAAAAGCGCCAGAGAGTTATCTACCCTTCATTGCCATAAAGTATATTTTTTGAAAAAAAAAAAAAAGAAAAGAAAGAAAAACGTTCGTCCGCATCACGTCTCTTCGATGGCCGCGAATAGTCGGGAAGACAAGTAATAGAGTGCTGGCCCCGTCTCCCCATTTCCCCCCACTGTACTCTGGTCGGCTGTCGCACCCCGTTAAGCACATTTTCGGCGCAGTGGCGGCGATTGGGGATATAGTATTGGTGGGGGTCAAGGGGAGGAAAAGTATAAAGGGTAGGCGCCATGTTTCAGATTCCGACCGAAATGTTGTTTTTCATTTCTTTTTTTTTTAAATTCACGGCTGTGGCAGTAGACTAGTCTAATAATTATTGAGAAATGAAAAAAAAAAATAATGTTGTTTTGTTTCGTTTACTTTTTCTCCAGCTTCCGGAAGCATTTGCCCGATTGAGCTTTTTCATCTAAGCCTTGTGGTTAGGTATTATATGAACCGTTTAATGAGCCAACCATGTTGGATTTTTTCAAGTGGATCTCGGGAAGGGGGGGGGGGGCGAGAGGAAAAGACATTCTTTGTATTGTCATATCGTTAACAGCAAAGGGTAAATATTCCCATAACTTTTTTTTTGGGGGGGGGGGGAAGTGTAACCTCTCCCCACCCCAGTTGACGCCCATGTGTGTGAAGCACTGATCTGTATCATACCCGGGTACATGTGCGTAGTTCGCTGTATTGGAATGTGTTTTGAGACCCTCAATACTGTGGTACGCGCTATAAAAAACAACAACAACAAATACGGGTGACGATATGTATTTTGAGTAAAGTTTTTAAAACATTGAGTCAATTTGGTATACATAATACACATAGTCTATAATATACATAGATAGATATCTATATAGATATAGATACATATACGTACCAAACTGACGTCGTTGGGGCGCGTGGTCGCACTTTTGGTGCGGAAAAAATATTTTTCCTTTTAATTCCCCGCAAAGCCTGGTCGATACTATGTACGCGACAGGTCAAAATCTTGTCAACGGTCTTGAAATACGCTTGTTAACCCTTACAGTCCCGGGCGCGTATATAGCGGGACTGAAGATCATAGCTAGAAAGTAGGTCGGTACAGGAAGGGTTAAGCCAGTAGGACTATTCCAAACAACAACAAAACAAACACAACTGCAACCACTGGCGATGAGTGTAAAACACGGATACCCACCCATTAAGAGTACACACGTGGGCTAGCGCATTGGTGTACGTCCCCTTGGTTGTGCAACCGAGGATCTTTGCGAGGGCGAGATCCTACCGAAGCTCGGTGGGGAGGAAGGAAAATGTGCAACAATCTCGCCAAGCCCTAAAGTGGTATTTTTTTTTTACTATCGGTCGAGAGTGCAGGTACATAATGTATTGCCGCTTAGTTAACTAGGCTCGTTAACAAATTCCCAAGAAAGGGAAAACGTGCAGTGCATGTGCCTTTTGGGATACCTATCATGCCGCATGACGGCATGCCTCAGACAGGATCTTGGACAACTTTATCGTTACGCCCTTAATTTCAGAGATCGGATGGATCGTCGAGCTTTTATAGGCAATTTAAAAAATCCGGTGCGGTAAGATTGAACAGAGGCTTTAGATATTGACTTGACATGCCATTCCAACCCGAGAACCACGTGTAGCACTTGACACAGTTAGTTCAAAACAACCAAACCCAAATCAAACCAATCAAACCAACCAAAACCAACCCACAGAGACTATAGAGTTCTGAATTTTCTAAAACTATTTTTCTGTACCAACTCCCACAGGTCTTTGATTGATACCAAACAAAACAGGCCGTCTGTTATGTGTTTGTATATTGATTCATCGAGAAATCAGTACACACAGGGCCCATGAGTGTCTTATTGTTTAAACTGACAAAGCAAGCACAGACACACACAGACACACACACACACCTCATTCCACTTCAGTAACGGACAAAACCATTCCTAAAAAAAACTAACCCATAAATAACAAGTTTTTATTATACTCCCTTTCTTTGTAAACTAAGTTTACCATCTTGTAATTAAATAATGGCGGTTACTTATTTCCTTGAACATTTGTACGGCTTTAACAAAAACAAATTTTATAATACGACACGAATGTAAACATGAATTAATTTTTTCCCTTCATTAACAAAGCTAGAGCGCAAAGTTTGATGACGTTATAAAAATAATCACAGCGCGACAAAAAAACATAAAAAGTTGGACCGGCATTTTCAACGTAAAACCAAAACAAAGCGGTAAATTTTCAAAAAAATAAATAAATTATAGTATAATTAAGTTTTTTTTTTAACTGAAAATTTGATAGAATGTTATGTTAGTCGCCACAAGTCTGCTGCCCAAGTTTCAGCTCGATTGAACGACGGAAAGTGGTCGAAAAATCGATGCAAAATTTTACAAGCAAGCAGACTGACAGACAGTACGAGCTAAGAGAAAGGGAGTAAAAAAGCAGAGGCGAAGATCAGAGAAATTGTTGTGGAGATAGGGGGGTGGTTTTTGTTTTAATCTTTTTCTGACCCCCTCCCTCCACCCACCCCCCTCATAGGTTGCAGTACATCTCTCTGTACAAATGAGTATTGCGTCCTGAGTTTATCTCGGGATTGAGGTTAAGGTTCTAGTTCTGATAATGGAATGGGCTTAACGTGGCCAGTTAAGAAAACCTACACTTCTACACCATAACATCATTAAAACGTATACCAGCGCTGACGGACCCAGAAATATGAATTTGTATGAAGCTAATTAAGCAAACCACGAATCCCAGCATAAAATCAAACTGCGGATCATTATCGTAGTGGCTCGCCCGCATAACTGCAATGTCGCCCGGAAGCACAAATCCCCATACTATAGGTATGGACATCCAGGTACCAGGGCGAGTTCTGAGACGGGACTGCTGCGCTCATTACTTCCAACCCATCTCGGTGGTGTAATGACCCTTGGACGCGCATCAGCGGTTGAATCCAATGCGTTCACCCGCCAGTGTATTATTAATGTGAACGTATCGGCGGTTTACACACTTCGCCAGTCTTAGATCAACATATGTATTTACACATCAACATACACATCAACATACACACACGCATATCAACATATCAACATACATCAACATATACACACACATAGACATACACTCACATTAACATAAACACACATGCACAAACACAAAGACATACAGGCACACCAGCATACACACATAGACATACAGGCACACCAGCATACACACATAGACATACAGGCACACCAGCATACACACATAGACATACAGGCACACCAGCATACACACATAGACATACAGGCACACCAGCATACACACATAGACATACAGGCACACCAGCATACACACATAGACATACAGGCACACCAGCATACACACATAGACATACAGGCACACCGGCACACATATACACACACACCAACACACACGCAAACAGGCATTACACACAAGACTAAAACCAACAACCAGTATTATTTATTCATATAGTCAAAAAAAAAATACATAATAACTTTTTAATGTAAATTTTATTACATTTTTCTACGATGCCAATCAATGTTTTCGTTCCTGCATTTTATTTATCATTATGAATTTTTTATGATTATTATTTTGTAGACTATGTCTAGTCCCGAACAGAACCGCCCCTATAGGGATATGTTTTGTCTGCAAGTTTAGGGCCACAGATCGGTCCGTAGATAGCAGCGCCGGGCGACGCGGAAAAACGCCGGATTAACTAAGGTGGCCATGAATAATAAGATTGAAATTGATAACCAAAAACACAAACCACCACAAAAAATAATGTAATAATAGGTTTAGTTTATTGACACTCGAGGCATCTTTGTCTGTCTGTCTGTCCGTCTGTCTCTCATATTCTGTCATTCTTTATCTCGTCCCCCCTTATTGTATCTATCATTTTCTTTCATTCCTATCGTTAACGTCTCTCTCTCTCAGACACACACACACACACACACACACACACACACACACACACACACACACACACACACACACACACACACACACACACACACACACACACACACACGCTGAAATGAAGAAGAAGAGGAGAAAAAAAAAAAGCAGTTATAGATACGGTGTAAATGGAGACAGATATACGGTGTGAAATGTTCCGGTCGAGTTGACGCCACCAGAAGATTGTGTCTCCACACATAGACACACTATCAGTCTTTTAGATCGATTTAAAAAAAAAAATAGAAAAATAAAAATTCACGGCACATTAGTCGCAATATCGGCTTTCCTCGTATGAAAACAGCGAGGATATTAGCGAGGGTTTCTGGGAGGAAGGAATTTTGAAAATATACTTTTTTTTGTACTTGTTGTTCAAGTAGACAAAGAAAGTTAAATAATTCAACAACAACAACACTGTATATAATCCTATTCAAGCTACAATAACATAATATATTGTCCTATTCAAGATACAACAAGACTATACATTGTCTTATTCAAGATACAACAACACTATATATTGTCCTATTCAAGATACAACAAGACTATACATTGTCTTATTCAAGATACAACAACACTATATATTGTCCTATTCAAGATACAACAAGACTATACATTGTCCTATTCAAGATACAACAAGACTATACATTGTCTTATTCAAGATACAACAAGACTATATATTGTCCTATTCAAGATACAACAACACTATATATTGTCTAATTCAAGATACAATTATATAATAACACTTCATACAGTCCTTTTCAAAACACAACAATACTAGTATATAAGGTGGCTTCAGGATCGGTTTAAGACAATCAGAGGCACTCAAATTAATACATTACAAAATTTTTTTTAACCTCTCCCCCGATTATATATTCACAAAGTATAAACAATATAAAATAGTTTAAGTTATTGCAATTTTAAAAAAAAAGCGTATTAAGATTGAATACACAAAGTCTTGCTATTGTATACTATCATTTTTATGTTTCAAAAGTGTTCACCTACTTTTAAAAAATTCATGCTTTCTCAAAAGATTACTTTTTATCTATATATCCACCCGTCCAACTATATCCACTAATCCCGTCATCCCTAAATCCATCCGTCAGTATTTCATCTATCCATGCACCGATCTATTTAGTCATTCGTCATTTTATTAAGGTATCCATGTATCCATCTATCCGTCCACCCATCTATAAGTATATCCTTCCATCCATCCATTCATCAACCTCTCCACCCGAATATATGTACAATTCCATTCATCCATACACCTACTCCATCTACCCATATATCCACAAAAGTATCCATCCGTATATCCTTCCATCCACTTAAATGGATCAATCATTCAATGCTCTATATCTATATCTATTGACTGTGTGTATCTGGTCATATAGATATAGATAAAAAAAAATTGATCCATGGGTCCAGCTAGTTTCTGTGTCCGCGGCATACTAAGGGATTGTATGGCCAGCACAATGTCCAGCCGCCTGTACTTTTCCCCCAACTGAAGTCAGGTAACCCATCAGAGCCGGGCAGACTCACGGACACCCTCCAGACCCGGGAACACGTCTTAGCCTTCACCAGGATTCGAACCCAGGACCCTCGGTAGCAAGCGAACGCGCTGCCGCTCGACCACCGTGTCCCACATATATAACGAGAAATGGCTAACACAACGACACATATATCTTTACCACAAATTAATACAATCCTCTACGTACGTCAGATATATATACAGCATATACATTCAATCTTCAAATATAATAATAATAATAAAAACGTGTTTTTTTTTCAAATGAGCATTGTCAACTAAGGTATACGTGTTTTTAATGACTAAGTTCGGCTTCATTAGTGGACTATAATCGTATCAGAATTATCATCAAATAATGTTACGCCCGTATATCACTGAAAATCTGCACCGAGGGACCCCTGGAGTTGTTTTTTCACATTAACGGTCACAGCAAGGGGTTCATTAACGCTGGGCCCTAAACCACCCCTCCCCTTTTTACGTCTCTTCCTTAACCGCAGACGCATTAGACAACGCCTAATTGCCCGTATAAAAAATATGATATACATCTCCATATACATCTCCACCCGACTTATCATACGCCCTCCCTCTCTCTTACACTACTTTTTACCACAAGAAAGAACCTACAGGATTAAAAATAAAAGACTAAAGTTACAACTAAGTTATAAAGTTTACTTTAAAAACGATGGCCTGTTGACAGGTTTTGTTAGCCCAGTTATAGGCCCGGTTATAGCAGTCGTATCTGGAATAAAACGTGTCTGTTCCACCTGTCAAAGAGCCGACAGAACTTGGCGTCTCCCTAACGCCTGGGTTCTGGGGACACACACCCTTTCCCCCCCCCCCCCTCGCCCTCCTTTTAACAGCCCGATGCTGGATAGATACATAAATTATTAGTGGGGGTGGGGGTGGGGGGGGGGGTGGGGGGCTCAAAATATGAGGTTTTCAGTCCATTCTTCAGGGCGCCCTCCTGCACCGAGGAATTCAGCGTGCACACACACGCACACACGCACATACATACCCCCACACACAGCTGCCCGGTGCTGCGAGTCCTGACAGACGCACTGACAGACACACAGACTGATGGTGATATATCATGTCTCCTCATGGTGCCCGCACGGTTGTCTTGGCACAGGTTGAGGGCATTGATGGGCAAGTTCGATTAAAGACACTCTGCAGGTTTCGTTCTAGAAAACATGAGAGAGAGAGAGAGAGAGAGAAAGAGAGAGAGAGAGAGAGAGAGAGAGAGAGAGAGAGAGAGAGAGAGAGAGAGAAGTGACATAAAGGAGAACAATGGAAAACATATTTGCATACGCTTGTTCCACCCCTGAGTGTATCACAGGGAAGTGGGCTACAAGGGGCATAGTAGCAAATTCAACCACCCTTACATCTATTAGTATATTACTTCATCTATTCTATAAACAAACTTTTCTTTTCTATAGCAGGGGTCGGCAACCTTTTAATAATAGCGTGCCAAAGTAGAATTTCTAATTCATTCAGCGGGCCAAAATCCTAAAATTCACCATGCGCCACGAAACTATTTCTTGTAGCAAAGACTTAAATTGCTTTCTTCGGGGTCTTTCGCGTGCCATTGAAAATCGCGCAGCGTGCTAAGTTTGGCACGCTTTCCTTAGGTTGCCGACGCCTGTTCTAGTGTACCGTGGGACATTTTTTCTTAAAGTGAATCCTGTTTCAGCTGCACAACCTGCAGTATTGTACCAAACGGGGGTACGCGATTATTGTCTTGTTAAGAGCGCACTGAGCATGCTAAAATAGCATGGATAGAAGCGCTATTTAAATTACCATTACCATTACCATTACCATTAAGTAAAATGACACGTGGTGCCCCTTCCCGTGATTCCACCGAGCACGTGCTCGGTTTGCTATTGGCTAATCCAGCGCGATGTCTGTAATATTGATGGACAGTGTCCATATACGCTACGGATAGTTCGTCTTTTTTTAAAACCAGAACGTTAATTGCTTTTTTTTTTTTTTTTTACAGTTATTAACTGAACATTCATAAATAAACAACCGTGTTTCTGATTAAAAAAAAAACAACAATAGAAACCTGTAAGAAGAATGTTATTCTTAAAGTTTTTGGTCTCTTGAAACTCTAGGGCGTCAACAAGTGTCACACGCACTCATCCCAAACTTGGTCGTAGGCATGGTTTCGTGTTTAACTATCCGTGGCCAAAGCGTGTTCTGACAGAGGCAGGCAGGCTCCATAAATCTCCTGGGACAATAGAGACACTAAATAGCGAGCCCAGTGGCCACGTCAGAGAGGTCACCGTGGCGCTAACAAGAAAGTTGATTGGTCATTGGTAAAGGATTGATTGTATCCTTGATCGCTTATCATTACAACCCCGCACCCCCCCCACCTCACAATCCACAATGGATTGGTATACCACCTCCATTATTTCTTTAGTTCTGGGGGTTCCAAGGCCTATTTCTGTCTCTCTGTCTAAAAAAAAATAAAAGAGTTTAAAAGGACGCTAAAGAAATGACCAGATATCCTCTGACCAATGTTCTAATCTTATTATTATTTAAGCGTGGACTGAATGAAAGGCGTCGTGCTGAATGAAAATGATGCATTTGATTTCGCTTATTTCGAGGACTTTTTCTTACTGCTTCTTTTTGTCCCACCTGGACAGTTTGCACAGGTTTGTTTTTATTTCAAATTTGTTTCTTGAAAAGTCCCTACATTTTTTTCTTGAAAAAGACCCCACTTTGCAGAAAATGGGATTTTTTCTCTCCACCCTCAGCGCCACTGCCTCTATCTATTCAAGAATAGATAATAATATGAAGTTTTCATGCAATTTGATTTTGTTTCTGTATCTTGCAATGTAATTCTAATTCTTTTTCAAATTCTAAAATTCTATTTTTGTGCTGTATTTTTAAGTTTAAATTCGATGCTTTATAGTTAATTATTTTTATTTGCTTTTTAACATTTTTTTGAAGTCTTGAATTATATTCGAATAGCACACTTTGACACACTTTGGCACACTTTGGCACACTTTGGCACACTTTGGCATGTATTTATTTCATAACATTCAACAAAAGTATAAAAAAAATGGAAAGTATCCCGTCGGGCAAAATTGATTCATGAGGCCGGTGAAGCAGCGTTCACCAGTTTCTTTGGCCGCGGCCTACTCGGGGATTGTGTGGCGAGCACAATGCCCAGCCACATTAACCCAACTAAAGTCAGGTAGGCTACCAATAAGATCCGGGTAGACTCAGGGACACCCGAAAACAAATCCTAGCCTTCACCGGGATTCGAACCCAGAACGCGTGGCCGCTCGGACATTGTGTCCCCATACGATTCACTTAAATCCGAAATAGTAACTGTTGCTACCCTCATTTATGAAACTTGCAAATTATACTTATACGTAGTGTATATATATAGTCTATAATAATATTAACCCTTACAGTCCCGGGCGCGTATATAGCGGGACTGAAGGTATGCATGGGAAAGTAGGTCGGTACGGGAAGGGTTAATATATCATATAGGCTAATGCATTATACTATTAATCTATTTACAACAAACTTATGTTTTATCGTTGCATCAGTGTTGTTTTGTTTAGTCCCCCCCCCCCAACCCTTCCTACACATTTCCCCCATGTCTGGCTATTTAATTGGCAGGCCTAGTTATGATAAAAAAAACCAATTCTCTGCTAACAATTGTTAGCAATTATCGTCCTTATAAAAGAAACATTCTAATTAGTATAGGGAACGAAAAATAACAAACAAAAAAAAAAAAAAAACGTCCTGGAACAATGGAGCCGAAGACGACAAGAAGCAGACGTCACCGTAACTGGGTCAGAGACTTTTGACCCTGACTCTCTTCACCTTCTCAAAACATACTTCCTGTGATTTCTTGTTTTGTTTTTACTCTCCATATCTCACTCACTCACTCTCTCTCTCTCTCTCTCTTTCTTGCTCTCTCGTTCTCTCGTTTTCTTCCTTGTGGTCCCTGCTCAAGTGCCCACTTATATCGGCTCGTGCGCTCATCAAAAAGATATTATTACATCTGCTAAAACACATTTTGTAATTAGTATTTTTTCCTTTTTTTATATATTTATTTAGACGCTTGTGACTGAAGTGTTTGTTTTTATTTATTTTTATGTTTTATAAAGTGCTGTTGGTCTTGACCAGTGCTTTTTACTGGTAGTGAAAGTACCACTGGTGCTAAACATACCGAAGTTGGTAAGCATACCACTGTTTTTAAACTTACCTTTGGTGGGAAACATATTGCTGTTGATAAACGTACCCTTCTACCTGTAAAGCGCACCTTTAGTGACGCACCTATCTCTTAGTGCTATAAACATACCACTAGTTCAAAATGCACCGCTAGTGCTACAGGAAACGCTGGTGGTAGTTTTATGGCTCGGCGGACGGTACACGGCCCGGCGGACGGTACACGGCCCGGCGGACGGTACACGGCCCGGCGGACGGTACACGGCCCGGCTAATGGTGCATGCTATCGTGCCTACACAATAAAACAATATTATCATTAACAGGAAGTTAAATTTTCGACATTTTACTAAGCCACTTCTCGGTACTCGAACGCTTACATGGTACCACCAGTTGTTTTTTTTAAGTTGAAAAAGTCTACCTTAGGCGTGTTATTCATTCTGTAGATATTTTTAAAAAAAACTGTGTAAAAACAACAATTGAACTTCCTGATTTCGCGGCTCAACTACATCGTTCCATGAATCGTCAAAGAGTCTACGAGATCTTGTGGAAATCACGCCAAGAACCTTCTAAGACGACTACTGGAACTTTTTAGAAACTATTCATGTTTTTTAAAGTTTTACAAATACATTTCTTTATTGGTCACTGTAATAAAAATAAAAGTATCCAGTCGGACCAAATTGATCCATGGGGGCAAGTGAGGCAGCGTTCGCCAGGTTCTGTGGCCACGGCATACTAGGGGATTGTGTGACCAGCACAATGCCCAGCCGCCTTTACTTTACCCCAACTAGAGTCAGGTACCCATCAGATCTGGGGGAGACTCAGGGACACCGTTCAGACCCGCGAACAGATTCTAGCCTTCACAAGGATTCGAACGCATTACCTTGGGTACGCCAGCCGAACGCGCTGCCGCTCGACCACCATGTCCCACCGGTGACTGTAAATAAACTGATCTCTTCTCCCAATACATTAGAGAACAAAAGCAAATAAAAAAATATAGATGTAAAACATATATTGGTAGGCCTATAGATCTAGTATTTGACTAAAAGAAGAAAAAAAAATACAATAAAGAATAAAAAACAACAACACACACACATATACATACACAACACATACACACAGAAAACACAATATCAAGCAAACAAACAACTAATTTAACAAACAATAACCAAAACAAAGAAAAACACGTTCACAAAAATTACAGACAAACAGCAAACACACAAATTAAAACACAATCAAACACACAGGCAAAAATAACAATTTTTTTAAACAATCAAACAAACAGACAAACATACACGCACACAAATAAACGTACTAACAAACGCAAACAAATACGAACAAACAAACAAACACGCACACTTAAATTTGTATGTCCGAAAATTGTTTTTTTTTAGCCACAGTCCGTCTGTCCCTCCCCCCCCCCCTTCCCAAAATCCCATCATTCACCGCCCCTTCCCGCCCGCCCCTCACTGCCCTATATTTATTATTCCTCTTAGAAAAGTGCTAATGTTTCTGACAAGAGGGCCACAGAAGAGTTCTACTGAAGTGCAGCTACAACAGCTTGCTTTTTTTTTGTTTATTGTTGTTGTGCGTCTGTTAATCTAAGCAAACCAGGGGACGGCACTCTTGTCAAGGTTATTAATTTGCGTTTTATAACCTCCCCTCCCACCTTCCCCATTTTTTTTACATACTCCTCCCGTCCCCCATTCATCATCATTTTATTTCTGCTTCTTTCTACACAGTTTTGTAGCTTGTGAGAAGAGAGGAGAGGGAGTGAAGGTGCAAAAAAATAATAAAAGACAAATTTCTGAGGAATCTCTAGAAGCAGACGTTGAATGAGATCAACCCACTTCTGCTGACTGCCTCGTAACGGGCGGCTTAGTTGGTCGATTAAATCAATAGCATAGCGCAACAATTATGATGGGGCGGGGTTTTAGGGGGTGGGAGGAGGTGGCGCCCGGGGAGGCGGGATTTAAGGTTGTCCGTTAGCTTTTTAGAGAGAGAAAGAGAGAGATACACACACACAATATCTGATTTAGAATTAAATAGCTGCGGATTTCGTTGAATTGATTTCATAATTGTTTCGTTATTTTATGATTAGTAAGATTACTTCGATTTAAAATGTTATAATATGGTGTTTTTATGAAATATCTGAGTGTGTTATTGTGTTTGTATATACGTTTGTGTAGCCTATTGTTGTTGTTGCTATTGCGTGGGGGCGGAAGAGGGAGTAGGTGTGGTGATAGAGAATGAGATTTTAAATAAAGCGCATGGGAGAATGAAACGCTTTTAGAGTGAATTGTGAGGGAGGGTATGCGCGAATAGAGACAGGGCCAAAGAGAAAATTGGAATGTGTAAACGAGAAAAGAGAAAGAGAGAGAAGAGAGAAAGAGAGAGAAAAGGAGAGAAAAGAGAAAGAGAGAGAGAAGGGTTTTTGAGAAAAAGACACCATAGAAATATAAAATAATACACTCTATATTTTAAAAAAATATTCTAAGTAGCTACACCAATATCCACTAAATGTTAGTCCAGTAACCGTAAGTTCATATTTCAACAAAGCACAAAAATTTCAACATTTCACCAATCACAAAAATAATGATCATAATAAAAATGAATATTTTTTTGAATTTCCCCAAAAAGATTAAAATAGCATCATATCTCATAGACAAAATCCATATTTCATCCCAATTTCCAGAAAAAGTCAAAATGTTTTTATATGCTAGAAAAAATGATGTTTCATCAGAAAAACCACACTACATTTCAACCTAATCTAGAAATTGTTCTAGCTTCATAATAATTACAAGAAAAGTCAAAATTCCAATTTCTCACTTTGCTTTTAATTCAGTTAACTACATAAGTAAAGCAAAGTACCCGTCGGACCAAACTGACCAGCGTTCACCAGTTTATGTGGCCACAGCATACAAGGGGATGTGTGGCCAGCACAACGCCTTTACTTTACCCCAATGTCAGGTAGGCCCTACCCATCAGAGCTGGGTAGACTCATTGGACTTCACCAGGATTCGAACCCAGACCCTTCGGTACGCCAGCAGAACGCGCTGCAGGCTAGGTCACCGTACCTCCCCAAGACTATCGTAAATACTTGCGGCCCCCCCCCCCCTCTAGTTAGTTACATAACCTGTCATATTTTTTTAAATCAAAGATATTTACGCAACAACAACAACAAAAAAAAACAAAAAAATAAAAAGAAGTTTTTTTTTAAAAAAAAGCATATCATAATGTAAATAATGAAGTTATTTGATTCTGTCGCCATATTGTGTGAACACCTGGTCACCTTATGTCTGTCGCATCGATTTCCACACACAGTGTTATGTTACATATTTGAACCGCTACGGATTCAAAGCCGATGAGGCCGAGTGTATTTTTTAAAAAAGGGATCCTGTGGTTAAGAAGCGTCCGTGAGTCTACCCAGCTGGGATGTGTACCAAGCAGCATCCGGTGGGTGAACAAATTGTGTGGGTTGTGCGGTGAGATAGCCACATAATCCGCTCGTGCCCCAGGGTCAGAGAAATTTAGTGAGCGTACTTCTTTACCAGCCCTATGCATAGTCCGAATGTGCAATGAAAGTTGAAATTATCCCGACGGACCAAATTGATCCAGCGTTCACCAGCTTCCGTGGCCACGACATACTAGGAGATTGTAAGGCCAGTACAATGCTGGGTCGTCTTTACTTTATCCCAACTAAAGTCGGGCAGACGTAGAGACACCAGACGTGAACCTCACTTCACCGGAGTGAGTATACGAACCGAGATTACTCTCTTAATGCTCGTAGGACAAACACACATGTGCTTCGCAGTGTAGCCAAGTCACCATATAGGTTCGGTGCAAACAGTTGATCCTCCCCATCCACTCTATGCTCCTGCAAGACAGGGCAGTCTAAAAAGCACATCCTCGACCGTTTCTTCTGCTTCCCTGCAATATCGACACCGCAAGTAATGGTTGGACCTAAACCTTCCGAAATAGGCACCTATAGAGCAGTGGTTGTGATAGCCCCTACAATCTTCTCGTGCGCCGTGGCCAACAAGACTGGTCAGGTCTATTGCTCCTTACAGACATTCAAAGTCTGCAAAGGACAATTTGCGTACTTCCTTGAACAATATAATACACCATGAAATTCGTTTAAAAAGTGCTACCATTAAATGAAGAGATAACTGCACGGAGCTTTACATATTAAGCACAATCATGCATGTGAGGTGGCTATTATAATATATGCACCGTGTATGGAATATAATAAAAGCACAGTAAATAAAATATTTTAAAAAAAACAGGAGTAGTGGCTTTGTGACTATTCACTTTCATTGTCAAATGTCCCGCAGTGAAGAGTAAACCCACAGGTTGAGCTTTCATTGACCGGGAAGCGAGGGTACATCGAGGGGGGAACGTGTGCGTGAATTAGCAAGGATGAATGAATACGCTATACAGAGAACCCATACTGGTAGTATATGTGTGTGGAGACTGTGTGTGTGTGGGTGGTGGCAGTCGTCCAATTCATCGGGCGTCCGACACCCCCCCCTTTCCCCCCTCCCAGCGCCGAGCTGTCCAAAATCAACACAACTTCAGAGCCATCTCACGTACCCGGGATGTGTTCGAACGCCGATCCCCCCTTCCCCCTCATTTCGCCCCATAACCTACGCCACACTTTCCCTCTTAAAAAATTCTCTTTTTTTTCTCTCCCTCTCTCTTTTCTTCTTCTTCTCTCCGAGCCGTAAAACAAATAGAACCGTAAAGGGTAAAGAAAAAAAGGCAACGGCAAATACGTTTTTACGCTGCGATGAATTAAAATAATACGGAGGTTAAAAAAAAAAAGAGAGAGAAAAATGAGGGGGGGGGGGCGTAGTGTGTGATGAAAAAGGGGGAGGGGGGGGCTCATGGTATCGGTCGCTAGATTATTGTAATAGAACTGTTTACAAGAGATGCCCCCCACCCCCCTCACGCCATTTCTAGTTCCCCCCCTCCCACTCCCCTATCTTTTTTTCTTCCCACAGTCCTCTTCTCCACGTGACCTTCAATTGAAAGTTTATTTAAAGGTCAAATTAAAAAAAGAAAAAAAAATGAAATAGAAATATAAAAAAAAATTGGAGAAATTTAAAATAAAAATTTTCATGGGAAACTTTTCAAGGTAGGCCATGAAATTGTGGGGTGGGTCGCAAGATGGCGGTAGTGAGATACATGGCGGGGGGGGGGGGGGGTGATGTTGTGAGAAAGGAGAGGGGAGGAAAAAGCAATAGTTTGATCAGTTGCGCGCCTGCATTTCCATGAACCAAACCCCTAAACTCCAATATCAATTCCTCAAGCACAGCGCCGTGACAGTATTTAAGTAAGGAGAGCCATCCATTCCATGATCACACACCTAGAGTAGGGGTTAATCATAGTTGACTAAATTAATGATAGAAATTTAATCACAGAACAAATTATGTGTCAGTGGTATTTCTTTTATTTCTTTCTAATTTTCATTCTTACCTTTATGTTTTCTTCCTGTCATTTTTACTTTACTTTCTATCTTTCTCCCTTTTTAAAAATCGTTTTATTTCTGTCACACCTTCCATCTATCTATTTACATTCATTTATGCATCTTTTCTTTCTTTTTTTTTTATCTATCAAAATTTATGTCATTCGCCGATTCTGTTTTTTTTAATATCCATTTTTTGTTTAATTCTTTATTTTTCGTGCAAACGTCTTTTCATTCTGCCTCTGCTGTCTTTCATTATTTCTTTGTATCACAATTTCACAATTTATTTTTTTTATACTGTTTCTGTCTCTAAGTATTGTTGTTGTTGTTGCATAATATGGCACGAGAGAAAGGGGGGGGGGGGAGGGAGAGAGTTTTTTGCAGAATGACTTTTTTTTTCAAGTGGCCCTGTTGTTCGGAAAAAATATCAAGGTTAATGAACAGATTTAACTGCAAGCTTGTTAACCCTTACAGTCCCAGGCGCGTATAAAACGGAACTGAAGGCAGCATAGATAGAAGTAGGTCGGTACGGGAAGGGTTAACACACAAATATTATCAGGTCATCTTAAATTTGGTTTAATTATTAAGGAATGCGTGATATCAGAATTGGTTTAAAAGGGTTAATACTCTCAATGAAACTACAATAAATTTGAACATGTAAATGTTTTTAACTGCAAACATGTTAACACACAGAATACTTGTTCATCTTAAATTTGATTTAATTATTAAGGAGTGCGTGATATCAGAATTTTTTTTAAAAAGGGTTAATATTAATTCTCAATGAAATTACAATAAATTTGAACATGTAGATCTAAATGGTTCGTATCTGACCTGTGAAATCGACTTGAAAGAAATGGCATTGTCGCCAAATTTATTCACGCAAGCAAAAGGCTTCACTTAAAGTAAAGAGAATGAAAACCAAAAATGAAAGACATAAATGCATGTTTAGACGTAGTATAATATTTACAGGTAGGCTACGGCAACAGCACGTGGGATGGGAGGGGTATACAATAATCTTACCAGTGGAGATTATTATTATATGTCCTCCTTACAAACAAAAAAATATTCAGCCCCCTCCCTGCCCCTCACCACCGCAACCCCCATCTCTAATCCGGCACAGTACATGGATGGCGACGCCCATGGGAAACTAGTGTTTACTTTGTATCGCCCACCTAAAGGGCGTGTACCACTGGCGTATACAATAGGCGCCCGCTTATGGTCACCACTGGTATACAAGAACCAGCTGCTTACGAGAGTGAAATATAAAAAGTCGGTATAGAAATAATAAAACGTTCAACCTTTTTTTTTTGTTGTTGTCGAATGGGGGCGCGGTGGCCGAGGTCCTGGGTTCGAATCCCAGTGATGGCTAGGATTTGCTCCCGGGTGTGGAGGATGTCCCTGAGTCTACCCAGCTATGATAGCTGGGAATTGTACTGGCCACCAAATCCCCTAGTATAGGCTACCGTGGCTACTGGTGAACCCTGCTTTACTGGTCCTATGTATCAATTAGGTCCAGCGGGATTACATTTTTTATTACTTTTTTTTGTTTATCAATAATGTATATTTGTGTGTGTGTGTGTGGGTGTGTGCCGGATGGTCTTGCGGTTAGTACACCGACGGTCAACAAAACGATCCGGGTTCTAGCCCTGCCGCCGAACACTCTTGCCGTCCTGTAGGAGTTTTGGGCCTAGAATGTAATAATCTTCTATCTAGAATTAACGTCTGTAAACTTATAAGTCCAAGACAATAAGCTCTAGATAACAAAAATATACATATGAGCGGTACAAGCGCCGCAAAAAAGAATTGACAAAAACACGAATCTCATTGGTCTCTCGAGGTGTGTCAATGGCCCATTTAGGGATCGGCAACCGAACTAACGCCTTCTAGACTTGGCACGCAGAACGATTTTCAGTCGCACGGGAGAGACCTCCAAGAATATTTTGTATTGCAAGTGAAAACAACGTACGTCAGCTTAATTAATGGGTGCTCCGCGGCGAACTACATGGGAATCACACTAAACGTTGACTGTTTTAGGTCAGGAATGTTTGTATGCAAAGCTCTCATCATTGGACTTGCGATCTGTGATTGAATCTATTGTTAACTATTACAGTCCCGGGTGCGTATATAGCGGAACTGAAGGCAGCATAGATAGAAGTAGGTCGGTACAGGAAGGGTTAAAATAGTTTTATAGTTTCTCAAGTCTCCTCTAGAAAAAGTGATAAGGAGTATAGGTAAAGTCTTAGATATATTTGTTTCTTGTCTGGAAGCAATTAAGGAGTTTCTTGATGATAAAAAAAAATTCCGGTATTGTATGAAGTGAACTGACTGTTGAAGCCGATGCTTCTGAATGACATGGCGACACTTTTCAGTGAGTTGAGCTTGCATTTACAATGACGAAAAGTGTTGGACCTCTGGAATGGATTTATTTGCATTGAAACTGGACATATCTTGCCATGAAATCAATTTCAAAACATTTAACGTTTTCTCTAATTTAACGCAAGATAGATGAGCGTTTTCTGAAGTACATCAGTTATATTAAAACAATTAACTCGTTTGGCATCACTAGCATCAAATTTGGAGAATTTAATTGAAGGGAGATAATTAACCCGTTTTCTTTACATAATATTTCTAATATGTTTCTTTTTTGTTTCCTTTTAAGAAAATAAATGGCTTACAATTTATAACTTCAAAATTATCAAACTATAACGTTTGGTTTAAAATTATATAAATATTGTCTGACTAAAGAATTTATATGTACATTTTTAAACATTAGATTAACTACCCAGTTTGTATGATTACTACGTATCTCTTCCACTGAACTATAGTCATAACTGTAATGGCAACTTTGAATTATACTGCATGGGGTTAAAGAATAATAAAATATTTTTTAGCTTAAATCTCAGTTAAATGAGATCAAACTAAAAGAAATTATAGCTAGTACTGGAATAATATCTTAACAACTGACAACTTTATTCAAATGTTGGTAACCATTAATGTGTAAGTTGAGTAATAAAATTGTGTAGATCTATTAGTTATGAATGTGTTTTTTTAAAGATGATAATTAAAAACAGGTTAATTTTTTATTAAATATAAAACGCTCTAATTATTTTCTCTATAACGCTACTTTTCTTTTGGTCTTGGTCTTGCTTAGAGATGTTAAAACCGGTTTCTTTTCAAAACCGGTTTTCGGTTCTATAAAACCGGTTTAAAACCGGATTTCGATTCTTCCCCCCCCCCTGCAATGTCACAAGTCACAGGTCGGAAAAGACATGCAAATGTGCGTAGTTTTGTAGGTGTATTTGAAAAATAGTTCAAATTTATTAAGTATTTGCAGAGCATTCAAGAGGTTGATTTGTGTGAATACATTATGATTTTGTACACTTTACCATAACATTCTTTAGAACTAAAAAAAAATATTGGGTTAATTGATTAAAACCGATAATAGCTTTCAATAGTGATCATTTGTGCACCGTGAACTTAGACTTGTAAAATAATGTATTGAATAGGATCACGTAGCACCAATCAAAAGTCAAAAGAATGTGTATTTAATAGTGCCGTTAATAATAAAGCACAGACGCGGTGTCTAGCCGAATTGTTCAAGGTCACAGGACATATCTAGTTTGCGTCTCTCCAATCTCCATTGCGTACATCAAAGAGTCGTCGTCGACATCCGTCCGTCTCGAGAGACGATGGTGTAGCTTCATGGGTGATGTATCCAACTGCACCGCCAAGAATAACTGTGTAGGCCAATCCAGGAGGGGCAATCCCTGCCGCACTTGAGGCACATCAAAGAGTAGCGCACATCTAAAAGATGAGCCGACATTTGGTTTGATGTTGTTTTTATCCCAAGCCATAGTTGGTATTTGGAGAAAAAAAAGAAACACAATATCTAAGACTAAATAGTGTTAGCAAGGCATTTCAATAATTGTTTTGCGTGAATCCAACTCTTGTTTTTAAAAATATTTCCATCAGAACCAATAAAAAAATAATAAAGGGTGTGCTACTTGAAGTAATAACTACCTTCCAGTCAACACACCGAGATCCGGTTTTAAAAATCAAAACCGGTTTTCAGATTCAAAACCGGAATCCGGTATTCCGGTTTTCGTTTAACATCCCTAGTCTTGCTACGGCACTAATGTCTTATATTATACTATTAATTGTCATAATAAAGATAATATAGTCGAGCAGTTTGACTTTCACGCTTAAAAATCCTTGCCAAGAAAAAAACAACTATAAAAATCCAACCATAATATAGAAGTGTCGACCTAGAGGTTTTCGCCATAAACATACCTTCCCCCCAATTCTCACCTATTCTATTCATAATTTTTTCTTGTCCTCCCGAATCACTTCTTTATGTGGCAGTGTTATTTTTTTAAAACTCTTATACTAATAATATATTAAAATAATAAATATACTATGGGGATTTACAGAATGCACCATTTTGTTTGTCAGTATTCCCTGAAATGCCCGTGTTATCACAGGTATAAGACAATATGTGTCTACTGAGTCTGCTTTAAAAGCAATTTAGACCTCCACCCGCATCCCAAGGAAAAAAGAAGACTTAAAAGAGACTAACTCTTTTCTAACACACACTACTAAGTTATTATGGTGCTTGAAATATATTTACCGCACGCTTGATAAACCTCATCCTATTGATGCACACCAAAAACGTACCTTTCACAGAGAGAAAGAAGAGATATATAAAAAGAGAATGAGAGAGAGAGAGAGAGAGAGAGAGAGAGAGAGAGAGAGAGGGGGAAATATACAGATTAGAGAGAATGGAGAGAGAGGGAGTGGAGAGAATCGTTGAAAAAAAACAACTAAAAAAAATACATCAAACAAAGCTACAAAAAACATTCCCTGCTACATTTTGTAACCCAGAACTAGAACATATAACCCAACGAAATGAATAATGAGAAACCAGAGACTGTGCGTGTGGTGATTGGGGAGGGGGGAAGAGAGGGAGGGGGCAACTATCTCTACAAACTCCATAGACTCCATAGAACAAGAAAAAGTGCCGAACGCTTACAGTAAGCAGAATATCATTACGGTTTAACTCATAAACTCGCCTCGGCATCCAGCTCAGCGGGGCTACCACGGTCTGGTCTGTAATTACACGGCCAGGGGCCCGAATGGGGCACATTGTTCCCCCATGTTTGTCGCCCTCTCCCTCCCTTCCCCCTATTCTCCCCCCAAAAGCTCTTCAAATGTGTAAAAAAAAAATAATTCCCGGATAAAAATTTAACTGGAAGACTTCGCCCCCGAGATGGGCGTACCTGGAAACCCCACTCTCCGTCGTAAAATGTCCACGCCCCTTTCGCGCGCTTTTCTTCTCGCGGCCAAAGGTCAAAGACAGTCGAATGAGTGGACATTATGTCCGAATTAAAAGAGTCGCTTTTTTTCTTGTTAAGTATTCAATAGACTGAAAACGTCGAGCCGTTAGATTCCGACTTTAAGATTTCTCTGAGTTCATGCTGGAGGAGCAGATCAAGGGAGGGCGCGGGGGGGGGGGGGGTAGTACATTCACCATTGTACTTGTTCTTTGACCATTCTTGACGGAGCTCATTATAAAACACCAACGTAAAATGTGGTAAAGTACAAAGCTAAAAAAAACAACTACAGCAACTACACCAAACAAGTCTACGTAGCCTAGTTGTCGCTCGGTACGCCCGAGAGTAGTAAAGTACCCGTCTTGATCATAGGGCCGGTGAAGCAGCGTTCACCAGTTTCTGTGGCCACGGCGCACTGGGGGATTGTGTGGCCAACACAATGCCCAGCCGCCTTGACTTTAACCCAAAACTAATGTCAGATACCCATCAGAGATGGGGTAGACTCAGAGACACCCTCGAGACCCGGGAGTCTTTAGTCTTCACCATTCAGTAGCCTACGCCAGCCGAATGCCCTGCCTGTACTGAAAACAATGGAAATAACTTGGCTTGTTATTATTATTATTATTATTATTTTTATGTTATGTTACGGACTCTCGTCTAATGAATGGTGTGTTTTTGTTGTTGTTTTTTGACATTTTAAAATAAAAGCGCCGATTTTCTAAGCATTCACTTACCTATTTAGGCAAGAACAACTAATATAAAGTAATATTATAAATCTATCTATCTATCTATCTATCTATATATATATTTATATATATAGTCTATATATATCTATCTATCTATATATATATATCTATATCTATCTATCTATCTATCTATATATATATAGAGAGAGAGAGAGAGAGAGATTTAGGCCTATTTCTTTAAGCTAATCCAGTAGTCAAAAGCAAATATTGGTTTGATTGAACACATTTTTGAACGCACCCAATAGTCCAAAGCAAATATTGGTTTGATTGAACACATTTTTGAACGCATCCAGTAGTCCAAAGCAAATATTGGTTTGATTGAACACATTTTTGAACGCATCCAGTAGTCCAAAGCAAATATTGGTTTGATTGAACACATTTTTGAACGCGCTGTAAATTGCAATTTGTTTTATTGTAGCCCTGTTTGTTTGGGGGAAGGGAAAGAAGGTGGGCAGCATTTTTACAACTGGAAGTCTTTTCTAAAAATGTTTCAGGCTTGTGTTCTACGCCCGTTGTATGACACCAAAAGATTCAATAGTTGTCATTTGCAAAGGGTGGCGTCCGCGACATGCGTGCCCCCGGGAGAGATCAGTGAAGGCGTCCTACAAAGACGTTACTAAATATAGGCCAACAAGAACTGGAATTTGGTGCCTTTAAAAAAAAAAATTGGTATGGATTAACTAATGATTGCAATGGTCCTATGACTACAGTCAGCCGGCTAAGCCACGGTCACCGGTGGACCCGGATAGCCTCCCCCCCCCTCCAAATAAATAAATTAATAAAATAATAATAATAAATAAAGACATTAAAAGGGAAAAGGGAATTTGAAGGATTGTTAAAAGAAGCTGAAATATCTCGTTTTCATTGTCTCAATTATTATATTATCTTCTTTATATTTTTGTTATTTGCAATATTCAAATTTTTAGCAGTTGATGTTGTTTTCACGTACACAGGTATGAACGTTGAGTTCTGTCCACCTGTCCGTCATGACCACCTATCAACCGGGCATTGTGTCACGTGATCTTTTTTTTCTGCTGTGGTGCTACCCAGCCACACACACCCTTCCCCACCCCGCCCATGCATCTCCGTGGTCTCTAATAATATAAACGGTGAGATGTGAATAGACGTCCTGTGTAAAAAAAAAAAGAAAAAAGAAAGGGCTCTAATAGTGCTAGCGAGATAGTGGTAGGCATTGTCCACTATATCTCTTAACATTGGCCACTATATCTCTTAACATTGGCCACTTTGTATCGACACTCTTTCTGCTATCAAATTAATGATCTCTTCCCCGGCTTGTCAAGAACTGTCAAGCTGCCCTTGTCCCTTAAAAAGAAATATATATCAAAAGACCGATAACATCCATTTCCACACACAGTATTCAACACACACACATACATACATACATACACACACACAACTCAACATACAAGATACAAATTTTTTTTATAAGTACACATCTCTTAAAAAAGAATAAACGACAACAGAAAAAAAAGGGATAATAATAATAATCATTAGATGTTTGTTTAAAGAAAGAAAAACATTGTGATTTTAAGAAAAATTATACATTTCTTGATTTATTGATCAACATAAATTATGTTTTACATGTAACAGACGCTTCTATTAGCATTTACACTAAGTTTTAATAATGCAATTTACTTTAGGTCTTCAATGTGATTCATTAGTTACATAGAATTAATTAATGTGTAGTTTTCATTCTTATTGTATTATATAACTCACGTATTTTCTTATGTAAATCATAAAAATATGTCAAAATGGAATTACATTCTTTATTTCTTTTCTTTACTGAGTTCTATATATATGGTGTGCTGATTGTTGATAAGTATAAAATAACAACTTTAAGGGAAAAGACGCCATATTAGTAAGCACCACTTATCTGTATTTAAAGTTCGGCATTTTACTGGGGTTTTTTTTGTGACGGAGCACTCCAGATATATAAATTCTAAGTTTTTTTTTTCTTTAATACGTTTTAAATTACTTTGCGTTAAATTACGCATCATATGTTACAAGACTTCCACATTAACAGTGTTTCGTAGGATTAAAAATGTCATGACAATTTCAACTGTCACAAAGCCTAGTCACTTGGTATTATCATATGGCAGGGTGCCATAACTATGTATCAATCTACATCAAAGCTCTGTCACATTGTATTGTCACCTCTCACAGGCTAATAAGACTGTCGCCTGACACTGTCACATGTCACAGCCTCAGTCCGTTTGAATAACTATGTTGATCCCCATAGCACCGCCGCCTAGCAAGGCCGCATATCACGATAGCACAACACCGTCACACGAACACTACCACGTAACACTGTCACGCAAGACTGTCACAGACTGTTAGTACCCAATACTGTAGCATAATACTGCCACGAAAAAAGCATTTCGAAATAATAACAATGCCATACTGCCACATAGCATCATCACATAAACCTTGTCACAAAACAAAACACAACCACAACGCACCACAAAGCACAACCACAATTCACGGTTGCATTAGCTTAACTCATTTAAAAACGCTTTTATATTTATTAAAAAAAATTTCAATAAACCTTATTTCTATCAAATCATCCATTAAAAACTTTACAAGATGGTGACTTCTATAGTACAAGATCAATGAAGTGGAATCTTATTCATTCAACCCTCCTATTCTTTCTCTCCATCTCTCCCTTTGTGGGTGGGATAAGACAGAAGAATACAATTATGCAGTGTGACATCCACTGTCATCTTCCCAGCCTCTCTCCCGGCGCTCCCCCCCCCCACCCGCCTCCCACCTCCCATTTACGCCCCCGTCTATTCTTCAACATACTGACTTCGACTTCAAACGAGACCAGTTAAAATTATTAATGACGATCGCCCTCGGGGTGAGGGAGGGGGGGGGGTGCCGAATAGCTTCACTCCCCATCCCTCCCGCTCTTCCATCCCGCTCATCCCTTGTTGGGCCCCAGCAGTCGAGGATCATTAACGTAATTAACAAACCCTCTCTTTTTTTTAAACTTTTTCTTTCTATCTTCTCAATTCAATTCGATTCACACAAAAAATTCCTTCGTCCTTCTTTCTTTCTCTCTCTCATTTTTTAAACATTCAAAAGTATTTAAAAGAAGTCATTTTTTAGGGGGGAGAAGTAAAAGAAAGGGGAGAAAACCGATCCCACGCTAAGGCGTTTTTTTGTCCCCGAGTTACCTGTTCTTGGTGGGCGTGTCCCCTCCAATCTTTAAAAAAAAAACACAATATTTTTTGTATAGTGGAAAAATCAAAGAAAGTAGATGTGCAAATATAGAAAGGAAAAAAAGAGAAAAAATATATCATGGAATGTATGCTGTATAAAAGGGAGAAGAAAATGTGCGTAGTCAATATTAATAGCAACAGATTGTTTCCCTTTCAGAATACCTTGTAGTCAACGTTAAAAGTATATCAACTTACAATGTGAGATTTATTTCATGTGATGTCCCTTACAGGCTAGATATGTGCTTAATTTAAGTCCAACGCCAGAGTTCATTTGGGAGGGGAGGGGTGGGGATCATTATTGTAGACTTTTCAATTACCTTTTTTTTTTCTTAAGCTTAATTATGATGATTATTTGCCCAAAGTTTGGGGCAATTTACGCTAGGTTGGAAAGGAAAGAAACGGGGGGGGGGGGGAACATTAAAATACGAACAGTAAAACGTGTGTATGTTTGACATTAACAAATAAGCACAAAACAATTATGACTTTCAACTGTATAAAAAGTAAAATTAAAAAAAAATAATAATTTTAAAACTCACTCATATGTACTATAACACATAGGCCAATACGCGTGTAGGAATATAATAATATAGGCCTGTGAATACAGAGAAGAGAAATAGACGTAGCCTAACGATAGGGAGAATGAATAAGAACTAAGTGAGAGAAAATAAGAAAGAAAAAGAAATCGAGAATGACAGAGAAAGTGAGGAAAGAGAGGCTAGAGAGAGAGAGAGAGAGAGAAAGAGAGGAAGATAAATAAAGCGAGACAGAGAATAGAGAGAGAAAGCGAGAGAATGAGAGGGAAAAGAGAGAGAAAGAAAAAAGAAAGAGAAAAAAAAGTAAATATACAACGTCTATATTTTCATTATTTATTGAGATTAACTGCTCTTTTGTTGGCTCATTCTCATTTTTTTTCTTACTTTCTCTCTCCCTCTCTCTCTATTCCAAGCTACACACTCAAACACAATCACGTGACCTCCCGCTGGGGTCAAGTAGCGACGGTAAGGAGGGGAGGGTGGCTCCATTCACATCAGCTGACGCGATAAGGTGGCCCCACGGGCTGGTTCCGTAAGGCATAACCTTAATCTGACATAGGGCGGTTTTGTTTCCTGTACATCTGTCTGTCTCTTAAAGACTTTAAGACAGCAGTGACCATTTATTGAGACCACCTATACGATATACTACAATATGTATCTTCGGATTCTGACCCATTATATCTATACTAGAATATGTATCTTCTCTTTTGTGTCCATTATATCTACACTAGAATATGTATCTTCTTTTTTGAACCCATTATAGGCCTATCTATACTAGAATATGTATATTCTTTTTTGAACCCATTATAGGCCTATCTATACTAGAATATGTAGGTATCTACTATTTTGAACCCATTATAGGCCTATCTATACTAGAATATGTATCTACTATTATGGACCCATTATATCTATACTTTAATATGGGATCCATCAACTGACTAAAACATCAGACCTATATTAAAAAATGCTTGAAACTCCTCGAACCAAAAAAAAAATACGAAAAACAAATAACTGTAAGCCTATGTTTCGTTAAAAGAAATATTTACACTAACAAGTGAAACACCATTCATTTGGTAATATCACACAGTGTGGATACACTTCATGTCACTTCATGTCAGTACATCAATTTAAAAAAAAAGTATTTTTTATTTGTTCCCGATTGGTAGTCGTGTATGGAATGGGTTCACTGAAACTATTCAGGAAAGCCAACAACTTAATCATCTTTAGAACTCAAATCAAAGTGCCAAGACAAAAAAAAAATACGTAAACCACAGGCTCGCGTAGGACGAAATAAATTCCTATTTACGGAGGCGCGCCTGTAAATTATGAGAAAAGATATGAGATCTAGACATTTTATATGAGATGAAATCTGGAAATTATGAGATAAAATCTAGAAATTCTGAGATAAAACTGAGAATATTTTAGATCTAGACACTCAATCGGGTCGCCATATTGAATCTACTCGTGTTTAAAATACAGCAAACAAAGTTTCTGGTCTGTCATAAAGAGTGTTTTCTTTCTTTCCAAGCTGTTTACCAACAGGCCCTTATCTATCATGTATACGAATTATCATGTTTAGTAATAATAATCAAGGTATCAATATGAATACAATTGAATACTTTTTGGTAAAGCACATCTTTCTCATAATAATATTACAATTTCTGCGTTTTTTTATGATTGTTGTAGACTTCAAGCCACTTAAAAAAAGGAATTTTCAAATAAAAATGTATATTGATGAGTGATTTAATTGTTTTTTTTTTGTTTTCTTCCCAAGCCAGTCAATATTCACAAAATAACATATTTATTACATAACTAGGTCCGCCTGTTGATACTTTTGTATACTATTGTCTAGATTAGTGATGGCGAACCTTTTTGAGGCCGCGTGCCCAAAGTACAATACAAGACCAACTTATTTGTTCCAACTTGCCAACACAGCAATTAAAACCAAATACCATAACTTAGCTGTGGCACGCGTGCCATAGGTTCGCCATCGCTGGTCTAGATGTATCACACTTGGACACTGTTTACAAAATATATCTTTTGTTTATCAATAAGCTATAAGGCAGACACATATATTATAGCATATCAAAAGTTCTGTGGAATAATATCGCATTGACAATGTGAAAATCTTTTTTTTCGGTCTGCTCAATCTAGAATAGAAAAAAGAAAAGTCTTTTTTTTTATTGACAATAAAAGTTTGATTGGTTTAATATCTTCTTTAAAAAAAAAAAAGAATCCAGCAGATGGCGGTTTATCTTGCGGTCAAGAAGAAAGCCTATTGGTCAATTCGTGTCCAGTTAGATATCCCCATAATTCTGGCAAGGTGACAGACGATCAGATAGGCTGCCCTCAATTAGTCCGCCTCCCCAGAGGTCATCTCAGTTGCTCTTTTCCTCTTACCTCCGCCCCGTTCAGCCCACTCCCCCTTCCTCTCAACGCCCAAACTCCCCCTCCCCTCTTACACTTGCGCCCTCACTTAGCCGAAATGCGCCCTCGCCCCCTTCCCCCACCCAACTGGCCTTAACTGACAAGACTTGTCTATAACGATGGCCCGGATTATAATTGTTTCCGACGCTGCCATCTTTATCTGCACCGTCTTTGGCGGATTTCATGTTTGACATCTTGACACCCGGAAACGTCCTGAGTCTGTATATAAGGCCCTCCACCATGCTCCCCTCCACCCTCTATTTTTTTTTCTAGAAGGGCAGGCACTATTCCGTTTAAGAAGCAGACACATTTCTTTTCACCAAATTTCATTTCATTTCACGTCAGTGACTACGTCAAGTATAAATCTTTGCACCTCCTCCATCTTTCCTCCTGGTCTCGATTTTTGTTTTGTTTTCTCGTGACAACAGACTTTTGTTTACTAATGCGCGCGCGTGTTTATGCGTGTGTCGTGCCGCAGAGAACGTAGCTCGCGTGGTACTATTTGTTGTGGGCAGGGCCGGATTTTCCTATAGGCTATCAAGGCTTAAGCCTAGGGCGTCGAGCTCAAGAGGTGCCTCAAGATCAAGAGGGGCCTACATTCAAATTGTTAGCAAAATTAAAATTACACTATTCTAAAAACAGTGAACACTAAAACACTGGACCGAAAATAAGGAGAAATAAAGTTCAATAAAGTTCTGAAATCATATTTGAAGCCTCGTTCTAAAGTGCCTAAATATTTATCAGATAGATTTTGATGAACTTATAGAATAATTCTGTGTGAAAAAGTTTAGAAATAAATTCTTTTAATATACTATTTCGTTTAAAATGTATACTTGGATTGAATCATCTCTTAAATAAAATAACTATTAACATAAAATGTAATATGATATACAATTTGATATTTTCTTTTTTGTGATCTGGATTTTGTTTGAATAAGTTCCATTTTAGTTAGTGTTACAAGTACTATATATGGTGCTGATAATAAATGCCCAATAAGTGTTCTCGACTTTTTTTTTTTTTGGCCTATTATCCGTGCCACATTTTTTATAAAGGTTAGTACCAATTACAACATGTTTATTTAACACATTGATATATATCACAGTTATGCTGTATTTTACAAACTTAAAAATCGGAAGTGAAAGGAACGAATTGAAAAAAAAAACAACAAGAACATAGCAACAAGCAAAACAAGACACAAAATAAACCGAACAAGAAACAACAACAAAAGCGAAGAAAATTAGATTCCGGAATAAGTAAGTTCAAATTTGAGAATATGTATACCATTTGATGTACACTTGCAAAAAGGCGCTGTCTCTTTGTGTAAACAAAAAAGAGATATCCCAAGAACTTCTTCAAGAACTTGTCTTTATACAGATCTATACGCTAATCCTTAGCTTAACACTCAAACAGTTTTGGGAACGCTAATAATATGTTTGATAGATAAATCGAATCGCCAATCAAAAGATGCCATTTCTGCAAATACAATTTCATTGATTCAGCACCATTTGCAAGGGGACTACTAATTAAGTTTGGTTTTCTGGTTTCGATTTGTTGAGATTGTTTTGCTAGTTCGTGTAGAGTTGCTTATTAACATTTGATTTTAGTGTGAGAATATGTTGTTTTTTTTTCAATTGAGGAGATATTTATGACGCAATAAAATTATGCGGTCTCGTAGTTTCTTCTACTTTCTAGTGCGCAATTTCTTTTGGCATTTGGAAGGCTTCGGGAAAATCCATTTCTAGTACCTTCTGCGGAAAAGCTATAGGCCTATTATTTGGATTCGCGAGGCATTTTAGTTCTTGTTGATTTTCTGCGTTGTTGATTTCTGTGTTGTTTGATTTACGCATGGCAACTAGTGGAGTGGAGTTGTACATAAGTTCAAGAATGAAATTCTTCTTTCAAACATACTTCAGGTGGCTTGAGTTATTACACTCATTATTGGGAACTGGAACCTAGACAAACCACACAGAGGACCCGTCAGGACATAACAGTTCTGTTAACTGTATCTTTCCCATGTCAATGTCTTCTGACAAATTATGTCCTTTTTTTTTTTTTTTACTGACATCTGATGTGAGAAAAAAGATTTGGGGACCTCCCTCCCCCTTCAGACCTCATTAAAACAAAAATCGTGTGCCTTACCCTCGAGGCCATACACCTTCACAACCACCCCCACCTCCCTATTCCTCGTATATTTCCCCACAACGCCCCCACTACGCCCCAATTTTTCAACGTCAATGATAAAGGTCCCACCTTCGGTTTCCGGGGCCGGGGTGGCCAATACAGAACAAATGATTCGCTTTTTTATTTTTCGACAATGGTTCGAACACAATACAAATCAGAGAGAGAGACAGAGAGAGAGAGAGAGAGAGAGAGAGAGAGAGAGAGAGAGGCGATGGTATACATCAGATATTAATTGTAAAGATGAAGAGGAGACAAACCGAAACTTGCTCGTTCCCCCAGCTCCCCCTCCTCCGCTTCCGTTACCTTACTGATCACCCCTTCTCTCTTGGCACCCAGCCGCCGCCTCGCCCCCCCCCCCTGCCTTCCCATCCCCTCTCTTTCAACTCTCCTTAAACGGGTTTGTTGTAGGGTGGGGTGGCCCACGTCGATCACCATTCCTGGAAGATCGTTGGCTCTGTCAGCCACAGGCGGGCGCCTACTACTCCCCTTGATAACACGGCTGGGATGTTGGGATAAAAGAATTGGGGGGGGGGGGACTGGGGAGAAGAGGGCGGGGGCGATGGAAAAAAAAAAGGAAGGTGCCGATATTTTTTCCACTCTGACGCTCTCCTTGTTATGACTGGGGGTTCTATGGCCGTAGGTGGTAGGCTCTGGGTTAGTCCGGGGTTTGAAGTGAAAAATTTAACCTTTGTGTGTGTGTGTGTGTGTGTGTGTTATTGTTGTTGTTCTTAAACAGAACTATCGATGGTTGGATGAGTTAATTGGAGGATGGCAAGTTTTCATGGATGGTTGGGTAGGAGGGGTAATGTGATGGTATGGATCGGGGGAGAGGGAGCGAATGGAGCGGCTATGTTGAGAAATGAGAATTTCTCTATCTTTCTATCTTTCTTTCTTTCGTTTTTTCTGTCTATCTATCTATCTATCTATCTATCTATCTATCTATCTATCTATCTATCTATCTATCTATCTATCTATCTATCTATCTATCTATCTATCTATCTATCTATCTATCTATCTATCTATCTATCTATCTATCTATCTATCTATCTATCTATCTATCTATCTATCTATCTATCTATCTATCTATCTATCTATCTATCTATCTATCTATCTATTTATCTATCTATCTATCTATCTATCTATCTATCTATCTATTTATCTATCTATCTATATATCTATATATCTATCTATCTCTTTATCATTATATTTCTCTCTAACTTTCTCTATCTCTCTCTTTTTTTCTCTCTCTCCCTACCTCTCTCTATCTGTCTCTGATATTATCTACACATCTATATTCATCCGTTATCACATTAAAATTTGTCTGTCTGCATTTGTCGGTCTCTACAAGTCTTCCATTTTTTGTTCAGACAATAAATGTGTTTGCACATTTGCACACCAGTCTGTCTTTCTGCTTGTCAGTGATAAATACACTAATTATATGTATGCTCGACTCTCTGCCCACTTTTGGCCGCACAGTTTGACATTTATTCTGTCTATGCCCTAAGATAAACGAAAATATTTTACGCACATAATATAGCCCACATTATAATGTTGTAAGGCCCATAATCTATAGCTGTAAGGCTCACAAGCTATTGCTGTTAGGCCCAAAACCTATGCTATAAGGCCCCAACTCTACTGCCGTAACACCCACGGTGATGTAGCCCTGTAAGGCCCCACAGCCCCACGTTATAGCCCTTGCAATACCCCTCCATGGCGATCAGAAGTGCGAGTTTAAACAGGACTGTCTAGTGGGCGTCAGGGGTGCTTATAAAACTAGACCTTTTTTGTTGTTGTTGTTTTGGCATGTATTTAAAGTGATGCATCCATCACGGTAGAGATTTGTGGGGAGGGGGTGGGTATTTACAGGGGCGAAGGTGGGTGATAGAGACCGTGGTGGAGGGGGGGGGATCTAGTTCTTTTGAAGAAATAAAAACATCAGGAAACAAAAAACTGGGCTGAACGGGGTGGTTAAAAATAATATTAATAATAGGTGGAATCAATCGTCCGGGTTGTTGCCCCTTAGAGATACAACAAATATAGCCCTGCTGGCTGAAGATGAAAAGGCAATGAGAGAGAAAGAGAGATAAAGAGGGAGAGAGAGAGAGAGAGGATGGGAAACAAAGGTAGAGAGAGAGGGAGAGAAAAAAAAGGAGAGAAAGAGAGATAGAAAGAGAGGAAGAGATGCACATTATAAAAATTGGACTGCACAGTATTTAAGCACCACCACTCCACGGCACATATCGTTAAGAATATTGGACTCCAGGTGAATGGCGTCAGTTATGGACGGCTCACTTACCAAGCTTGATTATCTATCACTAAAAACTTCACAGTTTGAATTCTCAAGTGAAAAAATTCAAATATTCCAGATAACAGTCACGTGACATGTTTTATTACAGTTTATTGGCTCATTCAATTTCTATTTTTGGCTTTTACATCAAAATAGTAAGTATAGTATCCCGTCGGACCAAACTGATCATAGGGCTTGTGAAGCAGCGTTCACATGTGGTCACGGCATACTAGGGGATGGTATGGCCAGCACAATGCCCAGCCACCTTTACTTGAACCCCAACAAATGTGAGGTACCCATCAGAGCTGGGTAGACTAAGAGACACCTTCCAGTCCCGGAAAAAAAAATCCTAGCCTTCACCGGGATTCGAACCCAGAACCTTCGATACACCAGCCAAACACGCTGCTGCTCAGCCACCATGTCCCAGACTAGAGACCGAAAACGAAACCATACCGAATATTATACATTGACTTTCGGCCGAAACCGAAGCCGAAACCAACAGTTTAACTACAACTTCGGCCGAAAACGAAAAATAAACCGAAAATGCGAAACAAAGGATTTCAAAAGACTACACATTTATGTGTAATATTAACTAGATTATGGGCATTCTTTTTGACTAAACCATTCTTTGGAGTGATTAAATAATCCATTATTTTTAACTTCAGCTTTCTACTTCACATTATGGATGTTAATATCTTTTTTTTCTCATAACCTATTTTCGGTTCTAAATATTCGATTTCTTACCCATTTTCTTTTCCCCCTCTCCGCCCCCGGGCAAAATACGTTATAGTTTGGAAAAGACAAATTTGCATTGATTATACTAAAAAAAAAATAAAAAAAATTGATTTTGGATTAGAAGAAGTCAAAAGCTGTAGTGTCATGAATTTAGACCTTTATAATTATAATATAAATCAGTGGATGTTAGATCTATATGTTACACACATTAAGAGAATATTTGTAGAACATGAATAAAATCCCAGGCACATCTATCTAGGGTTGACAGACGTCCGGCAAGAAAATTAACAGTTTTTGAAAAGAACCTTACATACGCTGCAAAGTAGGTTTTTTAATTGCCCAAGTTGCTTTTCAGTTTACATTAAATAAAATGTTTGTTCAGTTTTATAATATACAATTACTGGCCATTAAAGTAATAAAACTGAACTGATTGTGGATTGTGATACACTAAATATGTCATTCTTTTGTCTCCCTATGTCCTCCTTTTGAAGTCAAAGTATCTCGGATCAAATGTCTGTACCGACGACTAGCGTTAATATCTGCATTTGCCGTTGTATGTGCTTGTATCGCAAATTCACAAGCAATATTCGGAATTCGAAAAAAAAAATATAAGTCGCCTCTGACAAACGATTGTTTGCAAGGAATATAATGTTAAGGAATTGTTTTGTGCTAATCAAACAGGGTTTACAAATATTTCTTCAGATAAAAAGATAAATAAATCGTGGGACACAGTTCCTTCCGAAATCCGGTTTTCGTTTAACATCCCTACTTCACACAGATTAATTCAAAACAGTTTAACTAAATGAAAGTATCAATAAGCAGAGTAATATATGCAGCAATAGCGTAGCATTTTGAATTTTGAAAGTTAAAATAGATATTCGGCAGATGACCGAAAATCAATATCAGTTTCGGCCGAAACCGTAAACAAACCGAAAACTAACCTTTTGGATTCGGCCGAAACCGAACCCACGCCGAAAAAAGGGTTTTTGCCTATTTTCGGCGCCGAAACCGAATATCGGTCGGTCTGTATCCAAGACATCAAAATACAGCTCCCCCCCTTTAATTTTTTGGCATAGTTTTATAGAATTATACATTTTGAAATGAAAATAATACAAACAGAAAACAGACCACACACAAAAAGTATTAAAAAAAAAATCACTATAAAAAAACCCCATAAAAACAACAATAACATATAACGAGTTTATAAACAGTGGCTACATTATAAAAAAAGGCTGGAAATCATTACTCCAGATAAAAATGTCCTGTTTTTTTATTGGAATAATTAACCCTATCGCGATGAAATGATAAACCTTTCAAAAAATATCTTGTCAAAACCTTTTTGTCTGTTTCTATTTTTTAATCAGATAGAAAAGAAACACAAAAAAAAAACTGAATGAAATTTCAAGAGGAGAAAAAACCCAGCAACTTTTGAGAGTTAGGATTAAATTTTTAATAAGATTTAGGGTTATATTTTAATCAAATTTAAGCTGTGTTTTAATTAGAGTGGTTTAATTAACTCTAAGGTGTCCGTTGAATCCACTTAGATACTTTTACACGCAGCTTAAATTTATTTTTTTATCTAAGTAAAAAATTTAATAGAATCTAGTCTATAGCAAAGAAGAAAAAAATGAAATGAAATTGTATTCAGCATAGTAATAAGATAAAAATGTGAATTAAATCTTGCAATAGTTTTTTTTTAACAACCATAAAGACATTTTATGTCATTCCTGTTGCAGAACATTTTTTTGTGTGACAATATCCTAAAAAAACAGCAACCAACAATGACGCTGGTTTACCTGTAATACTGTCACTTTCACTGCTTCCGATCACCTGATTCGGGTATCTTAAATGTAACTGGATGCCGCACCGTGCAGAAGTTGAACCGCGCGTTATTTGAACTTGACCCGGAAAGGAAACCTCGTGTGGAGAATCGGAGCAGGCCTCTGCAATACAATCTGCACGCAGATTTAAAAGAAAAATGTTTCCAGTGACCATTTTGATTTGACTCGCATTATGTTTGTTTTGATTTTATCACATCCACACACACACACTAACACACATACACACGTACAAACTCAGCAAACTCCCCCACCCACATAGCTACAACACATCTAGAGCTAGTCTTGCTGATTGACTTCTTTAACAAAACTTCAATCTCTATTAAAAAGTAGTCTAGAGACAAACTGAAACAAAATCTTACACAGCAGTCATCCGATAGCATGTGAGGTTTGAAATAACTTAACGTTTTATTATATCTATATATATTATAGGAAAGTAATTTAAAATATTGTAATCGGGTAAAAAGAAGTCTTTTTATTTAACAAAAATCTAAATTGCCTGGTGATGCTCGTAGATTTTCAATCCTTTTTTTAAAAGTAATATTGATTGAAAAAAAAATGTCGAAAAAACAAAGTTATTAGACTAACTGGAGAATCGAACCCGGGGCTCCCGTAGGGCGGCCCGATACGCCAATCACTTAGCTAGCGAAGACACATAGTCCGAAGTGAAATCGCAGAAGTAAAATATGAGACAATAAGGTCAGGTGTCTTTAAATTAAATAATATGATTGGTTGAACACAAGCACACAGTCTACTTTATATATAAATATATCAGTGATGCATTGGCAAGCAGCTTATGTAGATCGGTGATAAACTCATCTAAGACTTAAAACACCAGTTTTGGTTTACGTATTCGTTATTGTTTGGTCTTGCAAGACGATTGGGCAAGTCTTGCTTGCGGCATATATATATACAGGGCCGTATTTTGGATTTAGGGGGCCCTGTTCCCAAATCATAAATTGTATGTTGCGCTTAGCTTGGTTGGACTGGAGCGCTTAAAATTGTAGGGGAATAAATGCATTTTTTTTTACATTTAATTTTCGATGAAAGAATGGGGATGTCACTAAAAAATTATTTTCGTGATGTGTGGGGGCCCCTTTAATGTGGGGGCCCCTGTTCCAATGGAACATGTGGAACATGCCGAAATACGTCGCAGTATAAATATGTGTGTGTGTATATATCAAATCAGTATCAATATTATTTTGTTATTTTACCAAAACCAAAGTGACAGTAAAAAATTGGTGTATAAGTATAACTTAGATAAGTAGTTCGGTGTTATATTCCAAAAAGAAAAAAAGACATGTGCAAAGCAAAACTAGATCTATATAGATCTATTCTGTAGACAAAAAAATTCAACAAACGGCACAGATCACTTGAATGAAACGCCAGACAGCTAACACTTCATGGCTCACCTTATCTACCGCCTACATTTGACACTCAAAGTCAAACTTGACGCGTTCATCATCGTTTTTTTTTTTTTTTAATATTATTATTTTTTTAAATTTTAACAAGTGAGAAAAAAATATTAAAAAGAAATACTTTGTTGAAAGAGGGAACAAATAAAAATAGAGTCGGAAAAGCAGAGAGAGGGGGGGTGAGGTGGATGGGAGACAAAAGGCTGAAGTGCCTCTCGTTCATCGTCACAGCTGACTGCATTTAGTGTGGGACCGGGGGGGGGGGGAGAAAACTGTAGCGAGAGAAGAAATGGTATCCCACACACTCGCTCTTTCTCCTCGCCGAGACCACTTATCAACGCGATCAACTCAAAATGGTATTACATCTTTGTGACAGGGGCAGAGAACCCTCGACTCTCGACAGTGAATTAGAGAAGAGTTCTCTTTATCTTTTCTTTCTTTTTTTTTCCTCTTTTTGTTTTTTACCTTTTTTTAATGAATTTTTTTCTTCAAGTTTTGAAACATTTATTATTAACATCATTATAAGATTCTTTTTTCCATGTGCGTATAGAACGCGTCTACCTATAAGCGAGGTAGTTCAGAGTGAATAGGACTATGGAGTTAGTGTGTTGTTCAAGAAGAGTGGACAGGTCAATTTAGTTTTCGATCATTGACCTCTACAGGTGTGGGTTTAATTTTTTAAAAGAAGAAAAAAAAGGATCTTCTAATAAAGCCGTTTAACAGGTAGCTACTGGCTCCTTAACGGGATACTCTAACCACCCAGCGAGGGGGGACACATACCGGAAGCGAGATCGCAAAAGTAAAATATGAGACAATAAGGTCACGTGTCTTTAAATTAACCAATGGGGATCGAAATCCACACATACAGTCTAATTTATATATATATTTATCACCAGATACTAAAGACGCCAAATATAATAGGAAGTTACTGCTATGCATTTTATAAGATGAGAAGGGTCATTTGAGCCTGCTTTTACGTCTGTATTTTACGCCCGCCCTTACGCCTGCCTTACGCCTGCCGTTACACTTGCTTGTACGCCCGTCTTTACGCCTGCCCTTACGCCTTTCTTTCTGTCTGCCTTTTACGTCTGCCTTTACGCTTGGTGGGCGTCTGTATTTCCCGATCCGAATGCCATGTTGCACTATTTCGGCAGTCAGGCATCATGACCTCTGTTTTAGTTTACACATTGTTAAGTTTCTTTACCTACTCTTTGCTCTGGCATAATTTAGCCGGATATGTCCCAACAATCGTGAAATTTCAACCATTTCACCATTTTGTTTTTATCATGACAATAAATGGTGGCAGCGTATACTTTCTAAAAAAGACAACACATTTAAAAAAAGAAGAAGCAGATTTATTCCCTTTGATGCCAATGACATGACATGGCTTTACGTGGCGTGATGACATTGCCATCGGCTAAATGTCACATCAACACAATGGACGGACATAGAAACGAGACCATTTTTTGGTTTTAAATCTCAAGCGGACGCAAAAGGTTTAGAAATCCTATACCACAGAAGTCCGTACAATCTACGAAGACGGTGTTTGCTTTGTTGTAATGTTGTCTTCTTGTTGTCCTGTTGTTGTTTTTACCATATAAAAAAAACACTATTCGCACAAATCTCTCATCTTTCAATTCCCATGTTAGAAAACACTTACTTTAAAAAAACAAAACAAAAAGGGCGTTCGGAACAAAGAGATAACTGTGAATTATTGATGCGTTATCCGCTTAACAAGGGCAGGAGCTGTTTCCCTTTCGATGACAGTCTGGCTCTCGGGACATCATGTCAAACTTTTTTTTTTTTTTTTATTTGTGATGCGGAAAATAAAAAAAAGTTTTAAAATGAATACCTGTAAAACTATGTTTTAGCAGTTTTAGCGTTTCCTTTTTAGCTTTTAGAACATTTTAATAATCTAAATACAGCTTCAATGTTCATTTTCGAAACTATAATTGAGCTTTTAGTAGTTTTAGCGTGCAGAAACTTTATAGAATCTAAATAACGATTCTATGATACTTTTCATAATATTGTACATAAGGCCTAATTATGAATTCAACCCTCGGTTATAAAGGCTTAACAGTTACAGACTATACCGCGATAGGTGAATGTCCGCGAAATTGGGGATTCTTTAATTATATTGATCGCATAAGTTCGTAGTTAGGCCACAGAAAACCTGTTCACCAACTTTTAAATCCAGTTTTCAAACCTCATTAGATAGCTCTGGATATGAAATAGCACCCATTTAGTCACCATTACACTCGTCTTACGCAATATGTCAGACAAAAAATAAACAGGCAATAAAAGACATATTAGATGTTACAAATAATAATATATAACTTTATTAGTGTACCTTTCATTGTACACACACAGAAGATATATATATATATATAAAAGCGATAGAAGTGAAGCCACAAAAGTCGAAGTGCAAAAAATGGTAGAACGACCAAACATGTGAACATTTGACTGAAAAAAAAAAGTAAAATCAAATATACTTGTGTAAACATATATTACACAAGGAATATTCTTTCCTTCAAAGACTCCGCGTATGTCCCTTTGAAAGACCAAGGGACATACTTAACCCTTACAGTCCCGGGGGCGTATATAGCGGAACTGAAGGCAGCATAGATAGAAGTAGGTCGGTACTGGAAGGGTTAAGAGAAATTGCTTTACTCTAGTCAAAAAATAAAATAAATCCAATGACTGGTACAAAAGGTCAGGTGAAACAAAAGGGGGGAAACTGCTCAGATTAATTAAGGGCAGTTAACCCTTCACCGGCCACCTGGCACAGAGCAACAGACGCTACTTACGTCCTACGCTGATAAACGCCAAGCACATTTGTGTGTGTGTGTGTGTTTGGCCTTGAGTACACAATGAGTAAGGTTGTAACAATAGGATTGTACTTAAGAAAACTGGCACACTCAAAGGTAATTTTTTGTTTTTACAAAGTGTGCCACACACATTATATAGGTCATACATAATATACAACTGCAATAATACAGCAAGGTCTCTGCAAATATTACGACTGCAATTTTTTTAAAATTATTATTTATAAAGCATATTAACTCGTTCTGAAATGACTAATACGTTGAGAAAACTATTATGTTGCGACTTAAAAATTACAAAATTAAGACTTACCTGAGCCTAAATATTTGCCTATATTAAAGACTTGTTATTTTATACAAATCAGCGAATCTCCCAAATTCATAGAAATCTATTTTAAAAGGAGTTGGCACATTCTGTATAAGCCTTTTTTTATATGCTGTACAATCTATATTCTTTAGGTTTTAAATTCTGTAGGTGCTTTTTTCTGTATGTTCTTTATTCTGTCTATATTTTGCACTATATTTGGCAGGCCCTTTATCACATAGGCTGTATATTATGTATTTAACAGAGTGAAGTAGTTTTGAGATGTATCTATATACACAATAACGTGTGTATGACTATTGCAATAATTGTACTTTTTTTTCTCTGTTTCCTTTCAGGGATGCTTTCTGTAGGGATATGAACGAGGAAACTATGAAACATGCCATGCAACAGATGTGTGGTATGGCGGGGCCCCACCAGGGTGCCATGATGCACGGGCACCCCATGGACTACAACCGAGACTTTAGCATGCAGTCCAAGATCATTGACGATATGAGGGGCTCCATCTCCATGCCACTGGTCAAGAGCGAGGGCGCCCCTTTCCCGCCGCACTTCCTCTGCTCCCCGCAGTCCATCGAGCGCCATCACCACCACCCCCACAACCTACACCACCACCACCATCATCACCCCGCCGTGCCGCCGGTTTGACAGTGGGGTGGTCTCCCCCTGGAGGGAGACAGGGTCACAAGCGTCAGCCCGCACTCGGTTCTCTCCCCCGGCTTCGCTGAGCCCGGCACAAACAGCAGTAGAGACAGCATCGGAAGCAGCGACAACAACACCACCACGGGGAGCAGTGGCGGCGGCTGTGGTGGTGGTGGTGGCGTCGGCATGGGTGCAATAGACTGCAGCTCGGCGACGCCCCCGGACTTTCCGCCCTGCGGAGAAATCGGCTCAACCGGCGGAGGCTCGATCCTCAGCCCCATGCTACACCACTATCAGCCCCAGCCAGCCCACACGAAGCACCACATCTCTGGTCTGTCATCCCTGTACACACAACCGCAGCAGCAGCCGCAGGATTCGAATCAGCAGTTCTACACACAGCACCAACAACACAGAGATCAGCTGCAACATCTGGACGCTCACTTGCAATCCCAAATTTCTTTGACCACCTACCACCCGTCGCAATGGACGTGACTGGAAGCCAGCATTGCGGCATCAAACTATTGAACACCTAGATATGCTGACAATGGTCTCAGGGCTACCCTGCAAGCAAATTATCCTCATTTCCAAACAATCGGCTCCAGTATTAAAACACAAGTTGCAGTAATCTCTCCGACATCGGAAGACAGTCTTCTGTAATTTTCTTCCTGCAAAACTCTGCGAAAAGGTCGACAAATCATCTTCACAAACATAAAGTTCTCAAACATACCTGTATTGTTTCACTGATAAATCTTAATTTATTTCAATTCGTAGGACAATTATTATTTCTAAATCTGCTCTGCATCCAAGTTCTTTAAATTAAATGAAGCGATTATTCAATTTTACATTATCTTAACACATTCACGGTGACTCCTTAACAGAGGCACTCTCTGCACGATGTGCTATGTTACTATTCGAACGTTAAAAAAGTGATATGACTAGCCAACATTTATCTACTCTTTGGGTGTGTCACTTTTCATTTTTATTTACTTTATTTTTTTTTTATTACATTCCATAGAAGAAAAATCAATTTTAAGTTTCTTTTGACTGATTGGAAATTTCTTGATGCCCAAAGATTCCATACCTTTGCTTTAAAATGTAACTACTTGTTTAGATACCGGCTTATCACCGGAGGTAAGAAATCAGTTGATTACCTGATCTTCTTTGGGTAAGTAGTCTTGACGGTCAATTGACCCCCTCCCTTGAGTACACAATGAGTACACCCCCTCCCTCCCCGCGGAACACACAAACAAACCAAGCCCCACCCCTTTTCTCTTCACACAGAGAGCAGGCACAACACTAACAGCACACTTTATGGCCAATATAGGATCAAAATTTGGCCCAGTCTTAAATATTGACTGAGCCCTGGCAGAATATTCAAAATATTTACCCAACACATGACCAAGATAAGTAAAGTAAAGTACCCTTCGGACAAAAGTGATCATAGGGCTGGTGAAGCAGCGTTCAAGATAAACCATGTCCTATTCTTATTTACACGATGTATTTAAAATTCCTAGTCTATGAAAAAAAAAACATAAATAATTTGTATTCATTAATTATGTATAATATTATGGCTGAGTGTACATATTTATGTTAACATTAGTGTCTGTCTGGTTTGAAAAAAAGTTTTTGTTCATATTTTTGTTTGTATGTTTGTTTACCCATATTTTTTACACGTGTAAGTAATTGTAACTGATTTTAGATAATAATAATAATAATATTTGTATAGCGCTGACAACAAACATAATGTAAGCTCGGTGCGCATTGGACATATAATTAAGAACACGGATATTATCTCTAGAATAAGAAATAGAAAACTAATTGAGTATTTAAAACTTTCCAAACATATGACAAATCAAGTAAATGAATCAATAACAGACCTAACATATAAGTAAGACAGTAGAGGTCTAAAGTATGTTATCTAAGGTAAATATCAGTAGTTGGATTAGAAACGAAAGGTCTGTATTAAAACAATATATAATGGAAATTTACAACATTGTGACAAATAATAATGAATGACATCATACGATTGTAAAAAGTGTCGTTTAATTTGGAAAATGCCAAAGACATACAAATAATAGACTACGTCACACGATAAGATGAAATGGAAAAATGTATTGAACTTTAGGGATAATGGACGTTAAACGAGCCACGACATCAAAATAAAATCATACATTCGGCCAACGAAAATAAACCAGTTCGTTCTCACTTATTAAAAAATGTTGTTAACGACATTAAATCTTAATATAAAATCTATTCAAAGTCAGATCAACATGAAAAGTAAGTAAGTATTGTAATATTTTAGAAACGTAATAGACACAGTGTATAATTGTATGTATACTTTATTTAAATATGGACTTATATGGTGAAGGTATACTAGGAGCTGGATAGATCTGTGTAGAGCTGGGTGGACCCTCCAAACTCGCAAACAAATCCAAGAATTTACCAGGTTTCGAACCCATGACTTTTGAATCGCCAATCGACGAGCACGCTGCCGATCGTCCACAGTCTCCCATAGATCAAGAAAAAAAAAAAAAAGTGAAAAAACAAAGTTGTTGATTTTCTTTTAAATAATTTTGTACGACTGTCCAGTTTTTTAAATGACACATTAGGGCACAGAAGTCTGTAACTTAGTATCAGAACCGTGTTTTTGATATGGTTTTATTTAATCTTATAATTCCTTTATTACCGTACACTTTGAAAGAGATTGAGCTGTATAACTCGCCTCAAGCATTTAAAAACATATACTACCAAAGAGTGTTTTTTTTTTACATTTAATTTGTGTATTGTTAAATTGTTCATCAGTTGGCGAGTTGTTGTTTTTTTGTTTTTTTTTGCTTATCACATTCCCAAAAAAAATCAATACGGTACTTCTACCCCCCCCCCCTCCCACCCAAACGTACATTTTGCGGAAATTTCTCACTTTTTGTCTCTGGGGGGAAAAAGCAAACCAACAGTTATGTTTTTAATTTCCATATAGTGGTAGTCTTCCTCCTCCCACCCCCACCCACCCCCCAAATGGGGACGCCCATGAATGGTAGCCCTTGCAGTTCACAACCTCTGCTCTAGAATCTAACAGACTTTCTCAAATGGCGGACCGCGTCCCGGTGCCGTACTACGAAAACAAATTTCCGAGTTTCAAAATGAACAAAAAAAACAAACGTTTAAAATCTAGGTCAGACTTTTTTTTTTAGTTCTACAGAAAAAGCGGCAGGCTAAATTATTTAACATTTTTGGCGAGGTTAATAAGAATAAACAGTAAATGGCTTTATTATAATTATTATAGGCCTACTAATTGAAAGTTATGTGGACATTCAAAGCCTTTTTTTTTATTGGCTAGTAGATGTATAGGCGATAGAAATGTAGGTGGTTCACCAAGCGAAAAGTATTTAAAAAAAAAATAACTGCGACACGAAAAAATATTACGGGAAATAAATTCACAATACAAGTCTACAAATCTAATAAATTCACAATACAAGTCTACAAATCTAATAAATTCACAATACAAGTCTACACAACTAATAAATTCACAATACAAGTCTACACATCTAATAAATTCACAATACAAGTCTACAAATCTAATAAATTCACAATACAAGTCTACAAATCTAATAAATTCACAATACAAGTCTACAAATCTAATAAATTCACATTACACAATACAAGTCTACAAATCTAATAAATTCACAAAACAAGTCTACAAATCTAATAAATTCACAATACAAGTCTACACATCTAATAAATTCACAATACAAGTCTACAAATCTAATAAATTCACAAAACAAGTCTACAAATCTAATAAATTCACAATTCAAGTCTACAAATCTAATAAATTCACAATTCAAGTCTACACATCTAATAAATTCACAATACAAGTCTACAAATCTAATAAATTCACAAAACAAGTCTACAAATCTAATAAATTCACAATACAAGTCTACAAATCTAATAAATTCACAAAACAAGTCTACAAATCTAATAAATTCACAATTCAAGTCTACAAATCTAATAAATTCACAATACAAGTCTACAAATCTAATAAATTCACAATACAAGTCTACACATCTAATAAATTCACAATTCAATCTACAAATCTAATAAATTCACAATACAAGTCTACAAGTCTAATAAATTCACAATACAAGTCTACAAGTCTAATAAATTCACAATACAAGTCTACAAATCTAATAAATTCACAATACAAGTCTACAAATCTAATAAATTCACAATACAAGTCTACAAATCTAATAAATTCACATTACACAATACAAGTCTACAAATCTAATAAATTCACAATACAAGTCTACACATCTAATAAATTCACAATACAAGTCTACAAATCTAATAAATTCACAAAACAAGTCTACAAATCTAATAAATTCACAATTCAAGTCTACAAATCTAATAAATTCACAATACAAGTCTACACATCTAATAAATTCACAATACAAGTCTACACATCTAATAAATTCACAATTCAAGTCTACAAATCTAATAAATTCACAATACAAGTCTACAAGTCTAATAAATTCACAATACAAGTCTACAAGTCTAATAAATTCACAATACAAGTCTACAAATCTAATAAATTCACAATACAAGTCTACAAATCTTATAAATTCACAATACAAGTCTAATAAATTCACAATACAATTCTACAAATCTAAGAAATTCTGATAAATTTGAGCTTATTTTTTGCATGTGTCTGTTCTGCTTTGTTTTTTGTTTTTTTCAAATGTGTTTTTATAATGGAGATTAAACTGCAAACACAACACAATTAATATAAATTGTATTTGTTATTTTTGCTATTATATTATTTCCAAAGCTATATCAAAGTATTGCTTAAATAAGATTGGTATGAAAACTGACTGTACACGGTCACTGAATTATAACAAAAAATAATTATAACTATCATTATTATTATTATTTGAATGTATGCCATTGACAACCGGTTTCAATTGAGTTTATTGTTATTATTATTATTTGTGCTAATTTTATTGTATTTACACGGTGTGAATTTTATTTAAACAAATTGGTAACATTTTGTTAATATTTTGATTCGCTGCAAAAAAATTTATTTTTCAAAGATGTTATTATTGTTATGGAGAGAATTTCATTTTTTTAAATTGGGGTGTGGAGGTGGGTGGGGGTGGGACAAGTTAGAACTCACACACTCTATTTATAATCTTACTTGTTAAACAGCATGTGACCTAAGATCAATCGTAAGATGGGTTGTGATAATCATGACTGGAGGTTACCGTAATATAGATTAAGTTAACCATGACTGGATTATAGTAATAATGAAATTCTTGGTCGGGGGATCGGAATAGGGGCGCAGTTCACCCTATCTTCAAACATATTAAAATTTAAAAACAAATGTGATTAAAATAACATATATTTAATCGATATGATACGGTTTCTAGCAGTAAGTCATCTAGGTGAAGTTGGATATAAACTTTCAATACATTTTCAAGCCTTCTCCTCAAAGCCGCTATTAGCTTCAGTCGTAGGCGGTGTAGGGTGTTTAGAACTAGTTTCAAAACTGCAAAAAAGACGACCCCCCAAAAAGTGGCTTATTGAGAAAGTCACAGAAACTTGAAATAAAAACCATAACAATAAAGGGAAATAAAATATGAGTTTTGTAACCATGACAACTTTTCTAGCCTACCGGAGTTCCGGTCGTGCTGGCCTGACCCCGCCCCTTCTTCCCTACACAAACTAACTGCTAGTATAAGTCTACTAGTAACTAATACATAAGCTCAAATCTTACTTTACTTGTAAGCATTGGGCAATTTTCAAGAAATCTGACTGCGTGTTTTAACTTTCTCTCACTCGCCATGGTAAATGAAAGCTTTAAAAAAATGGTAAACAAAATGTTTTCTTGGGTGTCCATTGAACTATACCAAAGATTCGACAGCATTTGACTCAGTATTTTGTGTATCCGTGGATATATATTTTCCTTTTGTGTTTGTTCGATTATTAATTCGCTTGGTCAGTCCGTGTGGTTAGTATTTGATGTAAGCTATAGCAACAACCACAAGAACTATTTGCACGAATGTTGTAAATGTACAAGGGAAACAAACTCGACCACGCCCATATTTCAATTATCTCCCCTATTCGTTCCGGATATCATTTTATTCACGTGCCATTTACATTAGTGTTTGTATGTTGTTATTGTTGTTTGTTGTTATTGTATGTTGTTGTTTTTGTTGTTGACGTTTGTGAATCTGTCCAAAGTGTGTGAAAGTACAACATTCTAAGACGGACATTGAATTGTGTTGTTGTTTTTTTCGTTACAATATTCTGTACGTTTATTTTATTCGTTTGTCAGAATAAATTTATTTCATCTATGATTCCATGTGTTTGTGTTATTATTCTATGTGAGTTTTTGTTGATTACCTGCCTGCTTTTATATTTCAATAGAAGTTTTTTTTTTTTTAAAGTAATTCTTCAAGCGTCGTATGACGAGATAGGCTCGCGCTCTATGATTTTTCATGAAAACTGACGAATGTGATACGAACATCTTTTGTTCAGATACCCGGATGAAGCGATACTTCCTGGATTTATTTCCGTATTTTAAAATTTTCCCGCCTTTTTTTTTTTAAAACCCGTGTGGAGATTAAATTTGAAGCAGTAAACAGGTACAATATAAACAGATCATGTTGCCTGTGATATTTATTGGTAGGTTACACTGCAGCTTCACACACAGGGCGCAGAATATATAGGTCATGCTTGATGAGCAGCCTCGTTTTGAAATAGTTCCGGAAATACGGGAGTTTTCTTTTAACTCTTAGACTGCAAGCATGTCTGCCTTGGTTATAGTCTAAATATTTGTACATTAAAGGATTTAAAGGAGAAAAGAGAACACTTACAATTACAGCTTGAGCAAATGTGATCGGTCACCATAGCGTTGGTTTGTCATACCGAAGGTATCCAGTGTTTAAATCGTAGTATAGGGCGGCAAGTTATCCGTTGCAGCCTCACCCCCCCCCCAACCCCTCTTCCAGCGTTACAAAAATACTAATGCATAAATGAGATATATACTATGAAGATGCTATGGGACCGTTTATAAGGTTCTGAAAGTTGCCCCAGAGATTAGAACCCAACTCAGCCGGAAAAAAGCTGTGGCATTGTGTTGTCAGCACAATCAACCCCCCTTGACACTAAAGTAATCCGTTACACTCAGGTTTATTTTATCGCTAAGCAGGGCCGTATTTAGGATTGTGGGGGCCCTGTTCCCATATTTATGTGGGGGCCCCTCATGCCCTCGCCCCTGCCTTCCACATAGGCCTACCTCAGAAAAATGCCGTTAATTCACGTTACATTCTGTAAAATCATACATACTTTTTATGTTGCGCTTAGCTTGGTTGAACTGGAGCGCTTAAAATTGTAGGGGAATAAATGAATTTTATTTTACATTTTAAACGAAAGAATGGGCATGTCACTAAACAAAATATTTTGGGGATGTGTGGGGGCCCTTATGTTGTGGGGGCCCCTGTTCCAATGGAACATGTGGAACATGCCTAAATTCGACATTGTCGTTAAGGCAGATTTTGTAAAACAAGTAAAAGAGAAAAACAAGATATACTGGGAGCGGGTGTTAATTCAAACTTCAGGCCAGTCAAAACGGTGTATCGGATGTGCAGTCGGGTGGTCCAGCGGCTAGTACTCCGGACTGTCAACACGACTACGGTCCATCCATCCGTGACGCTACGCAATAGTTTTGGGCTTAAGACGTAATGATCTTCTGCATAGAAGGAACGTCTGCAACGTAGACAAAATCACTTTTAACATTTCGTTAAATAGTTTACAGTGGTGTAACTTACTTATAACTAAATAACAACATTAAGGACATATGATGGCCAAGCACCCTGCCCTTTTCTTGTCAAAATAAATGTAGAAGTCCTATAGCTTGACTCAAGATCACACTAGAATGCTGGCTGAAGTATCTACATCTGACACATCGTTTTAGTGCATTACAAGTTGTTCTAATAATTCAAGTATTGAAATAACTACAGTATTGACTTCATGTATTAGTTAGTCTTCATACATTCAAATTGTTGGAAAAGAACTGCAGTCTGGAGCGTCCCTGTTTACCTATGCTCCACTTTATGTGAACACGCTATGACAGACTCAAAATACCTTCTAATTGACTGGTCATCCATACGTTCCAAAGCCCACGCATTGTTAATACAGCAATTGACTGGTCACCCATACGTTCCAAAGCCCACGCATTGTTAATACAGCAATTGACTGGTCATCCATACGTTCCAAAGCCCACGCATTGTTAATACAGCAATACTAAAATATCAGTGATAATTTAATTTTTAAAAATTCATAAAAAAAAAATCTTCATTTTGTTTTCGGCTCAAGCAAATAATGTTTTGTTTTACGCTCTTCACATAATGGAGACCAGTTTGAAGTGTTTCCTTCTATTCACTCTCTCCGCATGTGAAGTCGCCATTATTTTGCAAAGCCACAACGCTCAACTTTACTTTACAAAAACACGAAAAACCGAACAATTGATAACCGCTTAGGTTCAGGTTCTAACTTGGCGTGAGCATTTGCAGACGGAAAACACGTCACAGGAAGTAGGAGAGAGGCGTGGCGTCGCTTGATCATGTTGAAATGAAAAGTTGCATTTTGGTGTCCTTTTAGGGAATGAAAGAGAATCATGAGATATTAAACCAACAACAACTACAAAAAAATAAACATTCATTGTAGTTGGAAGATGTGTCCTAGTTAAAGGGGGGAAACATCCATGTTTATGGTGTCCGCGTCCATAGCATCATGATATTCAGTTGTTTTTAGTTTTGGGTTAGGATTAAAGTTTGGTTTTAATTTGATACGATGTCCACAGGAAGTGAATTAAAGAGAGCTGTGGAACAGAGTAATGCACCTGTAGAATATAGAACTAATGGAAGATAGAATTTTCTGAATTTAGACGTTCCAGAATATAGAATAGAGCTTTCACAAATTAGAATGTAAAAAATACACAATATTGAACATACATAATATGAACAAGGGCAGGGTGGCCGAGCGGTAGTGTTTGGCTGGCTTTCAGACGGTCCAGGGATCGAATCCTTTTGAAGGCTAGGATTCGTTCCAGGTCTGGAGTGTGTCTGAAGTAAAAGGCGGATGGTCATTGTGCGGCCACACAATCCCTTATTATGCCGTGGACACAGAAACTGGAGAACGCTGCTTCACCAGCCATATGGATCAATTTGGTCCGATTGGATACTTTACTTTTTATAATATAAAACATACATAATATTTTACCAACAGTAGCCTACCAACTTACAGAAAATAGCAGAGAGAAATAATCAGCATAGAAACAAGAAAAAACAGGAGTCAACTTGTCTGACTCTGGCATTGTTCCATCCAACCTACATCCATGGAAAGGACTGTACCCCTTAGATACGCTTCAAAGGAGCGCATCAGGCTAACCGACTTTTAAGAGTCAGCGGTTGAGTGTCTCAGTTCAAAGCTTTTACTTTTTTTTGGTTTCGTTACATAATAACACTATTGGCACTACTCCCCCCCCCCCCCCGCCTCTATAGACAGATAGCAGAGGCAGCAAGAATAAGAATAACAATACTATATTACACACACACACAAAATATATTCGAGGCGTGATCTAAGAAAAGAAAGAAGCGAATGAAAAGAAAAAATAACAATTTGCACAATGTTCGTTTTAAAGCAAACACTAAAAGCGGTTTCTCTATAGCTGGAGATATTTGTATAAAGAGAACAGAGATAATACATTTTTTTCTTTCTCTTATACTTTCTCCTACACAAACCCTGACTTCGTTTTTTTTTTAAAAATATATATTTTAAAAAATCGTTTTGGGGAATAGGTGTTTGTGAGTGGGGTGGGAGTCGAGAGGTGGGAGTCAAGAGGGAGACGGGGGGGGGGGGGGGGAAACTGTCGTCTGCCTTGGTCTGTGCCTCTTGTGGAACTGGCCAGGATTACGCTAAGACGCGTAACCGGCAATTCATTCATGATAGGTAAATATTCACATAATGCATCGCTCCGGGGCCCCGGATTGAAAGTTTTTCTTTGCGTCAGCCAATGAATGAATGGGCACGAGGAAAGTAAAAAAAATTTTTAAAAAGTTCAACAAGAAGAAAGCGACGGGACAAAATTTAAAAAAAAAATAAAAATAATATAAAAACTTAAAATAAACTTTCTCCAAGCAGCGTTAACGGAAGAAAAAAATTCTTGAAAAAAAAAAGTTAAGTCAACAGAGAAAAGTTAAAGAGTGAAAGGGGGTGGGTGGCTCCAATTTGAGAATTAATGGGTTCTGGGAAGGGGGGAGAGTGCAAAGTATGGGGGGGGGGGAGTACGTTCAGACTTAAGGCGCCCGATGAGATCCTGGGTATTTGTATGAGCTTGTGTAGGGGGGGAAGATCGCGCGCAAGAACGTGTTATGTGACTAAATGAGACTGGGATCTGGATAATAGAGCAACCTTTGAATAGCGGCGGAGACCAGAAAGGCAAAAAGGTTATATTTAGAACAGAAAGGCGAAGAGTTTATAGTCTATAGTCCTAATTTTTTGTCGTTTTTTGATAATGTCGAAATGTTGTGAGTAAAAAATGAACGCGCGCCACATTCGATTAATTTAGATGTGTTTTTGTCTAAACTCAATATAGATCAATAGAGTTATCTTCCCTTGTTTTTGTATAAACTCAATATAGATCAATATAATAAATTATGAGGTTCGACAATGTATGTTTAGGTCACTGGACTTGGCACGCAGAGCGACTTTCAATGGCACGCGGAGGACTTCGAAAAATTAGCAAATCAAAAAATTGAGGGCTAGATCAGGACACCATTTTAGCCTGTTTGCACCCTGAATGAATTAGAAATCCTACATTGACACACTATTATCAAAAGTTGCCGAACCCTGGTTTAGGTCAAAATTATAATGTGAAATAACAGAAAAAGGAGCCAAATAGATAGATGCTAATTTTTTTTTAAAGAACATACTAGATTAAAAAAAAATCATATCCACGACTAGGCTATGAGTATACGAAGACATTATGCAATACGATATGATAATACAACATTGTTATGTACGGACAAAGCCTCAAATAAAGAAACAATTTTCTTTATCTAATGTGTTACATACGCTCCTTCTATACAGAAGATTCTTGCGTCCTACGCTTATCCGAGGTTTGAGTCAAGTCTTGCATCTTAATTAGTGTTTTTAATTTATTGTTATTTAAGTTATTGTTTTCATGGTTTGTTCTGGCAACCCATTCCAAGCTCGAATACAACTCGGGAAGTAAGAGAATTTAGAAGCATTTCTCCTCGCATAAGGGATAAGAAAAGACATTGTAATATATTGTTATTGTGTTGTATTTCTAAATTTAATACCTTATGTATCATTACTATTTTATGCTTATCCCTTCTGTCCTCTAGTGTTTCTAGTTTTAGTGATTTAACTATTGGTGTTACACTTCTCAGTTATGAATATTCACTAGTAATGAACCTTGCAGCTATTTTCTAAATTGGTTCTAATTTTTTAATTATTTTTTTTCTTAGTTGATGGGTCCAATGCAGAAGATGCATATTCTAGTAGTGGCATAGCATTTTAGTTTTATGTTCTTAGAAATTTTTTTTAAAGTTCCTGTTTATGAACCCTAATGTTTTGTTTGATATTGAATTTTTTTTATTACTTCATGATTATATGGATTCCAGAATAATAATATCATTTATTAATACTCTTAAGTACTTTGCATTTTTAGTTTGGGTTAGAGTTAGGGTTTGGGTTAGGTTATACGTTACATACGCTCCTACTATAGACCTACAGAAGAATATTGCGTCCAACGCTTGGTTTGAGTCTAGTCTTACATTTAAATTAGTGTTTTAATAAATGTTAAGTTAATGGTTTTCAAGGTTGCTACTTGGGAAGAAATGGAAATTAAATGCGTTTGTTCTTGCATATGGAATAATAAAAGTGTTTTGATCCCTATGTTTATCTGAGCAATGTAATAAATTGTTATTGTGTTGTATTTTTAAGTTTGAATTTTATGCCTTTTTTGACTACTTTTTTTTTAGTTTTTTGCTTTCTTTCCTCTAGTGTTTCTAGGAAAAAAACCTGGATCACGCCTGAACTTTTAGATCTATGTGATCGACGAAGAGAGATGAAAAAGAAAAAGAACAACCCTCAAGGAGCTGATGCCTACCGAGAAATCAACAGCAACATTAGAAAAGGCATGCGTTCAGCAAAGCAGAACTGAATAGAGGATCAATGCCAGGAAATAGAGAACAGTCTGAATAAGAACAACAGCAAGAAGGCCTACCAAACAGTGAAACAGCTGACAAGAGTTAAACAGCCCAAAATTTCGGCGATCCAAAGCAAATCAGGCCTATGTTTAACAGAAGCGCGTGACGTCCTGGATAGATGGACAGAATACTGCTCTGACCTTTACAACCACACATCTAACGGAGACCCCTCAGTTCTAGCATGTCCACATAATAGAGAAGGGAAAGAAATTCTCCCCATTCTTCGAGATGAAGTTGAGGCAGCAGTGAAATCACCGAAGAAAGGGAAAGCAGCAGGAGTAGACAACATACCCGCAGAACTGATTCAAGCAGGATGAGAAGCGACGATTGAACTGATTCAAGCAGGATGAGAAGCGACGATTGATGGCCTTACAATTATCTGCAACAAGATCTGGCAGAGTGGAGAGTGGCCTACCCAGTCACGTATAATCACTTTTCCCAAGAAAGGTAACCTTCAAGAGTGTCAAAACTACCGTACTATCAGCCTCATCAGCCATCCCAGCAAAGTCCTCTTGAAAATAATACTTAACAGGTTAAAACCTCAAGCCGAACAAATCATAGCCGAAGAACAAGTAGGTTTCAGGGCAGGGCGAAGTACCACCGAACAAATCTTTAACCTGAGACTAATATGTGAGAAATACCTACAGCACCAACAACACCTATACCATGTGTTCGTAGACTATAAGAAAGCGTTTGACAGAGTCTGGCATGAAGCGCTGTGGGCAACCATGAGAGCATATAACATCACCCCCAACACTATTGCAGTCATTATAAGTCTGTATGACAATGCTAGCAGTGCAGTCCTCCACAATGATGTCACTGGCAAATGGTTCAAAACAACCATTAGCGTGCGTCAAGGGTGCCTACTCTCTCCGACACTCTTCAACATTTACCTGGAAAGGATCATGACCGATGCACTGGAAGACCATGTCAGCATCGGTGGGAGACAAGTCACCAATCTTCGCTTTGCAGATGACATAGAGATGGCTTAGCTGGCAGTGAAGATGAACTGAGGGAGTTAACAGCCAAACTGGAGATAACATCATTAGCGTATGGCATGGAAATAAACGCTGAAAAGACCAAAGTTATGGCAAACATGGAGTTTGAATCCGAAATACAAGTGGGCGGTCAGAGACTCGAGAAAGTATCCTCCTTCAAATATCTGGGATCCATAATATCTGATGTAGGATTTAAGCCGGAAATTCTTGCAAGATTAGCCCAAACAACTGCTGCACTTTGCAAGCTAAAAAACATCTGGCGAAGCAAGACAATCTCACTTTATTCAAAGATTCGACTGATGCGCTCCCTGGCGATGGCAGTTTTTTTATGTACGGCTGTGAAACATGGACACTTACAGCAGATCTCCAGAAAAGAATCAGAGCCATGGAAATGAGATGCCTACGTAAAATTTTAAACATCTCCTACAAAGATCGAGTTACAAATGAGGCTGTCCGCGAGCGAATCACCTACGTCATCGGCCCTCATGAGGATCTACTCAGTGCCATTAAATCCAGAAAACTCCGATGGTATGGGCATGTGGCAAGATCCGAAGGCCTGGCGTAAACCATCCTGCAGGGCACAGTGCGAGGTGGAAGAAAGAGAGGCAGGCAGAAGAGACTATGGGATGATGACATCAAGGAGTGGACCGGCTTGTCTCTTGCAGACTCCCAAAGGGCGGCGCAGGACCGAGACAAATGGCGTAAAATTATCCAACTGTCAAAAAATGGTGCCCCAACGGCCCTCGCTCGGGTTATGGAATAGAAGAAGAAGAAGAAGTGTTTCTAGAAGTAGTGGTTTAACAATTGGTGTTAGACACACATATATTCATAGATTCATCAAATAGATTCAATATTAAAAAAAATTATCCAAATAAATAAACGTACCTAGGCATCGTCTACAATCTACAACAACTGCCTTAACTCTTTCTATACGTTTTGCCATACTGTATGCCGTAACGTTATGGCTCGGATTGATTTTACGTATGGAAAGAGTTAACCAAACACACCTTCACTACAAGCAATGTAGACGGGTTAAAGTGAACGGCAAAATACACCAACGAATCTATAAAATATTCACACAACGTGTGCAATCAATCACCATACAATCACTCAACATACAATACAATACAATACAATACAATACAATACAATATTTATTTGCCACATAGTACATAGGTACAATAAAGGCATAGTCAAAAACATAAGAAAATTATAGCATTAGTGAATATTCAATTGAACAATAATAGTAAAACCAATATTAGTAATAAAATGAAAGTAATAAAAAATTTATTAATTAAAGGTATCCTAAAAGAAAATTCAGGGGGGATAATTTAGTTTATAACACAATTTTTTGGGGGAAAAAACTAACAAAGAAAAAAAAACAAAAAAACAACAACTTAATTTACTAACATAGACATACAGGTAAATCACTTTCATTAGACCTGCACGGCATTAACATAGTGAGAACAAACATTTAAGAAATCATTCACAATTTTTCTTGCGGCTTAGTATATTACATTTCTTCTACGACTATCTCTCAATATCATAGTGACAAACCAACAAGTTAAAATACTTAAACATTTCTAACCTTTTTCTCATTTTTTAAAAGCAGATACTAATATTTTTGAAAATATGCTTAGTTTTTTAAGTTCTTTTAGAGAGCTAGAATTAAGCAGTTCCGACATTTTTTCTACATTAGGTCTGTTATAGTAATATTTTTTTAGATACATTTTTCGTTGGGCATTGAAGTGCACACATTGGAGTAAATAGTGAAATCCATCTCCTATATCTTTTAAGCAAAAGGGACATAATCTTAAATTATAATCTATTCTGGAGTGGCGACCCAGTTCAACAGGGAAATTATTGTTACTTGTTCGTATTTTTAGTATATAGATAGCTTCTTTCAGATGTAATTTATTTAAAAAGGGTGGACTATTTTCCCAGTCAGATTTATATTTTAGAGCGCTATATAATTTACCTTTATTGCTTATTTGCATACTCTCATAAAGTTCTTGTTTACTTTGATCATTTATACGTAAGTTAATTATTGATTTTGAAAGTTTAGTGTCTATTATATCTTGTTCTAACCAAATATATCCTAATCCTAGTTGTTCCAATTGTAACTTTATATTGGCGGACCATTTGCATTTTTCAACCAGGTGCTCTTTAAGTAAAATGTTATAAATTATTTTAGAAATCCTGCTTTCTTTGCCGGTCGCTATTTTGATCCAGAAGTGTAACATTCTTTTTTTAATAAATGATCTTATATAGAGTTTGCCTGTTTCGCCTAGGACTACATAATTTGGTGTTTTTGTGTTCAATTTTAAAATCATCTTAAAATATCTTAGTCTAACATTTTCTAAAATGTCACAATTTTCCATACAATCACTCAACATACAATCAATCAACATACAATCACTCAAGCTGCGCATTGAGCTTTTACGTGACAATAACTTACAAAAAAAACTATCTACGTATTATTATGTAAAACATTCAATATGTCCTCAAAACATCTCAAGATCACTATGAAAATGTAATCCTAGAATATACTTTACAATACCCATCTAGACTTTTACGGGTAAAAGTAAACAAATGCATTACTGCAGTATTAAGTACCTACAGTAAGATTCCTTACATACTGAACTTTACTGCGTAAGTTTTCTCTGAGACGCCGAACAAGGGAGAGCATTTTAATACACTGTAATGCTTCGATACAGTGTTCATTGTTTACCATAATATGGCAGTGGACGATACAATTTTCCAAATCAAAATTATGTTAGTGTAGCCTTACAATGAATTTTTTTTTAAACCCTAGCTGCAGATTCAGAGGTGTGACATTTTTAAGGCATTACTGTATTGGTTGATTTGTTTTCTTTTAAGTTACCCCCCCCCCCTTTTTTTTACTCTTCACTCTTTGCAAGGCGAACCCGAGACATATAAATACTTATAATCTTGTGTGATGTCGTAATAATAAAATAACAACCAAATTCAGTGAGATTACTTTAATCAACACTAAATAACAACAACATATAAGCTCACAAAGAAGACTATATTATGGCTATTATATTATTCATTACAAAATGTCTCAACTTAATCCGCTTTATCGACTTCTTTAGTTTTCTCTAATTCCCTACGTTTTTATTTTATTTTATTATATTGGGGTTTTGTTTGCTTTCTACGTAAGTAGGAGGCGTCACGCGTTAACTCCGCCCATTGGCCGTTTCTCTACCTGTCATAAAGAAAGATAGAACATTTGTGTGATTCAAGAGTGAAAGTTACTCGATGAGGCCACGAGAGAAAAGGAAATCAATATTGGACAAGGACGATAACTCGAGACGAGTAGGCCTATCACGTGTTTCTTGTTTGCAGACGGCAAAGTAATTTTTTAAAATGTCTTTTATTCGTGCTATTAATACTATTATTATTATTATTATTATTATTACATATTTGTATTATAACATGTAGGCCTATTTAATAAACAAAAACAGATCATTTGATCTAGAGATCGTAAGGCATGTTACGACTCAACTTAGAATTCGCTCTTTGTATTAGATTATTAGATCCTCGTATTCATAATCTGATTACAAATTAAAAGAACCGATTCCATATAATGAGTCGAATTATTGGAAATAGCATAGACTGTAATATACATGGACCGCTTGCTTTAGCCTATTTCTGCTATATGATGACTTGAAACACTGATGTTCGGAATTCCCGATTCTAAATAACGTAATTGTTCTAAAAATAGAGCAGGCGGTCCATCTTATTATAGTCAATGATAATAGTATTAATAGGCCTACAAGTATTCATTTAAAGTCGAAAAAAATGCGATTTAATAAAACCCAACTTGTATAACAATTACTTCATTTAGAATCGGGAATTGCAAAAAAAAAGAAGATAATAGCATAAAAAACTAAAGCAAGCGGTCCGTGTATATTAGAGTCTATGGAAATAGTTTTAGCTCGCCAGGCTTGTGGGAGCAATAGAGTGCCTTCGGGCACTACAACAGGTCTTATGGGCCACATTACTTCATTTTGGGTTTAAGTCTTAAATAAAGGCCGAGTACTTCACGAGCGCATTGTTAGTCTCGTGTAGATCAAATGTCGTATGCCTATTTATCTCTCGTGTAGTCATGGCAGCATCGTTACAATCAACCAGGCTGTCACTTCCGGAAGATAAGAAAAAGTTGCCATCTTAAAAAAATAATATTTACAAAAATTACCAGGGTAAGTAAGAAATAATTCTAGTGGGCGTTCTTAAAAAAAGTAAAGTTCCGATGGTCGGGTCGGTAGGTCACCGGAAGTTCCGATGGTCGGGTCGGTAGGTCACCGGAAGTTCCGATGGTCGGGCTGGTAGGTCACCAGCCTGAAAGTTTTGCTTTTATAAACCATTTTGAAAAAAAAAAAATTCTAGTTACGATCACAGTCTATGATTTAGAACAAGGTATATTATAGTTTAGCCTGCATAATATATTTAAGTACAGTCTAGTGCTAACGAAGTAAACAGTTTTAGTTAACGGATAGGTAGACTAATTGATTGAATACTGCCGTAGCGAGATGTATAAAGATCAAGAAACGGGAAAACCCAAACCTACCAACATTTACATTGTGTATAAGTGAGGTCTAGGATAGGGATCGGCAACCTTTTGTCAATAGTGTGCCAAATGGGGATTTCTAATTCATTTAACGTGCCAAAAGTAAGAAAAGTCAACATACACCACCAATCAATTTCTTGTAGAAAAAACTTGAATTGAGTGTTTTCCGCGTGCCATTAAAAATCATTGTGCGTTTCAAGTCTAGCACGCGTGCCGTAGGCTGCTGACCCCTGGTCTAGGTTACAAAAATGAACTGTGTTTTGCATACATGAATTTAATCTAGTATTTTAATAAATGTTGAGGTCTTCATGTGATTTTTAAGCTACCCACTGGCCTGTCCAAAGAATTGGGTGGGGACGGGTTGGCAGAGGGCTATCTGTGCCAAGACAATACAATTTAACTGTAATTTATAATCGAATAGGCCTTTATGAAAGTCATGTCAGGAAAAAACAGACAACGCCTGTGTGTGTGTGTGTGTGTGTGTTTAAGAGGGAGAGAAAGAGAAAGAGAGTCATAGAGACAGAGAGAGAGAGGGGGGGATGGGGAGGGAAGAGAGCGATAGAGAAAAAGAGAGACAGAGAATTCGACGGACGATAATTCCTACCTTTAAGCCCCACTAATTGTCGCCCTTGCCCAGCTGTGCTTTCCCCCTTTTTCAAATATGGCGGTACCACCAAAATGCTGAATTGATGCGCAGGAAACAGGAGATGGCCTAATTACCGCGCGGGTCTTTTGTCTTGGAAAATGAACGTGGCCAGTCCCAGGATTAGCTAAATACCACCTTGGTGATGCATGACAGGGAGTCGTAAAAAATGTCTTAGAAAAGTTCCTCGAAGGCCGAAAGTTCAATCTATGTTTTTACTTCGTGTCCCACTTTCCCTCCATTTTGTTTTAACACTTTTATTATCTTCGAATCCCGTAAATAAATAATAATAGAAGAAAATAACAAACTTTACTTTAAGTTTAAGATGTTTTATTCATTTCTTCAACTAAGGTAGTCTAGTGTTTTTTTTTTTCGTTTTAGTGTTTTATTTAACAAGCAAATAAATAACTGAAGAGTGTGTGGGGGGGGGGGGGCACACAATGTTTTAGCTTTTTTTTCGGTTTGGGTTGGGCACCGAACAATTACTCTAATTTGTGAGAGCATGTGGACAAGCGGTGCTTTTAAGTGCCTTGGCCTGAAGGCAAAGCACAAATACCCCCCCCCCCTCCTCCCAAAAAAAAAAAAAAAAAGGTAGGATCGGACGTGTTTAATATAATTATAATCACGCAGAAGTGCGTAGCCTCGTCTTGAAATTCGTACCGGAAATGGCCTCTTGTTCACAGGTACGACAAAATGTATGCATATTATTCCGTCAAGGATATATTGGTTTACATTTTTATGTTTAAAATCTAGTTGGTGTAAGTTTAAAATATAAAATAAAAAATCGCTCATTTTAAGAAAGATGTGATTACTGATTAGTCCTATAAAGAATGACTTTAGAATACATAGCACACATATATTAATAATTCTACTGCAGCCTTTCATTCAAAGTATGTCAGTAATAATATCAAACTGATATTTCGCATCCCGTTGTTCTACATCCCACGAGAGAAGCTTACAAGACCACACAATCTTCTGGACCTTCTGGACATGTCACGACTTATCAACACAGATGAGGGAAAGACTCAGTGATTTAGCGAAAGTGCCCTAAGGTTACTTTATTAAAGGTCCCAGGTTTAAATCCACGTTAGCGCCAGGGTCTGACTCTATATGGTATCCCTGGGTATAACCAGCTCTGATGGGCTCATGAAATGGGGGAAGGTAAACGCGTCTGGGTATTGTGCTGTCGACACAATCTTCCTGTATGCTGAAGGCTGCTTCACTCATCCCATGGCAAGAAAGGAACAATTTTGCTAACAAAAAATGGAGAAAGTCTTCTTTAACTAAAGTTTGAAATATGAAAAAAAATTTTTTTTTTTGGGCATCAAGTGTAATAATAAAGGTTATTTAGGTTTTGTATCAATAATAATAATAATAATAATAATAATAATAATACAACCGTGAATCAAGTATCAGAGAACAAATTTAATATGAATAACTGAACAGAGTTATCGGACCTTATCGTTAGCTTTTTCTTTCCCTTATCTATTTAAACATCTAAACATCATTAAAAATATTTTTGCAGTTAAAAAACAAGGTTAAAAAATTCCCAACATCTACAATATGTTCATGTAGTGAAGCAACGTTGAAAAGAGTTCCAGTGGCCATGGAGTGCGTGGGGTTGTGTCGCCAGCGAAATAGGCAGACTGCAGACCATCATATATTTTCCTTCAACTGGAAGTAAATTCTTAAGATGGTAAGAACCAACCGATTTGTAAATTTTTTACTTTTCAACTATTAATAATTCTAGTATGTCTAGTATAATTCTAGTAAAATAGTTCTAGTTTGGGTTGTAATAGTGCACCACCTCAGAATAAACAGGGACACAATATGTTGTAAATATTACTATTTTTTTTATTTTGTTTTTGGTTATTACAAATATAATGGGAAGGGGGGGGGGGGGGAGGGAATCATAGATATGGCGTGCTTTCTCAAAATCTGGAACTTCGTGAAGTAAATCTAAATTATATTCACAAGGCCTACAGCAGGCAGTGACAGTGCTTTATAAAAAAAACATCCTTATGTTAAATTCTGTTATCTTAAAAATTAAAATGTCGCTCCCGTCAAACTGAAACAGATACCCTAAGTCATATCAAGATTTAGATCAACACACCGCGTAATATGCTTTGCATATAAATATGTTTATTTATACGTATATCAAGATCATGTATAAATAAGCCTATATCGGCTATTCTTTACTAAATTATTACGATTTTCAATGTAATAATATGCTTTACATGTGGAAAAAAAATGTTTTGTGGGGATCATCAACTGGTCTTTATATTTTGCATCTTTGTGTGTGTTGTAAAATAGTTTTTTTTTTAATTTTAGACCTAAATGTTAAAAAAATAACAACAACAACGACAAACTAAATCTTTGGTTAAGAACGCCATTGAGACCAAGCCCTTGTTTTACGCTTGCACTGCAATCATTGATACGTCCTTCTTTAAGACATCTTGACCAAATGGGTGTCACCGAATGCGAAACCGCGATGCCTTTTTATATGTTTCAGTGTTCAGTTTATGGGGCACGGTAGCCTAGCGATAGCGCTGTTGAAGGTCCTGGGTTCGAATCCTGGTGAAGGTTAGGTCATATAGAAGTTCCACGTCGCGACGGAACAACAGCAGTTTGCTGTTATTTGTTGTTGTTTTGTTAGGTATTCTAAGTAAATAAAAACAATAATGGTACCGGTCTGTCCTGTTGGTAGGCATCGCCCAACTTTTTTCATGGCCCCCCCCCCCCCCCATTCTAAACTAAGATAAAACATCAAGCATCTTGGTGATTGGAAGCTGCATGTGTGTGTGTGTGTGGTTTGGGGTTTGGTGTGTGTGTGTGTGTATGCCTGCTGAATTATTCACAATGGCTTATAATGAAGGGATCCAGTTTCCGAAAAATTGGTTCTAGGTGCCCGCCCTATACGCCCTTACACAACGCGCACCCACTGCAGGGGCGGTGCGCCAACAAATTTTAATGGGTTAGGGGTTCGGTACATGCGGGCAAGCGCTAGTTATATGGGCATGGGAATTAGGCTTAGGATCTAATGTCTTCTTCCATTATAAAAGGATTTGTGCTCATATCTACTCGAATGTGTGTATGTGTGTATTGCCGCGAGTTCCATATTGCGTTTGTGTATGTATGTGTGTGTGTTGTCGCGAGTTCCATATTGCGTTTGTGTATGTGTGTGTGTGTGTTATCGCGAGTTCCATATTGCGTTTGTGTGTGTGTGTATGTGTTTCCTAGCGTAGCTTTACAGGACAGTCGACAAAGATTTCTGTTATTTTGTTTGTTTTCTTGTTTGTATATTTGTTATCTGAATTCTACATTTATGGATTTGTGCAAAACATTTGTATAGTTATTATAGTGTTAGTCATTAACATTATATTTATCCCATGCGTTTTACTTCCTTTCTTGTTTTATTTCTTAATTGGCATATTTGCTGTTATATTTTTATGTGAGCTAATTACTCTGACACAATCATGGTCTCGGAGACCAGAGATTATGTCATAATCTACTTTATCTACATGTAGATCTAATACTAATCATATTCTAAGAAAGATAATAATTCTGTAACGGTTGGGATATTTATATATCCTAATATAATATAAAACAATACTCTATATATTTATATGTATTAAAATCATTTAACTAGTCAAAAATGTACATTATGTCGCCTATTCGAAATGATGATCATAGCATACTAACTCGCATAGTTTTAGAGAAAATTGAATGGAGAAAAAAAAAAGCCATCGTTTGACTCAGTATCCGATGGTTTTATATTCAACTATCGTTCTTGTCGATACAATGTTGAAACCTGATAATTAAATACACTTTGAATGTCACCTCGTCTGGCAGTGTTTGCAAATTCCAATGGTGTCAGATTCGCCAGAGTTTTAAAATGCCGGTTTAAAATTTGTCGTCCGAAGCTAAAGCCCTGAAATCTATTGTCATCATCTGAAAGGAAATGCGAGGTACCCGGACATTATAATATTAAAATATCGTCCGTTTGTATTTCCACCATTTTCCCCCGCTCTTTCTTGCTTTCACTTCTGCACTGTCCAGGAAGCGCGGGGGTCTTTGACAAGGGCGTTAATTAAAGCCAAAGAGCCGACCAAGAAGCCGGTGACCTCCCCCCCCCCCCTTTCCCTTTTTTTAATATTATTATTATCCGATGAATTAAGGACGTGTTTTAGTATTGTCCTGTTCCTCTGGTGATTTCAGGAACTGACCATTAACAGACAATGGGGATGGACACACGCAAACGGAATGCTACCACCCATAGGAGAGTCGGGGGCAAGTAAGGAAAGGAGAAGGGGGCGGGGTGGACTCGCGGACATCGCATTTTCTCCCCCTCGGGGGAATGGGCGGAACATCTTGAAAAGCTGCCTGGTGGCACTCACCTTCATTAATAAGACAAACGACTAATTAGGGCGCAGTAGTGCAGTCACTAGTTAACAAAGATAGTGTTGCTTTTAAACTACAGGACAAGATCATACAATTAAGGCATCTCCAAATTTGACGCCCAACGACAGATTGACCATTATTATTACTACGAATCGGGAAAATATATTTAAAACTTGGGCTCATTCACATAGAACGTAAAAAAAACAACAGCAAAATATCGTCATTGCCCAGCGAGTAGATTGTATTACACCATTGAATGTTATCTTATTTTATATATTAGCCTACATGGCCTACGCTCCATCTATAAAGAAGATTATTGCGTCCTACGCTCATCCATGGTCCGAGTCTAATCTTGCATCTTTATTTATGTTTTAAATCATAGGTTCTCAACCCTTTTCGGCTCACCGCCCCCTTTTACAATTTTTATCCGCCCACCGCCCCCCCCCCCCTCCAACTTTCTTTTAGCACCCACTCTCTCCCCTTCCGCCCATCTGGACCATAGTTTCCGCAATTTTTTTAGGGGAACTAGACGTTTTGTGTGATTAATTATCTTTAAAAAAACTGAAAAGGAAACATATTGTAAGAATTAATAGATCACAAAATTGCCTAAACAAAAGGTTTAAATAAATCAATATTAATGTGAATCGTTTGCTTGGTGTGTTGCTAGCCATTTGTCTATTTTTGTTTCATTTTGCGAAATTTTGCAATGTTGCAAAAGCATTAGGTCTAATAATCAGTAATAGAACTTGTTCGGCATCACTATTGAATCAAATGTGGAAACATTTTTTAATTAAATAAATAAATAAATAATAATAATAACGGTGCTTATATAGCGCATATCCCGTTGGTGACAGTTCTATGCGCAGACGACAGTAATACAGAATACAGACAGACAACGAAATATGTAGTAATACGCTAATTCTGCTGACGAAATAGGTGAGTCTTCAGCCGGCTCCTGAAGGTGTCATAGCTAGGGCTCTGGCGAAGCTGTAATGGGAGGTGATTCCAAGCAGACGGTCCTGCGTAGGAAAATGAACGTTCACCAGCGGACACTAGCCTCACACGAGGGATCCGCAGAGTGAGCGCGTCAGAAGCCGAACGAAGTGAGCGGGACTGGGTGTAGAGCTCCATACAAGAGCGAAGATAATCCGGGGCACAGTTATTCAGGCACTTATAACAGAGAGAAGCCAGCTTATATGAGATCCGGTTGTTGATGGGTAACCAGTGCAGAGATTAAAGGGAGATAATCGGCCCGTTTTATTTGAGCCAATATTTCTGTTTTTTTTTTCTTTTTTAAAAAATAAATGGCTTACAATTTATAATCTTGAAATGATCAAACTGTAAAAAGTATTTGAAAAATATATAAATATTTTAGGACTAAAGAATGTATATGTATATTTTCAAGCATTACAATAACTACCCAGTTTGTATGATTACTAATTATCTATACCGCTTAACTATATTACGGTATTAGCTACGACGGATTCAATCAAATTAAGGACATCTTGAGATCAAAATATCATTAATATTAACAGATGTTAGGATGACAATGATTGGTCAACAGGGTTGACAGTCCTGTGAACCACAGACTATCTAGATAACGACAGGACCATCCGGCCGCACACAATATTTGCCAAATACATACCCCTACTTCATCGAAAAGTCATTGCGATTCCTATTTCTTATTAATATAATAATATGTAGGCATATGTTGGGGGATATAAGATATTTAGCAGCACTTGCGTTTACATCACATTTCATCCAAAAACTAATCGATTCAAATAGCTGAGGTGTTAAAATATATCAGCTACGTTTGTACCGCCCACTTGCCCTTCACCGACCCCAATAGCCCCCGGGAATTTCAGCGCCCCCCTAAAGCTTCTCACCGCCTCCCCCCCCCCCCGGGGGCAATATCTCCCCCGTTGAGAACCTATGTTTAAAATGATTATAAGTTACTGGTTTTCCTGGTTTGCTCAGGCAACCCATTCCATGCCCGAATGCCACTCGGGAAGAAAGAGTACATAATATATGCATTTGTTCTCGCATAAGGAATAAGGAAAGTGTTTTTGTCTTAATGTTTATCTGGGCATTGCAACACGGCTGTTTTTGGGTTGCATTGCTAAATTAGAATTGAATGTCTTATGTATTATTACTTATCACGATGTTGTACAAGATTCAAAGAAATTGGTCCATCGCAGTCTACTGCGACATCAGATTAGCTGGTATCATCTTCGTGATATACCAAAAAGCTGTTGTTTATTTTCCCCGTTTGTCAAATAAAGGAAGTAAGACATCGCTTGAATCTTCTTTATAGAAGGAGCGTCTGTAATGTATAAGATAAGATAAGTAAAGATTTATACAACAATAGGCCTACTGTTTATTTAAAATCTGAAAAAAAAATTTTAACATATTATTTCTGGTTACCAGTAAGGAAAATCCAAAACTATAATAAGATGGACCTCTTGCTCTATTTTTAGAGCGTATATTATTATGTTCTTTTTCCGTACAATACAAAAGGGAATCGGGAATTCCGAAAAGCAGTCATTCGAGTCATAAATAGCAGTTAAAGCAAGCTGTCCGTCTTAGGGAAAACCCAAAACTTATAAATACTATTTAAAATATTTATAACAATGCATCGCTAAAGTCTCCTACCTTGAACACAGGACTAATGAGTATGTCTGGGACAGAATATCCTCAATTACGGGCCCTCAAGCAACCATTTTGGCAACAATCATGCGGCGTATGCTAACATGGTTCGATCATGTGTTGCGGCATAATAAAAATGCTTTAAACAAGGAGTCGTCAGTCAACCTAAGGCACGCGTACCAAACGTGGCACGCAGAGCGATTTTCAATGGCACGCGAGAGACCTCCAAGAGTTTTTTTAAATTGATTTTTCGGTTCTGATGATGTAAAGTGACAGTTGAAGCCGATGTTTCTGAATGACATAGCGACACTTTTCAGTGAGTTGAACGCATTGACAACGACGGGGTCAAACAGCACTTGATCTGAAATGGATTTCCTTATATCTTGAGTGAAATCAAATTTTCAAACATTTAACTAGATGTACTTCCCTATATTAAGGCACATATTAATTAAGAAATATAGTTGTGCTTTTTAGTATATAGTTTGAAGCACTCAAAGCGGAATTTTCTAAACAAAGGCAAGACTTTCAAATTCATGGAATCATTTTTTCATACATCATCAAGCCTAACTGGCTTGATCTTACTACAATCTTCTTACATGTAGATGTATTTTAAGTGGAGGGATATTGACGATTTTAAAACGCTGGAAGTTGAATTTTAAACATCCAAAAAAACAATGGGCATCGAAAAGACAATTGGCGGGAAAATCTGAAAGGAAGATCTATAGAAAAGTCATCTGCTATTCTCGACTGCCAGGCTTTCATTCGCTCTACTTACAGCCTTTTGGTCCAACTTACACTTGTGAACAGTATTTATTGCATATGAAAGCTGTGTTAAGCAATCAAGGAGGTAGGTCACTTACACTTCGCTTCTCAGAAATGACTAAATATGTATCTACCACTATAAATTAGCGATGAACATTCTAGACAAGGGCAGGGCCCTCGAGAGAAAAAAAAGATGACGGTACGAGATCTTTTATGGGCCCCCTCCCCCCTCTCTCCCTTTCCCTACCCCCCCCCCCCCTCTTTTGAATGCTTACTGTTTGGTGAAAAGAAATAGTCAACAGAAAATACATCAAAAGGCCTACATGAATGATACAAAAAGACAGAAGAAAAAGACTAGTTTAAGGTCAAACTGAATGACTTGACCCTCTTGTCTTTGTGTACAATTTCAACAGTTTCCCCGTGGAATTACACTACCGGTAGTCTTATTTAACAAATGTTACAGTTTTATTAAAACGGGGCTGCCTTAAATTGCGTACCTTTTTCTTGGCAAAACTACGAATTACCGTGTCAAAGTTTATTTGTCTTGCAATGCCAGACTCAATACTGAGCCTAGCCAAGTTGTGCAGGCGATCCTGACTTATGGTGCTTATGGTGGACCTAAGGCTATTTTTGATGAGCTGAAGTTTACTGAAGATCCTCTGGTGATGAAAGGGACATCTTCGAACTGACCCTTATGTTAGGAAAAATATTTTCTAATTTGGAATTTGCCAAAGCATTTAACTGAACTTAACAGTTCCAACGCACCCAACTGTTCTTTACCAAAATTTGCAATGTGAACCATTGTTAGATGAATTATTTCCTGAACAAAGTCTTCACAACTTACCGTATGTTATTATAATACTTTTCTGCTAGCTTTGCAGCTTTTTACTTGAAGTCTTCTTCTGACATCTTTTGGTAGTTCCAAGGAAAGCTGAACGTGTCAGAAATATATTATTGTTCTTTTTTTCTGGCAGTTGTATAAACTCTTCCTAAACAATTCTACTTCTACCTGCAGGTGGGCTGCAACAAACTTAGCTTCATTCCACATTGCTTTCCAACTGTTTCGCAAAGGCCCTAGTTGTGCATATTATAAGTTTTCTATGTTTGCAACTTCCATAGCTATAGTCGCATCACAAACTTGAATGACTTAGTTACAGAAGTCAATTTGGACTAGTATACTGTGCCACACGACTGACATTATGATGCAAGTGATAGAACCGACAAAACATATAAATTTCATGGATTTCGTTTCTGGTTTTCGGAGTAAGATTCAGCTTTAACAGGTCTTCCAAAGCCAACTCAAACCCTGGTAGATGAGCTACAAATGGTTTTACACTTTCAATTCGATCTGACCATATGGTGCTAGAAATGCGATGAAGCTTTGACAGTATTTTCCACCTCTTGAGGCTGCAACTGAATAATGTGTGTTTACATTTGTCTAAAATTATGATTACTTCAACCTCCCCTAGTGGCTACCGCACAGGAGATCATTAAAGTGTAAAAGGATCGACTAACTAGCTTTGACTGCCGTACTAGTATGCAGCGATATAGAGTTTGTAGGTCTAGGCTACTAAGCTAACAGGGAGAAATGTAAGCCAGTAAGGCTCATAGGTTATATCTGTCATCGTCCCTGGAGAACAATAATTAAAAAAAGATAAGAAGATAAGATAAGAATGGGTATTTCTTATAGTGCTTCTATCCATGCTATTAAATTAGAATGCTCATTGCGCTCTTGGTGTGAATTGCAGTGGCAGATGTATTAGCCAAAGAGAAAGGTCTTCAAGTTCTTTTTAAAAGATTCTCTTGTCCCAGATTCTCTCAGTGTCTGAGATAAACTGTTCCATAGAGAAGGCGCCATTGATTCAAATGATCGCACTCCCAGGTACTTCTTTTTGTGTCCATCCAAACTAGGAGTTTTGAGGAGTGACTGTGATGAAGAGCGCAGTTCCCTAGTTGGCTCATGCCTTGATATAAGCTCTCGAAGATAGGAAGGAGCATCCGTACGTAATGGACATAATTTTGTACTCTATTCCCTTTATCACCGGGGCCAGTGGAGATCCCTTAGTATTGGGGAGATATTATCTTGCCTCCTCACCCCCGAAACAATGCGCGCCGCGGTGTTCTGCACTCTCTGTAATCGCTGCAGCTGGTTCTATGGGCAAACCCCACAGGCAACTATTGCAGTAATCCAACCTTGACTGGATAAGAAAGACTGCTATGGTTTTGGCCGTCCTTCTATTGAGTTGAGGTCGCAGCTTACCCAGTGTGTGTAGATGAGACGAACAAGCCTTAACCACAGCACTGATATGTGGAACCATTGATATTTTATTATCAATAAAAAGGCCAAGGTCTCTAACCGTGTTGGACAACGTTATCTTGGAAGCCCCAACCTTGATCGTAGTAATAGCTATTTCCCGAAGACTGACATCAGAACCACAGATAATTGCATCTGTCTTGTCATCATTTAATTTAAGTCTGTTTGCAACCATCCATGCCTTAACTGTTTGACAACACTCCTCCACATTACCAACAGCAGCAGCGCAGGCAGACGAATCAGGACGAAAACTAAGATCCTAACTGCTATCGAAAATAATTAGGCCCTATATTACAACTAAAGGCTTCATTGCATATTTAACAAAATGTTCAAGTACAAATTCAAAGCATATCAAAATTAAGGGCCCCCAGCGCCACGTGAGATTGTAGGAGGTTTTGGGGCATCTCCTCTTAGCTTAATAGCAACAATTAAAAAATACTTGCGTAATTGCCTATTTAATTTTAAATTTTAATATTCATGGGCTTCATGGGCCCCCTAAACTCTCATGGGCCCCGGTACGGCGTACCGGCTGTACCCCCCTCTCGTGGGGCCTGGACAAGGGGCTCATTAATTGATACAGACTAATTACATTTAATAGAGTTTTTATGCTTAGCTTCTATAATTAAACATAAATATAAGTTATTCTAAAAAAAATTTGTTTTTATTAATTTAATAAATATAAGATACTTTTTAATAGCATAATATTATGCAATTCTTGTAATTATTAATGCTTAAAAGATAAACACCTTAAGGTTAGATGGACAAACAATTAATGCAGGAAATGTTTATTTACAACTGTTTAACGTAAATTAATTGCGTCTGTCTAATTAAATATTGTAATGAATACCATAATATATAATTATATAATTAGTCAGTAATAGTCAGAAATATTTGTTATATTACAAAACATAACTTGTTTGCCATTACTATTGAATCAAATTTGAAAACTTTGTTTTAATGAAAGGGAAATAATTTGCCAGTTTTATTTGCGCTAATATTTCTAATATAATAATAATAATAACTATAGCGCTGACAACAAACATAATGTAAGCTCAGAGCACATTTAACATACAACTAAGAATATGGATATTACTCTAGGCTAGGAGACAAAGCTAATTAATGATTAAAAAAATTTAACCGACTCAACCTATAAGTAAGACAGTAGGGGTCTAAAGCATTTTAAATGTTATCTAAGGTAAATATTGAAACAATGAAATATTATGTTTCTTTTTTTTTTCTTTTGTAAAAGACTAAACTTATAACATTGTAATGATAAAACTGTAAAAAGTATTTCAAGATTATATAAATATTATTTGACTAAAAAAAAATTATATGCAAATTTCTTAAACATTACATTAACTACCCAGTTTGTATGATTACTACCTATCAATTCCGCTCAACGACATATTATATCCAATATTAACAATTTGTAACAAATTAAAGAAAATCTCAGTTATTACTGAGAATAAAATATAATCAATACAAGCAGTTGCTAGATCCTCATCTTGACTGCCAAATGATAATGTTTACAAAATAATTACCATAAATGTGAAAGTTGAGTAATCAAATATTGTATTTGGAATAAATGCAAATGAAAAGGGTGATAATCCCTAACACGCTAATTTTTTAAAATATGTAAACGCTTTTGACGATTTTCTCTATATATTTCCTTTGTTTTTGGCCTTGGTCTTGTCACAGAGTTAAATTAATTGTCTTATAAAAAATAATAAAACTAGTATAATAGAGCAGGTTGACATTTAGGCTCTTGGCACGCTGAATGATTTAGAAATCCTAGTTTGGCACACCATTAGCAAAAGGTTGCCGACCCCTGCTATAAGCCATCCCCCAAAGCACTGTGGAAGGTGGACTTCAGAGAGGCTGAAATCGGAAATGGCTCGACAAAAGGCCTATAAAAGATTGGACAAGGCTGAAAATGACTGAACTATTGACTGAACTATTGACTGAACTATTGACTGAACTATTGACTGAACTATTGACTGAACTATTGACTGAACTATTGACTGAACTATTGACTGAACTATTGACTGAACTATTGACTGAACTATTGACTGAACTATTGACTGAACTATTGACTGAACTATTGACTGAACTATTGACTGAACTATTGACTGAACTATTGACTGAACTATTGACTGAACTATTGACTGAACTATTGACTGAACTATTGACTGAACTATTGACTGAACTATTGACTGAACTATTGACTGAACTATTGACTGAACTATTGACTGAACTATTGACTGAACTATTGACTGAACTATTGACTGAACTATTGACTGAACTATTGACAGCCGCTCAAGATAGGAAAAAAATGGAGAAAGATGACTGCTGAGATGTCCAGTCGCCCCCTAGTGCCTATGACTTTGCTGAGGGCACGGTGGCCGGGTAGCGCGCTCGACTATTGGACTATTGTCGGTACGACTGGCGCACTGAAGGTTCGAATCCCGGTGAAGGCTAGGATTTATTGCCGGGCCTCGAGGGTGTGCCTGAGTCTATCCAGCTCTGACGGGTACCTGACCTTAGTTGTTGGTAAAGTAAAAGGCGACTGGCCACACAATCCCCCTATTATGCCACGGCCACAGAAACTGGTGAACACTGATACACAGGCCCTATGGATCAATTTGGTCCAATGTGATTTCTTTACTTGTATGACTTTGCAAGGTACTACGTTTTTATTCCTTATCTATCAAGAAACAGTTATTTCTATCGGTAAACTATCTACGGTTATGGTTGTGTATTTGTGTGTGTGTGTGTGTGAGAGAGAGCGGTGTGTGTGAGGGGTGAGTTACTCAATGTTTACTCAATTAGGCCTACAACAAGTGACGTCGGCCACCGTCACGTGATGTCACTAAACACTGACCGCAGGTGGCAAGGGGCGCACTGTGTGCAGGCCTTGTTTCACGTAATAAACAGTTGATTAAAACTCAAAGGGAGAAAACAGAAAGAAAAAAAGGAAAGCAGAGAAAATGAAAAGGGGAAGCAATCCCTGAAGGTGTTCCGGTTGACTTAATGACAGTGAATGGGATCCAAAAAGAGTTGTGTTCTCCTGGTGTTCTCGGAGGAAGTGAGAGTGTTCTTTAATCATCGGGACGGATGGAGGAGGACGGGAAACAACGCCTACTTCTAGGTGTGTGTGAGTGGAGGGGTTTGAGAGAGGAGGAGTTGAGGATCGTTTTGGTTGAAGCACGATACCAAATATTGATGGCGTAACGATACTTGTGATGAAATCAATCAATACATTTATAAATCAATCAATTTCTCAATCAATCAATTTCTCAATCAATCAATTAATTTATCTATAAATCATTTTATGAATCATTTTATTAATAATTTTATTCATCATTCAAAACCAGTGGCACCCTCCAGACCTAAGAGCAAAGGCAAGCTAGGATTCGAACCCAGGACCTTCGGTCGTACGCCAGTCAAACGCGCTGACGCTCAACCACCATGCCTCTCACAATGTTAAGTGTACAAAATAAAAGCTGCTTCAGCAACTTAAAAAACCTCTGTATTCATTTAATAACTATTTTGCATATTAACTTATCATTTTTTTTCTATTGCTGATAATTTTCTTCTCTTTTTTCTTACAGTAAAGTTCATTACATAATATTAAAAGATTAATGCAGGAGAGAGTGCCTGTAACTAAATACTGCAACTGTCCATGGAAGAATGGGGGGACCACCAATCTCCTATATCTTAAACCCTCAGCTTTTGTGTGCTCTGTAACTCTTCTGCTAACGGTGTCATCATTACGTCATCGTCCCAACGGTAGAGAAAACTTCTAGAAATTCAATCGTCCACAGAAAGTGAAAAAATCAGGAGACATTTTTCAAAAAGTCGAGAAAGATTCCCTAGTACCCTTTTTTTTTCTTTAATCTTCTCTTGATGTTTGTTTTGTTCCGTTTCTCCCATTTCTTTTGAAACCTTGAAAGTGTAACTTGCATAATGTTTGGTTCGGTGACACTTTTTCTTTTTCCCATACGTCATCGCCTAATGCGTTAATGATTGGTTAGGATAAAAATAGCAAGACTTTTAGCCAGGAAACCATCTTTTTTGTGTGGTTGTTTTTTTTTTTGTCACTGGTTTTAACTTGGCTGTCACGAGCGACAATGGTGTCTCGTAACACCACTGGTGGCCTAAACGTGACACCATTTATCATGAGATAAACATTATCGTCTTTATTTTCCTTTTTTTTTCTTCTATAATATGATGTTATAATATGATATGCACGACTAGACTCGGACAACGGATGAACGTAGGACGCAAAAGTCTTCTTTACAGAAGGAGCGTCTGTAATATATAAGATAAGATAATATTTGAAAAGAAAGACGGATTTTGCTTTTTTTTTTCTAAATAGTTGTTAGGAACTTTATGCCAGACTTTGCCTTACCTTTGCTGCTCAGCTGTTACCCTTGAAGACTTGTGGGAATAAGGTGCGCTTAAACCCACTCACGTGCACACAAAACTGCTTCTTTGTGCTCTGAAATTATAAATACATTAACTCAACATAAAAAGAAAGAAAAAACTAGTTCAAATTACCGTATTTGTGTCAGGTAAACCAGCGCTCCTGGCATATCCGCCCTGTCTCATTTCAGTGCCATCATGATGAATTTATGAATGGCCGGTGCCTGGTACTTTCACTGACCAGTGGTGAGTGGGACAGAGAAAAATTGGCACCTTTCCAAAAATACAACAACAGAATAAATATTGATAACAAAAAAAAAGACTTTGGATAAATTACTTTTTAATGTGTGGAGAAGGTGAGGGGTGGGGGTGTGTGCAAGGTCCAGTGAGTGATTCCCTTCATTAACTGCCATTGTGTCTAGATACTGTATCATTGGGGTTCCAAACTTTTCGACAAGCGATATAGAAACGCTAATTGAGACACCTGTACTCGAATACACACACACACACGCACGCACAGCGCACGAACAATGACACATTTTACAGACATTACACAGACATATACACACTCACACACATACTGGTGCCTATGCATACACCAAGACACTTACACAGAAACATAAAACAACAACGACTACATAAAAGACACACGTAGATACACAGATAGTCAGTCACACACAGACACACTTAGATACATGGTAATACATGCAGACACAGAGTGACACAACAGATAGAGAGAGAGAGAGAGAGAGAGAGAGAGAGAGAAAGAGAAGGCGTTTGACATTACAGTTATAATTTGATCTCTTCAATGACTATAATATTGCTTCAAAAATGTAATTTCCGGTAAGGATTATTGTTTTTTTTTTTAGATTATCCTCGATAGATTGCGGGAATCTAGCGGCAGCGAGTTGGATTACCATTTCAGAAGTCTAGAATTTAAATTCCTGGTACGAAATCCGGAATTTTCGACATAAGTCCGGGACGTGGCTATCTGGCCCTATCTTGCTCTGATGTCTGACGATTCCCTTAAGAGAAGCAAAGAATAGTGGCTGGCCTCACCAGCCTCTTGTACGCCACATATTAGAGGCCGTATGGGTAGTGAAGTAACTTTCACCAGGTTTGGTGGCCATTATGTACGGTGGGATAGTTGTAAGCAGGAAAAGCGCATTGAATTGGTAAAGCAATACATGTTTCAAATGAAATTAACATGTAGCTCATCAAAACGACTAGCATAATTAGTTAATTAAATTGACTATATTTATGAATGAATTAATGTTATTTGTTTTTTAATCTTTGCTCATAGTTTTTTTTTTATAGCCAACATGCGCAAAAAAAAAAAAAAAAAAAAAAAATAATTCTTAAAATATTTTTCCCCTTTTCAAATTGTTAGCGTTCTTGACATTGGACACATTCTGCCTCCAGGGCCAGTCTCCATTCACTGATTGGTCAGACTTTGGTCACTTCCGTTTCCGTTTTCTATTCACACAGGAGACACAATGCTTTTTAAAATATTTAAAAACAAAACCAAACAAAAAACAACAGACAAACACACAAACAAGTAACTACTACGTCGTCTGGTACCTTGTTTCTCCATTGTCATGGCGACCCCCTTCCCCTTCCCTAAAGCTCTTGTTTGTTTTTCCCTTTTTCATCTTTAATAACTAAAATTCTAATTGTATAAAGCTATAGGGAATGATTTTGTCTGTTAAATGTTGTTGTTGTTGTTTTTTAAATTAAAAAAACTAATCGTTTTGTTTTGAAAATTCAATAATACAGTAAGTTTGCATATACACAGCTGGCATACAGTGGAGCTGAAATTCCTACAACATTATTGTCACAGTTTCAATTAGAACGATTTGATACAATTCGCTTTCTTGGCCTTTTTTTGCCTGTTAAAGTTTTGGTTTTGTGAATTGACAGATGGGACATCAGTCCGCAGTTGATACATTATTCAACTGTCTTACATCTGTCACAAAAGTTCTTGGAATTAAATGAAGTTCTTCAGAAACATTGATGGCGTTTGTAGATATAACGTCTGGATTTTAAAAATACTAATTTTTTTTATTTGTACGTCAGTGATTTTGTTATTGATTCCGTTTTTAATTTAAATTTAAAAAACTTATTTCATCTATTCACCCCCCCCCCTACCCCCAATCTTTTTCATTTCTTGAAATTAAATTTGCCTATTAGTCTATTTTATCAACTAGCCTATATATTCGATCTTAATATATTATATTACATCCTTCTAAGCTTTCATAAGTAGGCCTATTTATTGTTTCGTTGATTAAAAAACATCAACTTTCTACTTTCTTATTTTCACTTTTTGTTTTTACAAATTTGTTGTCTTACTTTTTTTTTTTTATTTAATTATTTTCCTAATTTTTTAAAAGTAATTTTGATTTCTTTTTTTCTTTTTTTTTTTACTTTGTGACTAATGATTTATTTTTTAATACAGGCCGACTTTTTTTTTTTTTCAAATAAAAATTTCTGCTTGTGTGCCTACCTATCTACCTACCTACCCACTTACCTACATACGGTCACATACCCACCAATCCTCCCACATAACTGTCTACCTACTTACCTACCTATCTACCAGCCCACCCATCCACCACACACCTTCCTGCCTACCAAGCCACATAGCTACCTCCCTAAATGCCTACCTACCTATGGGGGGGGGGCGGGGTCAGTGGGTTATGTACGGTACACATTTTCCAGTCTTGTTTTGCATTACAAGGTGATTTAAGATGAGCAGAGAGCAGATTGTGTCATTCGACCACAATATTATGATCATGGGTCTGCCACGGGGGGTTACGATAGAGCGTTGGATTACAATTAATGTAAAGACGGATATTTTTTCTCCAGAAACCTGAGATGCCATCTCTGATTCTACCAAGCTCTGAGTGAACAAAAACAAATACGTATCCCTCTTAAAACAATATGATCCATAGAGAAAGTGAAGCAGCATCCACCATTTCTGTGGCCATGGCATACAAGGGGATTGTGTGGCCAGCACAACAGAAGTCGCCTTACTTAATCTCAAATGTTGTCAGCTTCCCATCAGAGCTGGATAGACTCAGGGACATCCTTTTTGCAAGCCAGCTCATCGCGTTGCCACTCGGCCACTCTTACATCATTAGTATTGGCCTGTATCTTTGCCCAACGTGGTGAACTCAACGTTAAGAGTCCTAAAGGATGTTCAAGTGGAACTTAACTTTCTCATCATTGAATACGGGCATAACGCAAAACAATTTTCTTTCTTAAAAGATTCCGACAGTAAAAAAAATTAAAAGAAAACTTTTCCAATATAAAATGTAGAAATATAAAGAATACGAAAACATCTTACATTAAGTTTTTTTCATTGCAATAAATACATTATATTGTATGCTTTATTATTTATATATATATATATATATATATATATATATATATATATATATATATATATATATATATATATAATATATATTTAGTTATTTATATAAAAGGAGGACGGTCACGAAAATCTTTTTAATGCTAGGGCTTCTCATGGTTTTAGTCTGGACCTGGTTGTGATTATATTAAACTAAAGTGGGACAGTATGTTGGCGTGTGCCTATGTATTCTTGTGTGCACCCCGGTATATCAAAATAATCATGCTACTATATGTAGGCCATTTACATTAACTAGGCATATTAGCCGCCTATTAACATTAGGGTTAAGAAAAGAGAGAGAAATGAAATAAAGACAAATAAATAAATAAAAAAAAGAAAACTAAACACTCGTATTTCGAGATTAGATTTATTTTCAAATTAATTTAGCTTTTAATAATAAATGTCAGACAACGTATCAAATTATTTCTTTAAATAGATTAGCTTTAACAGTAATAATAAAATGAATAATGAAGCGTACTTGTTGAAATGAAGACATCATTAAAGAAATTAAATTAAAAAGGGTTTTTGAATGTAATTAGTAATCTGGAACTATTGTTTTAGAGAATACATTACTGGCCCTTGTTTTAGAGAATGTATTACTGGCCCTTGTTTTAGAGAATGCATTACTGGCCCTTGTTTTAGAGAATGCATTACTGCCCTTGTTTTAGAGAATGCATTACTGGCCCTTGTTTTTCATCTTTCCCCCCCCCCCCCCCCACTAAATTAGTTCATTATTTTTTTTTTTAATTCAAATTATATCCGGGGAGTGTGGCAAATAATATAAACTGGAACCTTGATCTATAGACCTTTTCATTTTTGAAAATTATTCCAACAATGGGGTCGAATTCTACGCATGCGCAAAGAATCAGAGGCAAGACATGTAAACAGTTCGCTCCCTGGGTACTTAGTATACAGTTTCCAAGTGTTTTAACTGTCTAAAATAAATTTAAAAAAAAACAACTATAATAACATTAAAATACCACAATGCCTTTAGTAAAATACTAGGTGTAAAAAAGGCTAAAAATATGTTCTGCCCCCCAAAGACTAGCCAAAAAGAGTTGGAAGCGAGTGCGCTGGTCAGGGACGCCCCTTTTGCATGACAACCGGGGTCGGAGTAAAAAGGACTACAGCAGGACACTCTTGTCCGGAACTGGTTAAAAATAGTTCTACCCCTCTGAGCGCTAAGTATATATAAGATTAGTCAAAATTACTTTCTTATTTAAAAAAAAAATATATATTTAATATTGCATTGTTTAGTTTTTTCTTACACTTGACACCAAATTATGAATTAAATGGATTTATTTGATAAATACATGTAGGTCTTTTTATTATCAAGTTAGCCTCTCGACCTCCTCTCTTCAGGGCCTCCAACGTGTTCAGAACTGTGCTGCCCGACTGGTCCTTAAGAAGAAGAATTCGACGCATACTACTCCTCTGCTCCGATCTCTGCACTGGCTACCCATTAACCACCGGATCTCCTACAAGCTGGCGTCTCTATGTTACAAGTGCCTGAATGACTCTGCCCCCACTACCTTCGCTCCTGTCTCGAGCTCTATACTCAATCCCGTCCACTCCGCTCGGCTTCTGATACACTTACTCCTCATATCCATCGTGTGAAACTGGTGTCCGCTGGCGAACGGGCATTCTCATACGCGAGCCCGTCCGCATGGAATGCCCTCCCACTACAACTTCGACAGAGCCCTTGCTTTGACACATTCAGAAGCCGGTTGAAGACCTACCTATTCAAGTAGCAGTTTATTATTTTTCATGTATACATTTTTGTCTTTTATTCGTTGTCTGTACTCTGTCTGTACATAGCGCATAGAACTTTTCCCAACGGGATATGCGCTATACAAGTCTTATTATTATTATTCCCTGTGGGCACACCACGTCGTATCAACGAGTAAAAAACGTGGTTTCCACGTGTTTTTGTGGTTTCCACGCTGTTTTCCCCACGTCGGCACGACTTGGTGTGCTCACTGGGTTGTTCCGATTAAAAAATAAAACAGAGTGAATATAGAGATAGAAGTAGGGATAGAGAGAATTAACTTATACTTCACAAGCAACAAAAGACAGGCTGATAAAAATATGAATGCGAAAAAACAACAACAACAATAACAACAAACGACAGAAACAACAACAGATCAAAAACAACTGACGCAGTTAGCTCCCCCACTCACTGTCACGTGTTTTGTCTCGAGCAAAATTGAGTCAAACGGAAGTGGCACCATGCCCATACACTTTGTTTACTTCCGAATCTTTCCCGTTTTTTTTTTGTTGTTATTGTTTCCAATTGAAATTAATTTCCCTCTGAATGCGTTCAATCATAAAGCCAAAGCGATTTCTGTTTTTCGTTGTTGTTGTTTAAAAAAACAACAACTTTAAGTCTGGGATTAGTATTGATGGCGACATCCGAGATTTACAGGGGCTGGTTCTTTAATCTACAAGAGCCTATTCAACTTATTTATTTAGTGTTTTTTGTTTTGTTTTTGATAACCCATAAACTATAAACCGTTTGGATAAACTTTTACAATTTATATATAAGGGGTCGTCCATTTATTATGTCAACAAAATAGGAGAGGGGGTTTGAACAAGTTTGACAATTGTTGACATGGGGAGAGGGAGGGGTTCAAGATATTTTGACGACAGACGACTGTTACTTTTGTAATAAATATAATGAAATGGATATTAGTCGTGCATTTGTATGACAGTGCCAATGTATGTATGACACACCCTCGCTTTTCCGTTAACAGCCTACCAGTTTAACCATATATTTTTACTGGATCGCATACTTCGACAATCGTAGCCTACCCCTATAATCGAATTTTAAGAAATGAAAAGCAAAGTAGCAATCTTAATAAACTCAAGCCATCAGATTAGTTTCAAATTCGAAATACAATTGACATACAATTTAGAAATACAACACAATAACAACCTGCTGCAATGCTCAGATATAGATAAACATAATGACAAAAACAGTTTCCTTTTCCCTTATGCGAGAACAAGTGTGTATTAGTAGGCCTACTCTTTCTTTCCGAGTGGCATTCGGAGATGGAATGGGTTCCCTGAACAAACCAGGAAAACCAGTAATTTAACATAATTAAAAACACTAATAAAATGTAAGACTTACTTGTAGAAAAGGCGTATTTAATATATAATATAAGACAGAAATGAACAAGAAAGAAAAATTTATATAAGCCTGTAAAATATTTTCAACACAATTTAATTCATAACGTGTGCCACTATTTCCAAATTATTGTGCTAGTGTATAGACCTTTTCAAATGCTTGTTCATTTGGGAAATGTCAAGCACTGAATAGTTAGACGAAGCTACGTTTGACTTGTCGGGTTATCAGTTCCACAAAGAAATTGATAAACATTTGGAATCCCAACATTGGCGTATTTAGGCATGTTCCACAGGTTCCATTGGAACAGGGGCTCCCACACAAAAGGGGCCCCCACACATCCCAACAATTTATTTTAGTCCTTTCTTTTGACATTTAGAATAGTGATGTTATAGAAGCTCACAATGAAGGATGGTCTTTTAGGTTGTAAACTTATGTGACGACTCGTGTCTGAATCATATTGTGCGAAAAGTAAACTTCTTTCTTTCGCACATTTTTACGTGGATGCTGGATACTGGATGCTGAATACTGTTACTTTCGGTTTGAACGTCATTGTTTCTCAACGCTTAACTCGCAGCTATCGCATGGTGGTTTCGATGACTGGTATCATGCTAGTGCAAAGTTGTCTAGTGGAAGCTGTGTTTGCATCTGTCCGTAGAGCTGCTGAATTGGGTAGCATTGAGTCTGACTTCAAGGATCAGTTGTCCACTGTAATTACATACTGGAAAAAGTTCATAAGTGAAAGGGGGTTTGCATTCAGAGGAAGCAATCAAACATTTGGTTCAGCCATAAATGGTAATTTTCTTGGTATACTGAAGTTGAAAGCAAAACATGGTGATTTGCTAGCTGAACACATTGTAAAACATTGTAATCGAAGACGTGGAAACACAAACTACCCCGTCTTCTACTGTTGGTGATGAATTTATATCAATTATGGGTAAGCAGGTATTTAATAAAATCACTGCACGAATAATGCAATTAACAAAATTAATTTTTTTTATATTTAACCAACACCACACACACACACACACACACACACACACACGCACACACACACACACAAACATGAAAAAAAGCAGAAGTAAATAAAAACACCACTAGTTACGACTCAGACAAGATTGAATCATAAAGACTGTAGCGGGCATGTCACAGTCAGAAACAGTCAGAGACTGAACTCAACTAGAAAATACTGCAACAAATACTGTGAGTGAGAAATCGCATTTGATTGTTAACTGACATTGACACACTGTAGGCCAGCGGTTCCCTACCTGGGAGTCGAACTACCAATTCATAAGGGTCGCCAAGGACCATAGGAAAACACTTATTTTTGATGGTCCTATTGAGGCTTTCCACAACACCATGTACAGCACAGTGCTCTACGATGGCGCCACCTCACAGCCCTCCCTGGTGGGTAGCGAGGTCAAACAGAGTTGTGTCCTGGCACCAACACTCTTTAGTCTAGACCAGGGAATGGCAACCTTTTGATAATAGTGTCCCAACAGCATAACAGTCACCCTGCTTTAGCAATCTGTTTCTTATAGAAGATACTTATATAGTTTTTGTGGAGTATTCTGCGTGCCATTGAAAGTCTTTCAGCGTAATAAGTCTGGCACCCTTGCCGTGGGTTGCCGCTTTCAGCGTAATAAGTCTGGCACCCTTGCCGTGGGTTGCCGCTTTCAGCGTAATAAGTCTGGCACCCTTGCCGTGGGTTGCCGATCCCTGGTCTAGACTATTCCTCTTTTCCTTTCATTCACCAAACCTTAAATATAAGGTTTTTCTAAATAATACCAACATCTTTGATCACTGATCACCGACACTAAATAAAGAAGTAAATGCGTTGTGGTGAAAACAAGTTAGTAGCTAAAAAGGTGTTTTAAAAATTACATTTATAATGTAAAAATATTAATTAATTGATTGTTCATTTTGCGTATTGTTATCAATTTGAGTACCGGTACTGGTATACCTATAAACAATTTTTTTTTCTCAAATGCAAATTGTGTAGTAAAAAAATTGTTTAATAAAATCATTGCACCAGAGACTTAAAACTAGGACAATTATCTCCCTTGATTAGATTAAGTAAGCATTTGTTTTTTTGAAATATCGAATTCGCTCTCGTTGAATTTTTTTTTAAAGAAATTAAAAGAAAATGGTTTTAATAATATACTAACATTATATATTAAATGTTAGGTTTTAATAATATACCTACATTATGTAGGCCTACATGTATACATTTTCGTCTTTTATTCGTTGTCTGTACTCTGTATGTAACTGTTGACAGCGCATAGAACTGTTCGCAACGGGAACGCTATACAAGTATAATTATTATTATTATTATAACTTAAATCTTAATGGGTCAAAGAACCATTTCATGGGGGTCGCTTTAGACCGCCGCAAAATGCATATTTTATCAGTCTACAGGCGGGCCCACCCACATGCAGACAAAGAATAGAAATATAATTCTATACTTATTCTGTGCATGCAGATACATCCACATACGAGTACCCGGCGTGATGACGTCAGCGTACCAACCCCATCACATACCTACTTTCAACAGTTAAGAAAACAGTCGAATTACTATTTCACACTTGGTCAGTCGAGTGGAAAAATGTAAAAATGTGTTTTGAGCTTCGTGATATACTCAGAACTCTCTAACTTTAAAATAACAATAATAATAATGGTCTTTTCTTATAGAAAGCAAGACTGCAGTTCAAAGCACTTTATGGCGACAAAAGTAAACTGTAGAAAATAACTTACTTTGTTGACATCTTTGAACTCTTTAATGAGTATAAATTATAACTCCAAGGACCATAACACATAACAGTTATATGAGATATTTACATTACATTTTATAACAGTAGCACATAACAGTTATAATAGATATTTACATTACATTTTATAACAGTAACACATTACAGTTATATGAGATATTTACATTACATTTTATAACAGTAGCACATAACAGTTATAATAGATATTTACATTACATTTTATAACAGTAGCACATAACAGTTATAATAGATATTTACATTACATTTTATAACAGTAGCACATAACAGTTATAATAGATATTTACATTACATTTTATAACAGTAGCACATAACAGTTATAATAGATATTTACATTACATTTTATAACAGTAACACATTACAGTTATATGAGATATTTACATTACATTTTATAACAGTAACACATTACAGTTATATGAGATATTTACATTACATTTTATAACAGTAACACATTACAGTTATATGAGATATTTACATTACATTTTATAACAGTAACACATTACAGTTATAAGGTAGCGACGAAACCAAGTTTATGGTTGGGGGTCGCCATAACGTGAAAAGCTGTACAAAAGGGTCGCGGCATTAAAAAGGTTGGGAACCACTGCTGTAGGTTAATAAGATTATTCATGTATGAGTGTGAGTGTTCAAACGAGCAACTGAAGTTAAATAAAAGTGAAATGATAATTTGCTCGCCGAATCAGAGTACGTCAGACAGGGTGGGTTACCGGTACAGATTATCATTCGGCATCAACAACACTGTGCATTTGTACATAGGCTAACACAGCAATGTCGGAAGGCAGGGGCCAAGTCAAGAGGGCCCCCCCACATAAATTTTGGAACAGGGCCCCCACAATCCGAAATGTGGCCCTGATTCCCCATGGGAAGATGATAGAGGCTACAGATCTAGTATATAAGGTTTCGCTTACGAATTCAAAGAGTTATCTATAGAATGATAGTTAATTTGAAATTTGTACAAGTTAACATGTGTAGATGTTATTATGTAACATTATATTGTAATGATAAATCACGCTTATAATAAGATAAGTTAATGTTCAAAGGGAAATGACCAATACTATTAAATTAAGTATTAAGAATCACGAGTTATTGTCGTTTGATTGTTGTTGTATGATTTCAATCACTAGTTCTAATGCGCAATTTATTCTATTACGATGTACAATTTAGTCATGATGTTCACGAGAATTATGATTTAGAAATGGACATAGATCACGTGAGAAAAAATAGATTTAAGGCAGTTAACTTCTAGGTCTTGAATAAACAAGACGTATATGAGAATGAGTGTAACTGAAAAGGACTTAGATACTTAGATGCTGCCAATGTATTTTTCATAATTTGGAACTATGTATTAATTCATTGTTGATGTCAAGGATATAATTGAAATTAAAACTTGTGCTGCAAAGAAGTGTTATTGAATATCATATAAATATAGACTCTAGTCTGTCCAATTAAGACAGAGAGAAAGGAAGAAGTTACACTCATGAGTTATAGCTACAAGTAATTGACGTAGCATAAAGCAAATAAAATATTGTTTTAAAATAGTGTTTATTGGTCAAACAAAAAAACCATTAACAGTAGACTTTGAAATCTCAGTTTTATTTTAAATATGATAGTGATAATAATAATTGTAACAAAATTCTAACTCTTTCTTGATAAATAACGTAACTTCAAATTGTCACAACAATCTGAATCTTTCAAAACGTCTGCATCAGTTATTCCGGTGACCAGTGGAGGGATAGGACAAGAATGTTCACAGAGAAAGCTGTCTTTTGACTAGGGTTGCCAGGTACATGGGTACCATAAGGAGGACGCAGAGAGTCAAAAAGGAGGACAAAGGAGCAGTGGTGTAGCCAGGTTTTCACGATAGGGGGAGCGAGATTTTAGGAAAAAGGCCTCCACTTTTAGCAATTTTCCCACATTAATAGAATAACTAAGAATTCGTACGTATCAAGTGTTATAAGAAAACCTGTGCCTCAGGATACACACACTGTATAATAGTGCAGTTTTTTATTTAACCATTCACGATTCTTTTTCTAGCAGCTAATAGTGATGGGAATTTCTGCAAAATAGATTGCATCTACTGCTCATTTTTGGGATGAACATCTAGTATCGAACAGTATTTATAGAATCAATGCGAATGTTCTATAGCAGGGGTCGGCAACCCAAGGAACGCGTGCCAGACTTGGCACGCAGAACGATTTTCAATGGCACGCATAAGACCTCCAAGAATATTGTTTAATGCAAGTGAAAACAAAGTATGTCAGCATAAATAGTGGTTGCTGCATGACGAACTACATGGGAATCACACTGGACGTCAACTGTTTAGTTCAGGAATGTTCGTATGTAAAGCTCCCATCATTAGACTTGGGATCTGTGATTGAATCTATTGTTAAGATAGTCAATTGTATAGTTTATCAAGTCTTTTCTAGAAGAAAGTCATACGGAGTATAGGTAAAGTCATGGATAGATTCTTTTCTTCTCTGGAGGCAATTAAGATGTATCTTAATGGAAACAAAATTCCGTTATTGAATGAGGAGAACTGACTGTTGAAGCCAATGTTTCTGTATGACTTGGCGACAAGTTTTAGTGAGTTTAACTTCCATTTACAAGACTGGGTCCAAAAGCACTTGAAGTGTTGGGTCACTGGAATGAATTTGCATTGAAACTGGACATATCTTTCCGTGAAATCAATTTCAAAACATTTAACTCTTTCCATAATTTAAGGCAAATTAAGATAGATGAGCATTTTCAGAAGTGCACTAGTTTACTAGTTATATTAAAACAATTAGGCTAACTCGTTTCGTATCACTAGCATCAAATTTGGAGAATTTACTTGAAGGGAGATAATTAACACGTTTTTTTTTTACATTAATATTTTTAATGTTTCTTTTTTGTTTCCTTTTTAAAAAAATTAATGGCTTACAATTTATAACTCTAAAAAGTTCAAATTACATAAGATAGTTGAACATTATATAATATTTTATGACTAAATAATGTACATTTTTAAACATTAAAATATATAGCCAGTTTGTATGATTATCACGTATCTCTTCCGTTAAATTATAATTCTTGTGTCAATAATTCCCTTAGGGTAAATAATATGCACACAGTTATTCCATAGACTATAATATACATGGACCGCTTGTCTTGTTTTTTTATGCTATTATCTTCTTTTTTTTTTGCAATTCCCGATTCTAAATGAAGTAATTGTTGTACAAGTTCCGTTTTATTAAATCGCATTTTTTCGACTTTAAATGAATACTTGTAGGCCTATTAATCCTATTATCATTGACTATAATAAGATGGACCGCCTGCTCTATTTTTAGAGCTTTTCTTTTTCCGTGCGCACACAACATTGATCTATAAATGTTTCCGCTCTGTACAACTTTCGATTTTAATTTTTCATTGAGAAAATCATAGCGATTAAATAAAACGGAACTTGTATATCAATAACTTTATTTCCTGTATAGCAATTACGTTATTTAGAATCGGGAATTCCGAACATCAGTGTTTCAAGTCATCACATAGCAGAAATAATAAAGCAAGCGGTCCATGTATATTATAGTATATGGTTATTCTAAGATCAACAATTAAAAACTTTATAGCCTATCTATTACTAGAATAATTTATTGACAACTAAATTCAAATGTAGATAACTATTAGTCTAATGCGTAAGTTGAGTAATGAAAATGTGTAGGCCTATTAGCTAGGAGTGGAATTTTTTTTTAAGCTGATAAAAACAAACAGGTTAATTTTTTATTAAATATGAAACGCTTTAATGATTTTCTATATAACGCTCCTTTTCTTCTTGCTACTGCATTAATAAAAATTGGACCAAGGCCAAAAAAATTAACGTGCTTGTGATTATCATCCTTTTTATTTGCATTTAGATCAATTACAATATTTTATTAGTCTAGGGCCTAGGCCTACATAACTTACACAATAATGGTAATTATTATCTAAAGTCTTAACATTATTTGGTACCGTACTTAAGATGATATGGATCAAACACTAATCTTCTACATTATATTGTGATCTCAGTAAACTTTAATGTGTATGATAGAACTATCTTTCTGGTCTACACTTCCCTTTTAGAGGAATAGATACCTAGTAATCAGACAAACTGGGTAGTTAATGTAATGTTTGAGAATATACATAGAAATTCTTTAGTCATAAAATATTTATACAATTAATTTTCAAATACTTTTTAAAGTTTGTTCATTCCAAAGTTATAACTTTAAGCCGTTAAATTCTTTTTATAAAAGAAAAAGAAACATACTATAATTATTAGTGCAAATAAAATGCTTTCATTATCTCCCTCCAATTAAAAAAATTGTTTCCACATTTGATTCAATAGCAGTGTCAAAGAAGTTATGTTTTGCAATATAAACAATATTACTGACTTATTTTTTTATTTCTTTATAAGTGTAGGTTTTACCAAAAGCTGAAAGTAGACAAGTGAATCACTAGCCTATCAGTTGAGCATAGCAGATGACTTTCCTAAGCTAAGAATAGTAAGAAGCATCCTTTTAGATGTTAGTCCGCAAATGTGCACACTATTTTGGATGCCCATTTTTGAAAGTTTTGCCTTTGGTTAGAAAACTCTGCTTTGAATACTTCAGTATATCGGCTTCAACAGTCAGTTTTCCTCATTCAGAACCGGAAACTGTTGTTGTTTGTTTTTTTCATCAATAAAAAACAATGACTAAATCTTGCAATCAAAATTTTGTTTTATTAAACATTTCATTATGTAACAACTAACTTAGGCAAACACATTTTTCATAACAAAATAGCTAGTCAACAATACATGATTTAAAATGATGTTTGAATTTACATGAAATTTATTTGATCATACAATTTATCTCATTTAAAAAAAATCAAGGATAGGAACAAGAAGTAGGGGAAGTTATTACTTTCAAGAATTGTACACAAGCTCTGGTTACTTCCCTAAGTGTATGCTGCAATTTAAACACATCCAAATGTTCAATGCTACTTTCTTTCACACTGTTTATATACACCTGTGTATACATACATCTGAATAAATATGTACATCATTGTTTATAGAAGCATTATTCAAACAACATAATTACTACACAGACTGTTGTAATGGATTATATAGATGAACAAAGTACACATTTACTTGTACACAAATAATACACAACAACATCAAAATTAGAACTAAAAAAATGAAACACCAAATGTTATTAGAGCATTTGTTAAAAAATATATTTGACTTTAGTAATTGCATTAAGAATTAGGTCAGTATAGTCAACAACTTTTGAATTTCGCCTAGTAACCACACAATCAATTTTCATTCACATTTTATAATGGTATATTCACACCAGTATTTCTGTCATACAGCATTATTCTCATTCCTGGGTAAAAAAAAATATAAATATTGAATACATGCACAAAATATACTGTAATCTATACTGTATCATAATTTTTTTTAAACACTAGATGTACCTTGTCCATGGGCACAAGCTTAACAAACATAATATAGTCACAAACAACTTGCTCTAAACTGTTGTGGCAGGAGATCTTCACAAGGGGAAATAATTTTGCTTTAAAATAAGTTTGCAGATGACAAAATGAGCTAAACCGCAGGAAGCTTGGGGTGCTTCTTCACGGTTGAAGGGTAACAAAAAATAAGCTTGTGTCGTTTGAAGGGAAAGTTAAAAAAAAAATTCACAATTGAATGCAAGTGATGTATAATGAATATTTACTGGCAATGGACAAGGGCACCATAAATATTAATGTATACTATAGGCATGTATGGGCTGATTATAACTCCCTTTAAATAATACAGTGGCATAAAATAGGACATGCTGCTACCATGCAATAGCAAAAAACGACAAAGGCTTTCATTTAATATAACATTACTTTTGCATATTACTTCCGTGTCAATGAAACATTTGGAGTTGCTGGTCAAAGGTGCAAATAAAAGAACAAAACAATGGCTTACAGCAATATAAACACAGTCTAATACAGTGGGCTATATATACACACAGCAATATGATCTTAACTACCAGCAGCTAACTCTCAAATGTACATAAAGTCAGATAGCCATCAGAGCTGGATAGACTCAGGGACACAAATCCTAGCCTTTACCAGGATTCCAAAAAAAAGATCTACACTACACCAGCCGAACAAAATTACAGTGACTCCACCCCAAACAGCAGTAACATATACGCCGCAACAGCCTCACAACATAAAGAAGAATAATTACATTAAAGATGATAACAAAGGAAGAAATGTATACAAAATATAATACCTGCACGGGTAATCATGATGATAACATTAGTCATAATAGAAAATAACTGCAATATAAAAAATTTCAAATCACCCATTCGCACGAGTGTATGTACAAATTACAGCTGCCATGTCATTTCTATCAGCTTTGAAAAAGTTGAACAAGAATGGGTGTATGTATATACATATATTTTTAAGAGCTAAGTGGCAAGGGGAGGTAAACCGATGCCGTTTGCCAATGTCTAAAAACACAAAGGGGGGGATCACTTGATTTTGTTGATTAGCTCTAGGAAATGGCTCTTGCTCACAAGGTCAGGGTTCTGGAGCTCCTGGTCAGGGTGAACCTTGACCCCTGGCTCCCAAACCCACTGCAACATATGTGATTTGCAGTCACTGTAAAGTAAATAAAACAACAACTTGCAAATAAGTTTATAAAAATTGTTTCTTCAGTTAATTGTATTAGTTTTTTTTATAACAGGAAAAATGTTAGGTTTTTGTTTTATAGTAAAAGAAAAGAACATTCCAAGGGGAGGGAAGTGGGTGGCAAGCGGGTGCTTAAAAAAACAACAAACAAAATACCTGGCGGATGCTCTTGCGTCCACTGGACATTCGTACACTGACTGCCTGGTCTTCGTGTTGAACCAGTAGTAGTTTCCTGTTGATTTGCTGACGCATTTCGTCCAAGGATCTGCACGAGGGGGAATACAAGAGAAGGGGAACTGTATTATACTAGCACATCCAACACAGGAAAAATGTTGACAATATACAAAATTTTAAGACTACTTTTTTAAAATACATAATGTTAACATATAAAAAAATGTAAAGCTAGCAAAATAAAAATGTTAAAAACTTTTACATTTTTAACAAAGTACAAAGTGTAAATAAACTGAAAATGTTAACAAACAAAAACATGTAAACAAACTACAAAATGTCAACTTCACAATATCAACAAAATACAAAATGTTAACGAACCACCAAATATAAACAAACTAAAAAATGTTTAGCAATCACAATAAAGACATGACTTGATTACCTTTGACAGTCTTGATAATATTTAAACCTGATGGAAGGAAAAAGCTCCCAGACTCTGTACTATAACACAACCTTGGGTAGTTCACACCCTTGACCAGTCTCATGGACAACCTAGTGGGACAGCAAGTCATTAATATCACCAAACATCACTAAAATACTAAACAGACCTTTTTTTTTTCTCTCTCACTTTGTAAAGTTTAAATATTTTTTTTAAAGACTGTTGCACATTAAAATCTATTTTTCTTTTTCCCTATAAGCAAATATTATAGCCAACTTTTCATTGGCAAAGGGATAAACATTTTGGCAAATATAAAGGTCAGGGGTCTGTAACCTTTTGATAACAATGTGCCAAAGTAAGGATTTCTAATTCATTCAGCGTGCCAACAACCTAATAGTCATCCTGCTCTAGCACCAATTTCTTGTAGAAGCGACTTGAATTGACTTTTTGGGAAATCTTCTTCTGCGTGTTATTGAAAATAGCCCTGTGTGCCAAGGTTTGGTAATTAACAAAATGTTGGTGCCAAGTGTGGCACACATGCCATAGGTTGCAGACCCATGGCATAGATGACCAAGAAATAAAGGAAAACATGACCATTACTTCTCATAGACAGACCAGAAATAAATCAAACTATTAATAAATTGGATCAAATTATAGCTCATTATGGTCAATATGGACCTTGGGCAATATAAGAAAACAACTAAATAATATTTATTGATACTGAAAATGTGAAAAAGTGTACAATTTAAAAAGGTGATTTCATACTAGGGTAAGAAAAATACCAATTGAATGATCAGGTAAGTAGATGCTATTGCTAAATGCAGTCTAATTTTACAGCAGATAGATTGTAAGTAGTTTTCAAGTTTGAATAAAGAGAGACCACTGAGATGTACTAACAATGAGCTGTAAGTTAATTGCAGCCCCTTGTTTAAACCCATCTAACCACAGAATAGGTACAGAACAGAATGCGCAATCTAGCAAGCTTAGGACTAAAGCAAGGCTACTAATATTAAGTAATATGAGGTTACAACTTTCCGTTGTTTATCCTTTTACAAGGTCAGGAAAGCCATGCACTTTGACATGCTTATTTGTACAATAATTTATCGCTTTTGCATCATTGTTGCAGTTTATTAAATAGTAGATTTAATGAAAAAGACATTGTAAATAAGCATAAATATATAGTGTAACCAGGACTGCTGCGTTTAAACAGTATGGCGTCGGTATTACTTCGGGAAACAGAAAAAAATGCAATTGCACATTCTGTTCTATATTTATTCTGTGAATCTAACCAACGAAACCTCCCAAAAAAAAAAAAATTAACCCCCCATCCTCTCCTCCCATTAAAGAGCAAGGGAGGGTGCTTAGAATGTTCTGATTAAACAGTCCTACTACACATTAAAATCTAAAAAAAAAAGAAAAGTGTTGAAGAAGGACAGGGCCAGGTGAAGAATTGAACAGGCAGCAGTAGAGCAAAGATTATAAATAATTGATGAACAAAATGCTAAGTTACTTTCAGACACTTAAGCTAGCCAATGTGAAGCAAATAATTTGACCAACAGGAAACTCACTTAGAAATACTAAAATTACTTATTTGTTGGAACACTAAGACATAAGATGCAGTAAAACATTTTGTTTAAAAAAAAACTAAACATGAACGTGCTACCACTAAATGAACAAAGAACAGGACATAACAAAGCTCAATAATATTTCTGAAGGAAGTAGGTTCATCTCACACCCCAGTCAACTTAGACCACTCTATACAGTATATTAATTTTATTTTACCTGTCAAAAATCTGCTCAAATTTATAAAGTGGGAATATATTCATTGGCGTAATCTGTGTCAGGTCAGATCTTGTGGGCTTCAACAGAGCTTTCATAAATTTCCTTAACTTTTCTTGCCTGCATTCAGAGGGGTGTACAAATATTGTTATAAAACAAAAGTTTTTTATTAACATACATTGAAATTACATTCTTTCTTTTTTATGTTCATATTTCTAGTTTTACCAAATATACTTTTTTTTTAATTTATAAGTCCAACAACTGTACAGCTGAACTAGTTGCTACTACATTTGAGATGTACATAATACTCAAAATTTCCATTTTCATCACATGGCATTGTGATGGATAGTTCAAAATCATGGCTAAAATGTTATTCTCATTGGGGGTGTCAACTGGGCAACTGAATGTTGAGAGCTACTTTGAGAAGTAAATTATGAAAGGGGTTAAACTATTGTTGAGGTAAGGAGAAAGGGGGGAGACAGAAGGTTGTATGAGTGAAGGGAACAAATACGTCATTGTGTACGAGTGTGCCCGTGTATGAGAAACAACAGTGGTAGTGTTCTTGTAAAAATATTGAATGGAATTCAACTCAGCTACGAGTGAATGGGAAACGATGGACAACTGACATAGAGTGTAAGAAGGACGGAAGAAGAACATTCGGTGTGCTATCTCTGGGCTGTTGACATTGAATATGGAAGGTAGAAATAAACATCGTCTCCATTATAATATGTTTTTTTCTTTCATTTCATTTGGAATGAATCTCTAGTGTGATAGAATCTATAAATAATATTGTATCACTGGCAAAAGCTGGGAAACAAATAATGACAATTTGGCGTTGGTGCTGGTACACTTATCCCCTGGGGGACCAAGACACCAGTATCTTAGAGACATTTACAAGTTGATAAAAGAATTTGTTTTTTTTTTATTGCACTATTTTACTTATTTACTAAAACATTATGTAAACTTTAACAAAATATATTCATGCTCAGTATTGTAAGCCAAAGTACAGGTGATAAAAAAAACAAAAAACAACACCACCAGCAAATAAAGTGAACAAACCTCTTTTCAAAAGACATTTCTCTGACATCCACACCACACAAGAAGAAAGCATCCAAAACATGAATAGTTGTCATTCTCCTCTGACCTTTACCCTTTAGAAGCGTTACAATATATTTAAAATGTTATTTACAGATGTCAAACAACAACTCAAGGAATATTCACGCTTAAAAAAATGAAACATGCAGGTTGGATTTACTTCAGTTTATTAAAGATACATTCAGAACTTACAACTACAGTGTGAAGAATACTTTCTGTACACAATTCTCCCCCCCCCCCCCCCAAAAAAAAAAAGACACTGTAAGGTAGGCACAGTGCTCAGCTATAATGATCCAGCAGGACAGGATAACTGCCAGAGGTGGGCGGAACCAAACAAACACTTCCAGCCTAACCTGGTCTTGCAATCAAAACGTTCAAGCCAGCACTTGCATGGTCCACTACAGGGTTGTGGGACTAGACACAATTCAGCCCACAAAGCCAATAATGTGCCTCCCCCCCCCAGTGCTTCAAACAGAAGCTTTTATTAATTCATTGTATTGTCTTTAATGTTAATAAATTTTCAGAACGCGTGGCCCGTTTTGCTGTATCAAATTCTTTATATGGCTCAGGAATAAAAAAAATGTTTTACACCCCTCAACTAAGTAAAGTACCCTTCGGCCCAAACTGATCAACTACTATGTTGATAATAACTGTTATTAAGACAGGGTAGATGGACCTTGCTTCTTGCATAGATTTTCTGTGTGCGTTTATAAGTCATGGTCACTACTAAGCTGAAAACCGTGTCTCTGGAACCTACCTCTCCTCTAAGTTCTGTGAAAGACTGGACCTCCAACAAAGTCTTACTGGGCAGCTCCAGTCTGGTGTCCACCTTGTGCCAGTTCATTTGCCCTCGGCCTTCCCATTTGAAACAGTTGGACCTCTGAGCACACAATAAAGACAAATAGTAAGACCAGACATAAATTAAACCCAATTCTCTATCAATATAATTACTCAAAACTACAAAATTATTTTCTATATCATTATTCAACCAAGTTTTATGACTCATTGCAGTTTAATACATCTTTTTTTTTCAGGAAATTCTGCTAACTTATTGATCCTTCACGTGGGGTTTTGACTTGATTTGTATAAGATTTAGCATAACTTCATTTTGTTCAAGCATCATACAAAAAAATTCCCCAAGGCGATGACTAGTTTAAGCAGCATAAATTGAATTTAATCATTTAAAATAATTTAATTGATTCAAAGAATCAATGTAGAGTGTAGGTACATCTATGTGTAAGAAAAAATAGTCGACTGGTCATTACAGAAGCATTGAAGGAACTAACTTAGACTAAGTTGAGATTCCATTGGTCCTTTAAAATGGGTCATCAGGAGATTCACGAATTTAACAAGGGGTCAACAGGATGGTCAATGGAGTTTAGACTTTAACACAATAAAATTGAGTTAAATGATGGACATTACCCATGGATGATTAAATATAATATTTTTAAGTTCTATTTAAAATAACCTACGTTTGTAACATTATCTGCCATTATAAAACTGAGCTCTACAACATAATTTTGTTAATCCTTATTCAACCAAGACAAAAAAATTAACTACACTTTACAGTGAATTGTTTTCATTGGCTGTTGAAATTTCAGAAGTTGGCTAAAGAGCATCTGATTGGTGGCCAGCTTACCCCACATCCTAACAAATAAAAACTAGGTCCGTCCCCTTTCATCACACAGTGGTAGTTGTGAAGGCTTGTGATGGAGCTCAGCTTGTTGTGGGTTAACACCTCCGTTGTGTTCTCAAAGATGGATTGGGAATCCTTGATGTTTTTTGTTTTGAAGAAAGATAAAGTAAAAATTTTTTTTACAAAATTAATATAAAACAAACAAACAGAGCTAGCATTTATTCCTGGGTCTTGAGGTTGTCCAGACAGCGATTACAGCAGCGTGAAACAACACAATTTCATGGGCGCCAAATCTCAGAATTAAAAAAAAAAGTTGACACCATTTTGCTTTTGTAAGCATCATGTCTTACCTGACACTAGTTGGGGTAAAGTAAAGGCGGCTAGGCATTGTGTAGACCAAACATCCCCTCGTGGCCACAGAAACTGGTTAACGCCTGCTTCACCAGCCCTATGATCAGTTTGGTCCGAAGGGTACTTTACTTAAGTGTCATGTCTTACAAGGTGGTTCTCCTCCTAACCACTGCTATAGCAACATGTTTGGATAAAATCCGATAGAGTCTGTACGTAATTCTAGTTTCACTAAACACCAACTGCAGAGAACTCAAGAGAATCAGTCTCCGCTATAAATATAATGAGAGTTGACTCTTGTGTCACTAAACAAAGGTTGGCTCTTATTTATTGACATTTGCTTTAGATTTTTTTTCTCTCAGTTATGTAGCATTCATTGGCATTTCGGCAATGCCATTGTCCTTGACCGAATTAATACAGCTCACGGCCATGTGCCCAAAATTTGACATTTTAACATTTTCAAAAATTTGATGACAGAATTCATTCTTGAAAACGACATTGCCAAATTATATAATTAATATTTTCAAAAGTTTGTTAAAGTAGAAAGGGAGGGGACTGGGCACTGTACAGACCAGACGATTGACTTTGCCAAACCTGCTCTATGAACAAACAATTTGGCTGGAAGAAAAATGAACTTGCCACCAAAAGACATCATGTAAGAATTAAAATTTACACTGGCATCACCTTTAATAATTCTCTTATGATAGCTTTAGGGTCTGCCCTGCCAGGAGGAGTTCGTATCTGGTCTGGAATCTGAGGATGTGACAAAATGGAAATAATATATTACAATGACAAAATTATTAACTAAAATACAGAGTTAGCAAAAAAATATTATTTCTCATCCAAACTTACATTACAAAATAACTCAAATATTCAATTATCTCACATAAACAAATATATTGATTGAAAAAGCAGGGTGAGAACAAATATGCTAATGTAACAAAAGTTGTTGGAAATGTTTTGGTGATGTTATAGAGTGGGAAAGATGTAACAAACGCTTTTTTTGACCAACGATACCTTCCATTTTTCCAGGCATTTGGTCCGAACCTCTGACTGTCGAGCTTCATAAAGCTGGCTGCAAATGAATGAGAAACATTATTAAACTCACAAACACATTTAAAACACTTAAAACTTTAAGCTTACTTGAAAAAACAACAAAAAACATTTTAATTATCCATGAAACTGATCTCTAAACAGAAAGAGGTTGAAAAGAACTGAATTTAACTTCAATAAAGGATTAATATGCATTATCATTAGAATGACATCAGAAGATGATAACTTACCTATTTTTTGTAAAAACTTCAATCTTCTTTAGGTTTATTGCTTGAATTTCTGCAAACCTGAAAATAATATAATTAGTTTTATTTCAGGTTTGTTTTATTTTTATGTAAGTGAAACATTTACTGTATGTATATATTTTTTCCAGAGTTTTTTGTTGTTGTTTAGTTGAGGTTTTAAATATATCTTAAAAGGAAGATTCATAATTTTTTTATTTATAATTGTCATGTTGATTGCCCTTTTAGTTTAGTATAAAATTTTAATAATATACTGTATATATGTATAGATATATATTTGTATATATTCAAAGTTTCATTAAAAGCTGAAAAGAGGGACTGCAATTTAGTAAAAACAAATAGAACACGTGGGTCACATACTTCTCATTAGAGTTGACTATGTAGGAAAAGAAAGGTTCATCATTGGTCAGCTTGTCCAGCGGCACTATGTGAAGGATGTCCTCGTTGGACACAGCGGACAGGTAGTGGCAAAGCTCAACGTTGACAAAGTGAATGTACTGCTGGACGGTCTCTTTGTCTGCTTTCAAGTTCTTGCATACAATATACCTGCAGAAACGTATTTTTTTTAAAAATTCAAGCTCAAACAAATGACTTGACATGGACTGACTAGAGTTCTGGTATTAAATGCTAGAATCTACATACCTCTCAGAGTTGGCAGGCCTGCTGGTGACTGGTTTGATGAGAGCCACCTGCTCAAATATCATGTTCATTAAATAAACCAGACCAACACTGAAAGGTGTGAACAAATCGAACAGCTTACACACAAATTGTCCTCCTGAAATAAAAACAATATATACCGTATGTGTCAGAGTAAAGACATTGTAAGTATTGTGTTAAAATAAAGAACAGGAGGAACCTCATTTTTCTCCTGTACTTCAATTATTGATAGGAAGGAAATGTCTTTTAAACCATTTAATGTTGTTTTTGTTTTCTTCAGTTCATCAGCTATAACTGTAAGTTTGATATTATTGATTATTTATTTTATGTTTGAGTGATATTGAATTTACTGTCATGGTAAATAAAAGTACATACAGAACTATTGAGTTAATATTTTCTTGAATCCGTTAAAGCAATAATTATTTTACACATTAATGTGAGCTTCACCATATTACAGCAGAATTCATATTTTTAAATGATTGAGTAATGTCCCTTGCCACACAGATTGGGGAATAAGACATAAAATGCCATAAGCCCTTGGATAGAGAGACTTTTAAAACAAGCTTGGCAGTGAGAGGACTCTGTAAAGTCCATAGTTTAAATTTGCCATTGGTCAAAATGACAAAAATTTTCAATTGCAAAGTTCTTCACCAATGGCCTTCATATGCAGTAAAATGTTATAAAGCATTAAAAGGGGAGTATAAATGTAAATATCTAAAACCAGCCAGCTCTTCTGATTAAAGCAAGGCGTCCGGCTTTTACTCATTTTTTTTAGACAGTCATAAAATTAGCAAAATAGTTTGCCCCTGGGAATGAAAAAAATGTCCTACTTTATAAATCCCTAGAATGTTGACAGCTCTTGTGGGTTTGTTTGTTCTGAAAAGATTTTAACTAAATTGAAAAAATAATAAACAAGTAGTTATTGCACCTGTTCTGAGAATCATCACCGCCACCAGAAACTGACACAGGTAAAGCTGCTTTGATAAGATCTCTTGAATGTTTTCTTGGCCTTCTACAGAGAAACCCTTAAAGACAGACGAGAATACCAGGACATTAATATCAGGAAATTAAAATACAAAGATATTGTTCAGATTCTAACATTTTAACATTAAATTTGCATAAGGAAAATGTGTTTGTGTTTTTTTTTTATCTTAATAAAAATGCAAAAGAATAGTTCAATTTAAATAACGAATTTTAATTTAAACATGCTATAACCTCATATTGTTTTGTGCTCTATATGTATAAAATAAAACCAGAATCAATTTAATTTGTATCATTTTGGCCCATAGAGCCTGTGAAGCATCGTAACAGCTTCCAAAGCCAGGCTTACTAGGGAACTGTGTTGCCAACATAACACTCAGTCAACTTTTTTTAAAATTTAACAGGCAAACGTTTTCAAACAAACATTTAGGGCATTTTAATTATAAACCAATTTAATAAAAAGCAAGAAGCTCAATTACAAACCCCATCAGCCATAACAAAGTGCACTCCCTTGCCGTCTGTGTTGGCTAAAACAAACTTTGCAAACTCTGATTGGTTGTCTGGCCGGAAGATATCACCGTCACCATCCTGGCCTCCCACCCCTGAGAAAAAAATATTTACGAAATTTTAAACCCAGGATGTTATTACACCCAGTGACAATCTGTGGTGCTGTAGCTGAAATTTTCACGATGCACAGATGGACAAAGAGCAGAGAAAGAACAAAAACCTAATTCATTTAAAAAAAAAAAAGCTATTACATCATGCAGTAATTTGGTTTGGGCCAAGAATATTTATCTAAAGTATATGATGTGTACATATTTAATCTCTCCCCTAGTAGAATTTCTGAAACCTATAGGCCCCTTAAGGTCAGCTAGTGATTGTGCTTTTAGTTATTAGTTTTGGGAACCTTTTTGTTTCTCTTATTATTATATCTAATTTTTTTTATAAAAGGAGCTTCTGTTAGTCTGTTACATTCACATTTATCCTAAAACAAGTATATTTATTTTCCCAAAAATGATGATATGTATTGCATTTCTAAATGAAAGCTCATTAAATCGCACGCACACCTAAAGGCCACCAAGAAGCTTTCTGGATTAACAATAAAATCCAGACGAATATGAACTAAGAGGTGGTCTTGATTACAGCTCAATTAATTAAAATTTGTGCAAGCAGCAAAATTTGAATAGTATGAATTAGTTTTACAAACTTTCAAGTTAATCTGTAAATAATTCATCAATTTGCAGGTGGGAGGGGGGGGGGACAACAAGTGGCTGGTACACTACAGTTCACTGCAGACCCTTTAAAAAAATATTATTGCTTTAACTGCTATACAACATTAAAATTAGTGCTTTCTAAATTTAAATTTATTTCAATTGCATAAAGCTTAGTAAATAAAATTGTGCTAACCGTAATGTGGCTCAAACATCTCTGGGGGACCTGCGAAGAAATCCTCTAGCTTAAAGTCATTGCCGCCTCTCAGCGTCAGACCGAATCCTTTAGATTCCCCTTTTGTCCTCCACAGCACATACTCACTGAACCCGCCAGGTCCTGCACACACATCGGCAAAGTACAGCAACTCATTGGGTCCAACCAGCGGCTCCTTTACATGTGGGTGAAGAAAACCAAAAAAAAAAGTAAAAGTTTATTTTTTATAAGTAACGGCCTATAAAAATGGATCAGCCTCAATGGCCACTGCATGGACAAAGATTGTACGGCTAAATTAGCCTTTCCTATATAGCTATGAGTGCCCGTAAGAGCCCGTTGGATAAACAACAATAACATCCAGACCTCTCAAAAATTACTAAGTGATTTAGCATTAATTAGTAAGGCTATCTGAATTTTTGTAAGTTATAGAAAATTGCACCAAAAACTTATAAAACATTGAAATTCTATTTCTAATACTGCAATAAAAAGGAACATAAATACTTTACCCCAGTAGCATCTTTTGGATTAGTGAACATGAAGTCTAACACAGCGTCCATATTGGCCATTTTCATGGCTGCTCTAAACAGGAAAACATTACAATAAAACTTGCATTAGTTTTTACTTTAACTACAGATATAACAATATCCAATTAACATACTTTAACTCTATTCCATTTTTTTTTATATTTCATTAAATGAAACATTTTCTAAAATGTCTGCAAATTGAAGCAATACAAATTTACATGCAACATTTTCTTACTAATCTCCCCAATCAAGATGTTAGAGCTAATATTAGTCTTTTCATTTATAGACAGACAAAACTTGTTGAGTAAAATTATTCTCCGACATTAACAGATTTATTCATCATGTGGGACAAAAGTGTGCTCTGGAAGTTTAAGAGTTGGGAAAAAGGAAGAGACATGCAACCATTAAAAAGCCTTTTAGACAGTGAATAAGACCAGGAAGATTTTCATTTTAACATTTTTCATTTAAATGAGCTGTATGCAAGTTTGTAAATCAATTTACAAGTGAAAATACACAAATATTTAAAAAATAATAGCCACAATTTATGTTTAAAAGTTCTAGAAGTAAAACAAGTTAAGTAAATTGTATGAACTACACATTCATCTTAATTTTACCAAATTACCTGTTTAAGAAAAAAGCACCACGTATTGTTTCATATGGGTTAGAGCGTGTTCTAGCTCTACGCATCTCTTCAGGTTCTAGTACATCAAAAACACTCTAAACATAAAACAACAGGGCTTCTTAATCTTAATTAGTCAAGTAAAATAGAAATCTCATCAAATGTATAAATATTAAAAAGAAACACACTGCAATATCGTAAAGCATTGTAAGTTTGAATGTGTATTCCTATGGGACAAAGTGCTTTTAAAAAAATAAAAGGTGCATCAAAAGTAAATATGTACCATTAAATGGATGTTATATTTTACCTTATCATATTCTCACCGCTAATCACATTTTTTCTTTTTTTTTCTTTTCTCACTAGGTTTTATTCATCCCAACAAGCTAATACATAAGTCATAAATATATAAGCAAAGGAAACTACTAAGTAGTTATTATACTATTATACTAATACTAAGTATTTTTGAGAAATAATATATACCTTTTTATAAAAAAGCAAAAAACAATACTAAAAAGAACAAGAAAAAAATTTCTTCACATTGCTAAATTTTCAAACTAACTGGAATAGAAAATTTCTCAGACTTACTTTGCCATTCAGTACAAGGCGGAGAGTCTCTTCTGAACAGAAGTTTATCTCATCGTCAATTTCTCTTTTTTTCTAAACACAGAACATGAAATGAAACATCAAACCAGCTGTGCAGTTTATGAATTGAAATATTCTTAAGCTACAAACTGAAAAGATGCATCCTAGTTACAGCTATTAAATATCACTCACAGGACCAACGGTAACCCAAGTTTTTAACTCCTCCAAAGTTGGCATCTTGTCTGTGTATGGAGTGAGCCATTCTACTACTTCATCAATAATAACCTGATAGAGTGAAGTGATGTCAATTAATATATATTTTTTTGCATTTTTTTGCATTTAATCAAGGAGCAACAAATGTGCAAATTTAATAGTTGATAAAATAAAGGTAAAGTTTCAAAATGCTGTAAGTATTTTTTTTTACAAACTAATGTGCCAATAAACGCATATAAAAAGTTCACCTCTTCTTTGCTGAAGTCCCATTCAATGTCTGCAGGTTCAAGGCCAGGCACCACCATACCCAGACCCCTGCGTCCTCTTTGGTTAGAACTTTCTACAATTTCTGTTCTACCTTGACCATGTTTACCAAGACCTTCACCTTCCTTGTGACCCATCTTGGCCTACATAAAATCAAATTTATGAAAATTAAAATACTTTCCTGTTTAAAATGCCTTTCAAATTATTGAAAACCTAGTATTTATTAAGGAATACTTAAAAACATTTGTAATGTGGCAATACGTATTTAAGAAACACAATACAAATGACTTATTTATAAAACACAATACAATTGACGAGATCATCTATTTATATTTCTTTCTGACTTCCAGGTTTAGGAACGAAGAAGCTGGGGTTGGGTCATTTTCCCAGTAAATTTTATTTTGCATTTAGAATTTTCTGCCCAGTGTGCCTCTTCTACCAAGCCTGCTTTGGGGATTACTGTCTAACAAAGTCAGGGTTTTAGGAAATGTTCTAGGTTTTATGACTCAACTCACATTGATATTTAAGAATATAAACTAAAGCTGCTTATAGTTTCCAGTTTTGAATTTATAACCAAAGCAATGGCGTCTTTAAAGTATTCCAGTACTGCGACTAAACTATTCATGATTGTCTTTATGGTTTCATTCAACTTCTTTTAATACTGATTAACCCCTTTCTTACCAAATTTGATGTCATGGAATTCCTTTAGGCTACTTAACTACCATATAGTCACATCAACATCATAAAATATATTAACATTGTAATAATATGCAAGCAAAGTCGGCAAATATTTTTATAAAAACCTGCATTAGTTAAAAGGTTAAGCTCATTTAATACACATTATAACATATTTTAAAATTATAAAAAAATGCACTTACCATCATTTTACGAACAGCATCTGACATTTCAATTTGAGACGTCTCTTTTCTCTTGACAAATTTTGACGGGATCTGACTTTCATCAATTTCCCCATTCTTGCTGGCATCTCCACTGGCAGAAACCTTCTCAAACGGTCGCTTGCCAAATTTAAACTTTTTTGTGGCTTGTTTCTTGCTTACTGCCTCTTTTTTCAAGGGCACTTTACCAAATGATGGACGCTGATCAGCTTCATCTTCTGAATCTGTTTAAAACAAATTAACAAATGTATAGGTCTAGGTATATTGTATACTTGTACTTGTATATAGGCCTTCTAGTGCGTTTAAAACTAAATGTAAAGTAGTTTTAAAATTTTCAAGTCACATCCCACATGTCTAATAGTTCTAATAGGCTATTACTACTAGAATGTCTAGTGCCAGTAGTGCCCAATAATTTGTACAATTACACAAATAATTCTGGTCTTAGACTATAGTCTAGACTGTCTATACTATAATATAATTATTAATTAATTATTGGTAACGGTAATGCATGTCATAAGTAGTCCTTTATAATTTATACAAGCATACAAAAACATAAGTAAAAATTCATACTAAACTACTAAGTTAATACTAGTAATTAACAGGTCTACTATAGGCCTACTAACATAAATTATAATTTTAAAATCCAAGACCAAGTGAGCCAAGTTTCAAGACTTGACCACTTGACTCAAGTCTACCAAGAGTCCAAGAGAGCCCAACCAGGCCTACGGCCAACACAATAAAGTTATTGAAACTTAATGCGACTAAATAAACCAAAAAGAAAAACAGACCTGTTAAAGTGGACATTATTCGTTTGTATGTTTAATGTAGTAACCAGTAGCTTATTTCATTTTAGTTTCTGGGAAATTTCAAAATCGAAAACAAGTAAGCATTCATATTATAACAGAACAGGAAAAAGGGAATTCCCTGAATTTATATTCACAATTAATACTGACTGAGGATCACTATTTCCACAATATATTTTCGACTTGTATAATATCTATTTAAAGAGTAACCAGGTCAAAGGGAAATTCTAGTCACGTGAATTTGTTACTCTTCGTGCTCCAATCAGTTGTTTACATCAAACTGGAGTACATGAATGTAGTCTACTAGATGGAAAGTTACCATGAATGTATGTATTATAGAATTATACACCTACAATCTGTTGTTGAATTATGTGGTATGACGAAGTATAATTTATAGTAAAAAGGACTATATTACCAAATGGTCAAATGGCAAATGCAAATTGCCAAATTAATGATGAATAATAGAAATTAGAATTAGAATAGTAAACGACGGCGTAGGCCTACTAAAGTACTAGTACTTACTAACTTAGCCTAGTAATCTAATGATCTAATCAAATGCAGTCACCCACTGCCACTGTTACTACTGTTACTGAGTTACATTTTCATTTACATAAAGATTTGAGTCGACAGAGTTACAGTTTGAGTATACAATAGGCTATATTTGCTATATAGGGCCTACTATATATTATAATAATTATATATAAATAAAAAACTACAAATTACAAATATAATATAAAAAAAAAAGGTTGCGACTGTGTGTTTGAAGGCCTGGCCTAGCTACTACTACTACTAACTACTAGATCTAATACTAATACTAATAGTAGTAATAGGCCTACTTGTCACTAGTTGTTTTTTTTAAAATTCTTATGAATTTATGAATATACAAAAGTTCTGTAGCCCACTTACTACCAGCTTTTTTCTTAATTGTAAGTAACATATTTTCAACTTTTAGTTGTACATTTTACGGTAGGCTTTAGGCCTAAATAGGCCTGCCTATAGGCTAATTAGCTATTTTGTTAGGCAATCTATGCACTGATGCACATATCATATTGGATGCAGATATAGGAATATAGGTCATATAGCCAGGACAGAGGTCGGCAACCTTTTGATAATAGTGTGCCAAAGTGGGATTTATAATTCATTACGCGTGCCAACAGCTTAAAAATCAAACACGCTTTAGAACACTATTTCTAATAGAAGATACTTGAATAAGTTTTCTAGGAGTATTCTGCGTGCCATTGAAAAAAGCTCCGCGTGCCAAGTCTGGCACACGTGAAAGCCAGAATTGAATATAAAGTGGCGCTACTTTGCCATCAGTGCCTTTATAATAATGAGATGCTGTCCTACCTCAAGGAAGTAACTAAACCATATGTTCCGCAAAGAATACTTCTTTCTGCCGACTCCTCACTTCTGGAAGTGCCCCACTTCTCTCTGAAGACCGTTGGCCTTAGAGCCTTCTCAATTCCGATCCGAAGGTGTGGAATCTACTTCCCATTCGATTCAGGCAAACAAGCTCCATTGATACCTTCAAAAAGAACTTAAAAAGTCATTATTTCAATATTTATCTTAGTTAACATGCTTTGGAGCCCTACTGTCTTACCTACTGTCTTAAGTCGGTTATTGTTTTGTTTTAATAAGATTGTTTGATTTTTTCTATGTTTGTAAAGTTTTGAATCATCAATTAGTTTTGTATCTCTTGGCCTATAGATTGTATCCGTCTTCTTAGTGGTTATGTTAAATGTGCTCTGAGCTTGCATTATGTTTGTAGGTAGCGCTATACAAATGTCATCATTATTATTAACTTGACAGTAGGATATATACTTGATGCGTGATGCAGGAATAAATGCCTGAGTCTGAGCTCAAAAAAATTCTTCTACAATTGCCATAAAAATCTATGCACTTTATGTAGGCTATTTACCGATAATTTACTTGATAAATATTTTTATTTTATGCAAACTATGAATTAAGCGTAGAATGCACAAATCTTCTGTCTAGAACCTTCAACACATAGCTTAATAGTTAGTATTAATACAGAAGACGGCTGGTCCAGCGGTTAGTTCACTGGACTGTCAACCAAAAATCAACTTCCACGTCGCGGGTTCTATCCCTGGCACCGACCGATCCCTGTTGCCTTGCGGGAGTTTTGGGCCTAGTCGACGTAATAATATTCTATCTACAAGGAACATCTGTAAACTTATAAGAAACAAAAGTAAGTCTATATGTTAATTTTATTTTAAATATTATTCACAGATAATTACCGGTAATTGATAAAATGTATTTATGCCTAATTGTATTATATCCACAATGATAAAAATCAAACTTTTGTGATTAGGATTTTTCTCATCTATTAAAAAAATAAACGGTTAGTAATAGTAGAAAATTAGCAATTTTGATGTCTTACATAAATGCCACAAAACCTTGGAATTACTACTATTACTATTGTGTAACAATATCTCTGTGCAGTTTTAATACTAAGTCTAAGAGAAGTAGTAGGCCTACATTTGATCCAATCAACCTGGTTATAATCATTAGTGTTTAAACATTCTATATTTCAGATATTTGCAAACACAATTTGGAAAAAAGCTATCTCTGTTTTGTTTTTGGACAGCTTTAAATTTATTATAGGCCCAATTATAAAAATGTTTTTAGAATGAAAGAGAGGAATACTTATTATTCTCATAATTTCTTATAATTTACAGAGACAATACATGTCTATACAAAAGTTAAGCAGTAATGAAAATATCAAAGAAAAACTTCATAAAAATAAATATTTATAAATGTATAATGAACATACATTTAGAAAAGAGCTGCATGACTCATTACATTACAGTAGACAGAACTCTATCGTGCCCCCTGGTGTTACATCTAAAGCCATGAATTAAAAGTGTTTAGTTTTTGCATAAAATGCTTGTCAGTTTATATATTTATCTGTTTATTTACTTAACCCTTGCATATACATGCGCAATAAAGTTCAAAATGTGAATCTAAGACACAAGGAACACATTTTCTTTTTTTTTTCAGAAATAACATGTGTTATATGGAGACATTAGGTGTCTTGACAATATATTATTGTTTTTCATACCCAAGAGAAATTACCGTATGCAGCAGTAATGTAATGTTGCTAAGTGTTTCATTACCTTATTTTTTTTTTTTACCAACCAAAGAACCACTATCATAGCTTGTAAATGTTCTATGGTCTACAAATGAGAAAAAAATAAGTACATAATATGTGCTTGCTTTGAGATCTAAACCTACATACCTGCTTTGCCTATTTACCAATGTATATATTTATCTAGTGAGAACCTGTCACAGGGTCAGAAACTGTTAAATTACCATTAGAGCTCCCCCCCCCCCTCTCACAAACCTGCCCATTCAATATTTTTATGAAAATATTATATTAAAAAAATTGTGTAAAAAAAAAAAACATGAAGAAAATAAATAGAAGCTATATTTTTGTAAATGTATCCATTTCTTACTTTAAAAAATCCATCATGAAAAAAAAAAAGAGAAAATCTCCATAATTATGTAGGCCTATTACCTTGTTGTGTTCATTTTTAGCTTTAAAAGTAAGAGATTTCACATATGAGATGGTGAATGTTTTATTAAGCCAACAATAAAATACTACACAACAATAGGCTTTAAAGTAAGACTTAATAGCACGACATAGAAAATATAATTTTGTATTTATTATTTATAACACTGGTAAAAACCTTTAAAAAGAACTAAAAAAAATGGATTTGTTATGTATATAAATGTAAGAAAAAAAACATAAATATTCTTAAAAGCTATTTTAAAATAAAACAAAACATTTTATAATAAAATGATGACAGTTAAATTTTGCAAATATTTTTTGTTGGCCAACCTACAAGTAAATGAAAACAGATCGCATTTTAAATATCAAGTTCAAGGATTCATTTTTTTTTTTTAAGGGTGCACATGCCTGCCTTCAATTTTTTTTTTATAGCTGAGATGACAACATTGGTCAGTATTATCTTATCTTATACATTACAGACGCTCCTTCTATAAAGAAGATTAATGCGTCCTACGCTCATCCGTGGTCCGAGTCTAGTCTTGCATTTTTATTAATGTTTTAAATGATGTTAGGTTATTAATTTTCCTGGTTTGTTCAGGCAACCCATTCCATGCCCAAATGCCACTCGGGAAGAAAGAGTACTTATATGCATTTGTTCTCGCATAAGGGACAAGGAAAGTGTTTTTGTCTTTATGTTTATCTGAGCTTTGCAACAGGTTGTTATTGTGTTGGATTTCTAAATTAGAGTTTAATGCCTTATGTATTATTACTACTTTACTCTTTGCCCTTCTGCCCTCTAGTGTTTCTAGGTTTAGTTATTTTACTAATGGTGTTACTCTTGTTAATTGGGAATATTCACTAGTTATGAACCTTGCAGCTCTTTTTTGAATTTGTTATAATTTGTTAATGTTTTCCTTATTTGATGGGTCCCATACAGGTGCTGCATATTCTAGTATAGGCCTAATTAATGTGAGATATCATTTTAGTTTTATATTCTTATTACATTTGTAAAAGTTCCTTTTTATGAATCCTAATGTTTTGTTTGATTTTTTAATTACTTCATCAATATGAGGGTTCCAAGATAACTTATCATTTATTGTTACTCCCAGATACTTAGCATTGTTAGTTTGAGTTAGTTCTTTACCATGAATGAAGTAGTTTGCTATTATTTGTTTCTTTTTCTTGGATACCCTTATTAGTTGGCATTTTTCTGGGTGAAAGGACATACTCCAGTTTGATTCCCATTTTTGTAGTTCATCTAGGTCTTTTTGTAAAAGTTCACTATCTTTTCCTGTCTTTATTATTCTATAAATTATGCAATCATCTGCAAATAATCTTACTTTTGTTCCTGTGTTGATGCAATTTGGCAGATCATTATTGTAAATTAGAAATAGTAGGGGCCCTAGAACAGTTCCTTGTGGAACTCCTGAGTTCACTGTTATTGGTGATGACTTAGAGCCATTTATTATCACTGTTGGTTCTCTGCCTATAAGAAAGTCCTGAATCCATTGATGTAAGGGACCAGAGATGCCAAAGTATTTAAGTTTTTTAAGAAGACTAGAATGATGAACTTTATCAAATGCTTTTGAAAAATCTAGTAATATAGCATCAATTTGGTTGTTATTATCTAATCCCTTAGACAAGTCATCTATTAAGCCTATTAATTGAGTCTCACATGATCTATTTTTCCTGAAGCCATGTTGGTGTGGGAACAGTGCATTAAGTTTGTCTAGATGATTTACTATACTACTATATATTATATGTTCAAGTAATTTACATGTTATGCTTGTTAGGAAAACAGGTCTATAATTTCCGGGATCAGATTTATCTCCTTTTTTGAAAAGGGGGGTTACATTGGCTAATTTCCAATCTTTGGGCACTTTGCCCTGGTTTAGAGAGGCCTGAAAAAGTATTTTAAAGATTGGAGATATTTCATTAGTTAGTTCTTTAAGCAGTCTTGCTGGTATTTCATCCAGACCAGAAGCTTTGTTTACTTTTAAGTTGGTAAGGAGTTGTTTAATGCCTTTTTCATCTACATTTATATTTCCTATCTCTTCTAGTTTGTTTAAATTTATCTTTGTCACCTGGATTTGAAAAGGATGATGCAAAGTGTGTGTTTAGGATATTAGCTTTAGTTTCATTATCATTGTAAGTTTCATTGTTTCTGTCTTTTAGTGGAGCTATGCCTGTAGTGTCCATTTTTCTTGATTTAATGTAGGACCATAAGTTTTTATTATTATCTTAAGAAATTACATTGTTTACATATTCATTCTGCAGCTGTCTGCTTAGTTTCTGAGTAAAATGTTTTTTTTATGTAGTCTAATTGAGTTAGTTGCCTTAAACTTTTTGAATAGATTTTCTTTTTGTTTACACAGTTTCTTTAGTTTAGTGTTAAACCAACATTTGTTAGTTTTATTTGATGTTTGTTTTGTTGGCACAGAATCAGCCATTATTGCTTTTAAGTTGGTTTTTATGAATTGCAAAATATCTTCAACTGGACTATTTATATTGTATTTAGTAAGAAAATTGGTTTGGAATTTTATTGCTGCTTGATGTAGTTCTGTTGTGTTACATTTATTCCAGAGATAAATTATTCTTTTAGGTTTCTTGCTTATTTGGGTTTTTATTTTGTTATTTACTCTGACAATATCATGATCTGAAAGTCCAGGGATTATTTCATAATCTATTACTAGTCCTGGTCTGTTGGTTAAGAATAAATCTAGTATATTATGGTTTCTTGTTGGTTTTTTATTATTAACTTTAAGGATATATGATCTTGAAAAATTAAAAAGTGCAATGGAAAACTTTTAATGTCATATTTACAATTGCAGTTAGACTTATAGTCAAAGGTTTGAGAACCACCCCTTTTTAAACCCTCCATTAGTTATTTGTATTTTTTTTTTTTATCTTGGTTAAGCATTCCACTGAGCTGATAATAATATAGGTCAGATGCTGAGAAGATTGTTATGCTTAAAAACCAATGTTTGGATAGTGCTTGTTATGTAATTGAGAGAGGAACCATGGGATGCATTTAGCTGTAGTTGACTAGTTGTGTTCAGAATCCCCAATTTGTGATAAACTGCATGGTTTATCCATGAATAAATTATGTTTTGGCTCTAATTGATGTACGTTTTGATGGATGAGCCTTTATATATTTTTTTTTATGTTTAAAATATTGATAGCATTTTAAAATTTCATGTGGAAAACTTTTTCTTTTAATTATAATTAAAATAAAACTAATTGGCTGTTTGATTTGCCTTTAGAAGTTGTTAATTTTACTGTGATATTGAAAAGTTTTTTTTTTTCCAATGTGAAATATTATATATATTAATTTTTTTGGTAATACAAAAATGACCTGACATTTTTTATTGTCATAACTTCCACCAAATACTATCTTTAATTAGTGTTACATATAAAAGTGTATTATTTTTTTTACAAATGATTGTATAAAAATATAATTTCAATATACACTTTCATATATAATTTCATCAACATGTTCTCTCCCCAACATTTTTTTTCGCTTTTTACTAAATATTCAAGGAGACATGATATAATTGAGAAATAAAATAATTAAGATAGGAAATAATTGAGACATATATTAATTGAGACCAGGGTGAGATGATTTAAATCAATTAATTTAAATAATTGATTAAAAAATCATGATTTAAATAAGACAAATAAAATCAGGGTTAAAATTTAAAAATGGCTTCATGTCAATATTTATTATTTAGTGTTTGAATTTTAACTTTATTAATGAAATGTTTTAAATTATACATATTCTAATGTACATCTTTAACGAGCTTCTCTGGATTAAAATAATGATAAGAAGTTAACTTTCTGTTCATGATATTCTGTCAATGTCAGCCAATTTATAAACATAATTTAAAAATGCACTTCTGCTAATGAACATTTCTAAACTTTGTATGTTAGCAATTAAAAAAGGATAATTCATAAATTATACACCAGATAGAACTTGGGTCTTAAGAAAAAAACTGAAATGATGTCTAGTGTTGGTAGAATAAGTGATGCTACTTGTAAAATTAGGTTAGAAGAGCAACATAAGCATAAAAATGTATATTTTGATCACTTAATTGAGGCATAACAGAAGTGTTGCTAATAAATGTAATATCAGGGTGATACAGACTGCCTTTGATTATACAGGTTCTATAAAAGCTTAATATTGTGTTAAATAGACTGAATTATTTTAGAAAATATGCTTATAATGATTTACTTTGAAAGTAAGCCTCTTTTCTCTTTTTTTTATTACAATTAATTTACCATAAAATATCTGTAAGTTATTTTCATGAAACCCTAAAGAAAACTTTTAAAATGATATAAAATTCAATTTGAATCTTTAAAACATTTCTAATCAAATATTTAAAATACATATACTTTTAAAACTTACAGTAATTGAGACATGCAGTAAATGAGACATATAGTGAATGGGACATACCGTAATTGAGACCTACAGTAAATGAGACATACAATAATTGAGACATACAGTAATTGAGACATACAGTGAATGGTACATATCGCAATTGAGACATACAGTGAATGGTACATATCGCAATTGAGACATACAGTGAATGGTACATATCGCAATTGAGACATACAGTGAATGGTACATATCGCAATTGAGACATACAGTAATTGAGACATACAGTGAATGGGACATACAGTGAGTGGGACATACAGTAATTGAGACATACAGTGAATGGGACATACAGTAATTGAGACATACAGTGAATGGGACATACCATAATTGAGACATACAGTAATTGAGACATACAGTGAATGGGACATACAGTAATTGAGACATACAGTGAATGGGACATACAGTAATTGAGACATACAGTAATTGAGACATACAGTGAATGAGACATATAGTAATTGAGACATACAGTGAATGGGACATACAGTGAATGGGACATACAGTATATGAGACATTCAGTAATTGAGACATACAGTGAATGGGACATACAGTAAATGAGACATACAGTAAATGAGACACACAGTGAATGGGACATACAGTGAATGAGACATACAGTAAATGAGACATACAGTAAATGAGACACACAGTAATTGAGACATACAGTGAATGAGACATACAGTAAATGAGACATACAGTAAATGAGACATACAGTGAATGGGACATACAGTAAATGAGACATACAGTAAATGAGACACACAGTAATTGAGACATACAGTGAATGAGACATACAGTAATTGAGACATACAGTGAATGAGACATACAGTAATTGAGACATACAGTGAATGAGACATACAGTAATTGAGACATACAGAGTAATTGAGACATACAGTAAATGGGACATACAGTAAATGGGACATACAGAGTAAATGAGACATACATTATATGAGACATACAGTAATTAAGACATACAGTATATGGGACATACAGTAAATGAAACATGAAGCCATTGAGACATGGAGTAATTTTAGAACTTTCTTTTACAAATGGAGACTTAAAATTGTCAAATTTTTTTTTTACTTAATTACTTTTTCCAGCAAGACCATGAACACAGACACAACCCTCTCCGACAAGTTGATTACTCTGTCGTCCTTGTGGGAATCATATGCTCAGTTGATTCGATGGAAAAATGACCGCCATGCCCAACAAAGGCTTCAGGTAATGATTTTTGTTTTCTTTAATTATATTGAATCTAAGCAACGCTTTAAATAAAAAAAAAAAGAAACATATATGATACATTTTCTAACAGCTTCTAATGTTTTTTTATGAGCAACAAGCTTAACTTATTTTTTTTGTTCAAAGTAAATATACCTTGAATCTAAATGAAATTTGTGTACATGAAATGTAAACAATTCAAAAGTTCTTCAGAGTTAGGTATTTTCAACAGTGTTGCTATAATGGCTTCTGTTTGTATGGACAAACTGTTTCCTTCTTGCAGTCTTGGCTTGTTCTTTCTTTTTCTCGCTCAATACTGGACATTTGTACATCTACTACGACCTCACAACCAGCTGCCATAATAGTCAAGTTTTTCATTTCCTGATTCTTTGTATAAAAAACAAATGACATCTGTTATTACCTTAGTTATGCATCAATGATTTTTAATGAAAATCATGGGGATCAATTTTACATTTGTTTTTTAATTTCACGAGCACGGATGCCTTTTTTGTGTATTATTTTTATGAATAGAAATGTTCATATTGGGTAAACAAAAGTAGTGTGCTTAATGTCTTGAAGAAAAAAAGCATTTTCAACAATATTTTGTATCTCATCTTTTAATGTTTTATTTTTAAAACTGTTACTATCATTGCTCTCATTTATTGAACTTACACCTAGCACACAATTTCTTTTATCATAGTTTATCATTGGTCAAAAGGCTTATGCAATCACTTATAGTCACACCCCAGCCTTCTCTCTTGTTTATCAAAATACTAAAAGGTCTATCTATCAGCTGTTATATCATGCAGATAATATACACCACATTAGCAGGGATTCTTCTTCCTTAAAAAAATGTTAAACCTGCAATACAGTCCTATTAGCAAAGAGGAGTTTCTTTTACAAAACAAAACCATCAGTTTTTTTTTCCTCTTCCCTCCTTACTAAAGCTAATAATGATGTATGTGTCTGATTTCAAACTGTCATTACCACGCGCATTACTTACTGCATTAATTTATGAAGGGGGACACTTTCTTGCCAGTCATCCCTTTTGCCCCCGGGGGGATTAATGTCCTGTTTGTTAAACATTTTATTCACAGTTTCCCTTGCGTGATCCATTTATCCATGCACATACACTGATTTGTGAGTAATATGAGACCTTTGTTTTAAACGTTCTGGACAAGTGTTTGGCTTGCCTACTACAGCCTATGTTGCATTACCCCTGTGGCAAAATAATCAAATGGCAAACAAAAGAGAGTTAGATATCCACTGAGAACTAGTATCTAATTACCCAGGCCACTGCTTTTGCTACTTTTCATTGCATGTTGTATTTCTCTACAGAAAAGCAGTAAAACAAAAGTATAAAAAGAATCCAATTATTTTTTTACTCAGGAAATTAGATAATTAAGAATTGGGTTTTCCCTAAAATGCTTACATTTAAAGAAAGAGAAAGATGTTTAACAAGTCTACATAGATTGTAATTTTCTATTCTGTTTTGTAAGTAGTTTTGAATGAGTAGAATTCATACAAAAAATTTGATCTTCTGTTCATGGTTAAAATTTATTGATTAAAAAAAGTTAGACTTTTACAATATTGTTCTTTGTTATTCAAAATGTATGCTAGAGTCAATTCAGGCTAGAGCAAATGTGAGAAAGAATTCATTAGTTTCAGTAGTTATAAGGAGATTTTGTAGAGCCATAATATTGCTTTTCTGAATTCACTTTTTTTTCTTCTAAAATTTGCCAGGTATCAATTATAGTGGGGTAAACTCTGGCAGGTAACATGAATATATAAAAAAAATAAATCCCAAATTATCTGTGACATGCTTGGAAACTCTGTAAGGATGAGATGGTTCATCTCTTTTTATTCATCCCGGTGTGTCATTTTGTGCCAACTTTTCATTTCAACCTCGCATTATCTGCAATGCATTGGGTAGCCCAGGCCTCTGCCAGTCAGCATACATCATGGCTGGTGACTGTGTTGGAGGGGAGGCAGTTGTGTGTCACAGCCAACAGGCCACTGGGCATACATCTCAGCCTTCAGAGATTTAGTTGTCAACTAAAAGTCTTAGTATAAACTTATAAACTTGGCAGGGATTGCAAATTCAGTATTCATTTATGTGTAACCGTTACTACCCACTCAGGTTTTTGAAAATGTTTATTTTAAGTTAGGAAAATGAATGGAAAGCACCTGCTGGGTTTTGATGCATTGTCTACTTTTTAAAATTATCAGACAGATCATTTTAAAGTATGGCAAAAATTTCTTTTTTTATCTTCTTAATTCTCACTCCAAACATTGATGTGTAACTTACTAGAGAGGTAGTGTCCAGGAAATGAAATAGAGAATGAAAGGCCGAAATAAGATAGCAGGTAGCAGAGAGGTATAGATTACATTTACAAGTACCATATGTGCCTCAGTGTGTATAAAAAAAACAAAATGTCTTCAAATGCATGGCATACAGCTTTACATTTAAACAAGAGTTCTTGTACAGGTTTTCTTTTTCTTCTATCAGCCGGACATTGATTAGTTAACATTGGTAGGCTTTTAAGATATGTTAAGATTACTTTATTGATTTAAATAAATGAAAATTTGACTTGATGACATAAATTCCATCTTTCAGCATATTTAAAACAATATAAAAGAACCATTTGTACTCAAGCACAATAGACGCAATAATCTTCTTTATAGAAGGAGCATCTGTAATGTATAAAAGATAAGAATAGACACTTGCGCACACTATCATACGTTGCTTTTTGTTGTTCACCACATCGCTTATATATTGTTTAATGGGCATTGATTATGAGATTATATTAGAATATAAACGTATATATATTTGGTATTCTTACAGAGTGTTTTCCCCTGTATTTAGATGGTTGTTTCCCCTTAATTTGATAGAGCTTTTTTCATAACCTGAAGTGAATTAGTTTATGAAAACTCCCATTGTTCTTAGGGCCAAGGCAATAACCAGCTATGAATGGGGATTTACAAAATGATTAGATTATGTCTGGGTCTGGATTCTAGGGCTGTACAGGTCATGCCAGACCCGTCATCCTTTTGTCAAACATATCCCACCATGTGTTGGTTTCCCCTCTTTGGACCTCTGTACCAGCTCTGTGGATTGTGACCTACTGACTAATTGAAGGTGGCGTTCACAGAGCTAGGGTGCCTGCTCTTGTGTTACCCAGATAAGCAAGCATGTCCCTGGATCCACCCATGTCTAGGCTCAATGATATCATGAAAAAAGTTTTTTCAGTTCCTTGTGTGGGGGAACATCACATTAAAATACATAGTTTTTTTTTTTTTTTTCAATTTCAGCAACAGCGAATCGTTCTGGACAAGTTTCTTTCACTCTTTGTCAGCATCAGTCTGGTGGACAGAGGGGATATATGTATTGGGTGAGTTTTACTTCCTATTATGTGTGGCACCACAAAATACAATAGATCACACAATGTAGGACACAATAAACTTCTTTATAGAAGGAGCGTCTGTAATATTTAAGTCTCTTTAAAATAAATTCCATACGAATCCGCATGTCTCTAATTCACTTAAAACAAAACTAAATAAACATCTTTTTTTTGCATTATCATTCTTACTTTTGATGTAATCACAAAGTTTCTTACTGATTTGCTACCAAGGACTTCAATTATTTTTATAAAACCTGTGTAGACAATTTGCATGCATGAAAACACCAGTAATTCTGGAAACAATTATAAACTAAGGCTGCACCTTCAGTGTGATATGTACATTCAATGTTGGTACAGGCTTTTTTCTCATCCCCCCTCCCCCCCTCATTCCCAACTCCCCCATCTCCAACCTGTCTACTGAAAATGTGCCAGGAGACAGTCAAGGCTGATTATTCTTACAACCATTACAAAAAAAAAAAGAAAAGAATGAAAGAGTTGTGAACAGAAACAGTGGCCCAGTTCTGTGTGCAGTTACAAACTGTGACTAATAACAAGTCCTTAGTCTGACCTGTTGAAATGCTTATGGTCTAATTATATTTTGTTCCCTATCTTTTTGGAGAGGGAGAGTTATTTTTTTAAACATTTGATTTCATCTATTTTGAACTGTGTAGACTTGAAGTGTAAAGTTGAGTGTGTTGGTGTCCCAGTCCCAGGTATTTTCATTTCTTGCTGTATGTGTGGATGTAAGATTGGGGGTGGGGGGCAGGGTGGTGAATGGCTTGAAGGGGTGTAAGAGGTAAATAATTTAGGGTCAAAGCAATCCATTGATATGCATTTGAGTTCCCAGATGTACCTGAATCTGTCTGTTGAAGCAATTTGTGTCTTTATCTGTATATTATGATCTTTTAGAGATCTCTTTGGCTCATTGGGCTATCAAGCAATTATTTGACCCTTACTTCCCATAATTGAGATTGGGGTCTGGTTAAACTTGACCAACTGGGCGATTCTCTAGTGAAACATTTTTAACTATAGATGAATTTTAAAAATTTAAGTTTTAAGTTTAAATTTACAAATGTACACACTTTCTGTTTAAGCAGAAGGCTAATTAAGTTCTTTGAATAGCCATGAGTTAAGTTTAGTTTTGCCATTAGATAAGAGATTTAAATAAAATGATGATAGTTTTTCCCAGCTAGTTTAGACAGCACTTTCCATTCATGAAAGCTGTTCAGGAAGATAGATAACTCAAATGAATTAGTCATTGTCTTGATAATAAGTATTTTGATCTCTTGTGTATTTTGGAGTTTATGAATAGATTATTGTTTGTATTTATAAGTTGGAATTTAAATGTTGTATGCATATAACTACTACAACTATTCTACTAATACCACTGTAGAAATTTTCTACATTGTAATATTGCTTTTTGTTACGATGTTAGTGTTTTTTTCCATCCTGTATTCTGATTGTATCAATATATTTGTTAATGAGGTTATTGATATACTTGCGTTTGTGTGAAAAGGATTCAGAGTTTTGTTTCATGATTGTTTAATACATGGACAAGCTACTGCCATTAGAACACATAAGCAGTTCTTGCTCCCTTTGGACAAGCTGATTAGTGTTTCACAATTATTAAAAACAAATTAGACAAAATGAAATACATTTAAATTGTAATAATTTTTTTTCTCTTAAAAAATTTTCTTTTTTATTTTAATTAAAGTACTAATTAAAAATCATTTTCGGACATTTAACTTCATAATAATAAAGCTGAATACAAGTAAACAATATTTTATTTTGTGTGCCTATAAAAATAGAGAAATATCCTCAAAAGATTGGCTGTACATATCCCCACCCAATATGATCTGTTATCAATGTACTTTGTGGAAGTCTGCTCTGATAGGTTTCTGGAGTGTGTGTATGTCTTGTTCAATTAGCTTCCTGGTGGTGTAGACACTGAAACACAGGAAGAGGTTGCCCGGCCTTTTCAAATGACTCATTTCAGAAATGAAAAGAGATACAAACATAAAAATCTGGGGGAAGAAGTTTAAATCCAGTTTTGGTGTCCTGGAAGTGAAACTTTGTTTTATTTTATATATTTATTTTAAAGTCAAAGATAAAACTCTTTCTGTTATGATTAGGAAATTTGTAAGTTGTTAAGTTTATCTTTAATCTGTTTAGTAAATATATATATATATTATCATATATAGAGACACACGCACATACAGGTGTGAAGCTAGTTTTTTTTTTTAAGTGTGTGTGTGTGTGTGGGGGGGGGGTATGTTTCAGCATGAAGCTTTAAGCAATTTTTATGCAACCATTAATCAATTTGTATGCAAATTTACCTGCTGTTTTTGTTAAATTGTTCACAAAATTTCTTCACCCCCCCCTCATGTGGTTTATACCACACATGTATATAACATATAAACTATATATTTTTTTATGCAAATTATATATGTTATTAGACAGTAACTTACTTACAATTAAGTACTCATTTCAAAACTTTGGTATAAATATTGCATATTGTAAATATTTTATTTGCTGTAAATATTTAAATTCCATAAAGTAATACCGGTAAATTGTATTATAATGTTATTGATTTTTATTTTAAACTGCAAAATAGGTCGTATTTAATTACATTTTGCAAGACATTGTGGAGAGGCACTATCTGTTGGTTTTCCTACTCATAGCAATTGGTTTGAAAAATAGGCAAAGGAGAGTATTTTAGCTTTATGGGTAGCGCTAATCAGCTGTGAAAAGTAAATCTGGCCACTGGACATTTTTCTAGCCATACAATCCCGGTGGTTTTATCAACAAAAAAATTAAGCTTTGCTCCGCCATCCCCAGTATGTCTGGAGGGAAAGAATTTATCATGTTCTGTGTAATTGCTCTTGCAATATTTTTGTTAGTTAAAAACTAGAGTCTCGCTTTCAACATTGTTACCTTCATGTTTCACCAGAGAGATGAGGAACATCAGCAATGAGCTGAGCCAGGAGTTTATGCGCAATGTGGATGAGGTGACCAGGAATCTGTCAGAGAAGGACGCGACAAGCTCCCTGGAAAATTACATGCTGAGAGGTCAAGGATGGCGCCTACTTTACACGATAGACAGGGTCGGCATAGAGGTGAGAGTTCATGCATTCAACATTTAAAAAAAATTGATACATCAGAAGATAAGACTATAAAATGTAGGATCATGAATAGAGGTTCCTGTATTGTTTTTTTATGCTAGTGAAAATTAAGGAAAAAAAGCACTTCTTAAGCTTTAAGAATAAGAATTCACACCTTTGCAAAGGTACATGATGAAATATTATTGTGGTTTATGACCAGCCACTGCAGATTGTTTAGATTTAGTTGTTAATGTTCTATCTGTTGCAGTAATATAGTTCAGAATTCAGTATACAATTAAAATAACTCCAAACTTTATTATTTATTTAATATTGAAAAAATGAAAAGACCACTATCTATGCAATTACAAAGAAAACAACACGCCATCCATCCCCAGATAAAACACAAAACTCTAACGCCATTCACCCCCAGACAAAACACAAGACTCTAACGCCATTCATCCCCAGACAAAACACAAGACTCTAACGTCATTCATCCCCAGACAAAACACAAGACTCTGATGTCACTTCCATAACCAACAACCACGTCATACATCAGGCATATAGCTTAGAGATTATTTGTATAACAAAATTGGATTCTTTTTCTTATCTCTCATTGGTTGGTATAATTAGCAACATCTGTGTGTGGTTTTTTTTTTAGGGCGTGACACAAAGACTTGACCTGTGTGACATCCTGCTCAACCTCCTGCCTTACTGTTACCACATGAAGCCACTGGGCTCTGATGACTGGTCTCACCCCAAGGAAGTCAGAAGTGAGGAGGAGAAGGCTCAGTTTGAAATGTTTGCTCATTCGTTAGAAGGTGAGTTTGCAGTAATCTTAATGCCAGCCGGGGACTTAGGTACCCGGTAAGCAAAAATATGCAAAAGTAAATATAATGAAATAAACACAACAAGCCAAGGTTGCCAAGCAGCAGCACGTTCTGCTTGCACACTTGTTTTTAAATCCTGGCGAAGGCTAGGATTTATTCCCAGGTCTGGAAGGTGGCCATGAGTCTACCTAGTTGTGATGGGTACCAGACATTGGTTGGGGCGAAGTAAAGACAGCCGGGCATTGTTCTGGCCACACATTCTGCTAGTTTCCTGTGACCACAGAAACTGGTGAATGCTGCTTCACTAGCCATCACTTGGTCTGAGTGGCTACATTTTTTTTACTTTAAACACAGTAACAGCTTCCTTTTATGCCCTTTTGTCCTTAGAGTTAGTTAAGAAAGAGCTCACCAGCGGCTACCTGAAATTAGCATCTAACAACAACATAATAACTAACCACTTTTACTTTATGTAGATGATGCCCAACAACTTTCAGACCTCTTAATTAAGATTAATCAACACATTATTTTTCCAAGGTTCTTAACATGAAAGTTTAAATAGGATCTGCTGCTTGATTCCCCCCCCCCCCCCCCCCCCCCACACACACACCCAAACCACACCCATTGTATATGTGATTTAATAAAATCCTTTTCAAAATAATAGATAACCCAGGAAAAAAGAAGCAGTTGAAAAGAACTGTACACAATTTTTAAAAATCCAGAATGAAGTAAATAGCGGTATAATTTATTAACCTGCAAGTGTATGCCAGTTAACCAATCAACTGTCCCGTTTGTGTTTTTTACACTTCCTTGTTCGGCTCATACATGGCAGGGGGAATTATTATTAATTAATTAATATTTTTTTAAAAAAATTCCTCGTTTTGTTTGATTGTCCATTAGCCACAGACAGCTCATGCCAGCCCCTCAGCTCTTGCTTTCAGCTGGTCAACAGGACCTCCAAACTCAAACAGCTGGGCTGCCCCAGCCTGCAGAGCACGAGGCTGAGGAACTCTGAGGGCAGCCTGTCCCAGGCAGGCGCCATGAAAAGGGAGCGGAAGACATCAGCGTCGCTGCGGAAAGAGGGGAAGGTGAAGAAACGCATGACAAAGTCCACACCATCTAAAAGGTCAGGCGGTAACGAAATAATGGAGACAAATCATTTTTGGTTTTGCTTACCTTTCTATTCAGTTATGGTACCTTTTGTTACTTTTTCCTCTGTAGATAAATCTAAACATACATACAAAAGTACTTTTTTAAATTTGCGTTCATTTGGAAGATACAGTATAAAAGAATTGTGAAGAATTAGATATAAAAGTGAATACTAAGCTCTCTAATCAGCATCAACACTAGAAAACTTCACTTATTAAATAACTATTTTCGTGACTAAATTTTATAACTGGGCAAATATTTAAAGTCTTGTTTACTAATTATTATATTATTGTATGAATGACAAAAAAATGCATAATGATCATTTGTAAAACATTGTTGCTTTTTTTCTGCTCATTTTTATTCAGGACGCGTCCCATGTCCCTCTCAGAATCAGACAGTGATCACACAAACAATAAATCTGAAACTGGACACTCCAGGTCGGAGGAGCACAGATCAAAACACCCCAGATTCAAACGGGGTTTGAGGGGTCACCTTTGGTCACCTTTTATCAAAGACGAAGAATCTGAAACAGACGATGACTACAATGTCTCAATAAATTACGTCCAGGATTCTAGCTTGACCATCACCGCATATCATTTGGTCAAAATCATTTTGAGGCTCCTTTTGTCCCTATGCGAGATGGACATGAGCCTGAACGTGAGGGGGCGTGCGATCTCGGCTAACGTACTGCCCCACCTCCTTTTCCTGGTGTCTCGGTTCAGACATCAGGCGCCGAATGAAATGTCCAGTATTAGGAGAACTGAGCAGTGGCTGGACTCGCACAACGAGGAGCTGAAAGCAGCTGCCCCAGTGGAAGTACAGCTGACTGGACTAGCAAATGATGCAAAGGCCTCAGAAGAGAATCATGAAAATCCCGTGGATGACCAATCGGACGAAGAGATGGAAGAGCTGCCATGGAGGGGGCTGGAGAGAATTGACCTGCTCAAGCAGACAGTCAGAGCAGTACTAAAACTGGCAGGCATTGTGGCCACACAGCAGAATGGGGTCAAGATACTAATGAATTTGAAAGTCTTTGACACGCTGCTAGATGAGTATGTTGTTGATCATTTATTAAAATTTATCATTGTCCTTTTTTTATAAACTTTTTGGGTCCATATTATTTCCAGCCTGCAGTTACCTTGTGTTTAAGCCAGGCTTTTAAATCTACTGTGCATTTGTTGAAAGAATTGATGGCTTACTATTTATTAAACCTCACAAATAATCTATGTTTACAGAAAGTCTTATTAAATATATAAATATTAAAACCTATTCAACCTAAACCTTTTTGCTATTTATTGATCTGGAAAAAAATAAAACTACTATCTAAACAGCAATGCATTACTGACATTTTTTTACAATGATCTTTTCAGAAAAATCCTTGATGACTTAATTTATTGTAACAGTTCAGCTGCCAGTGTTGATCCAATGCCTAATGCTAGGGATAAATCGATTGCATTACATGCTGCTGACCTCTCTGTAGCCGTAGATGTGATCTGTGGGCTGATGCACTTGACGCAGGTTATCTACACCAACCTGCCTTTCAATCCGTCCAGTATCAATGACGCCAATGTGCTCACATGTAAACTGTGCCAGCCCTGGGTGTCTGCCAAAATCAAGGGGCTGATGGTTTGCCTGGAGTTTCAGGGTCACCAGGTCTTGCCACCTTTCAGCGACTCCGCAGAGCAGGAGTTGTTGTCATCCATAGACAGCTCCAGGCTTTCAGCAGCTGAGCAGGTGATGGCAGAGAGCCCGGATGCACATAATTTTAAACCTAGTGACATGGAAGCCTTGAATGTGCCCGTTTGTGATGGTTCCCATGTATCTTTGGAAAAGCCTTATTCTTGTGGACTTGACGGTTCACCTGTGGATATCAGTGAGTATGAAAGAGCCCCAGGTCCCATGTCAGAAGAGAAGAGTAGCTTAGGTGATCCTCGAATCAAAGCAGATGAAACTTCTGCAAAACTTAACACATCTGGAAGTGACAAACACAGTTGCTCACACATTTCAGATATCAAACAACTGGATGTGTCCTGTGACCCAGTTAGGAGCATTGGGGCAATGCTGATGACACTGAAGGGCATTAAGGTAAACTACATTCACTCTATGAAGTGTCTACGAAACAGGCACAGGAAGTGTCAATACGGCTCTTACTTTGACCACCACCATGACATACTAGGCTCTCCGTATTACACAAGTGCCCCGGCTCTGCTCTCGGAAGTCAAGGACGCAGAACAAGACAACATTAGCAAAACCAGGCATCCTGTCCACTCGGGTCATGTGAAGAGAAGCTCTTCGGAGAGTAAAGCCTCTTATCGTTGTGTGGTGGCAGAGTTGGTGGTCATTTTACTGGACTTCATATCTTTGGCCAATTTTAAATCAAGCCATGTGCAAATTTTGTCTATTCTCCGCTCTGTGGGTGTTTGCTGCTGTTTGCAGCCAGAGCGGATTGTCAATGCTATTGTCCCACATTTGAGCAAATTTTCACCAGCTTTGAGAAACTATGCCCTTGACACTATGACCTTTATTCTGCTGGAGCAGTTCCAAGGCTCACACGAGCATCCGGAAAGTCCAAAGTCACCACAAGGTGACAAGGGGAACAAAACAAAGGATGCCTACAGCGATGACCAGTCTCAGCTCCTGCAAGACAACAACCGCTGCACCCACTGTTACCTCGAGGGCATAAGCCCACTGTTCACAGCATTCCCTAACGCCATGGATTCTGGCTTTTCCAGCGCCAGCATCGAAGAGATGAGAAGGCAGCTCTTGCTAGAGAGGTGGAAATCCCTCAGGGCACTACGGAAGCTGGTTATCTCAGATGATGAAAGTCTGGCCGTAACCTGTGCTAAACATTTGATAACCCTTGCCATTAGAGGTAATAGTGAGATCAAAGAAGAGCTGTTCTTTGGAATCTACTTGCATATCTTACAAATGAAAGTTCAGTTCCCTGTTCATAAAACTACAGGATTTCTGCCCACAGATTCATCTTTTCTAGGTAAGCATTCTGAAGCTGAGACTCTGGACAGCAATGCCCCTGATTTTGAGTATCAGCACATCTATGTACCAATGATAACTTCACAGGAGTCATTGATGAGCGGCTCCCAGACGTCTGCGGAAATTTCTTCCGCTGAAGACTCTGGCCTCGACCGATCCGTCCCAAGCTCTATCATGCTGCTCAGCGTGTCTGCCCTGCCATACGTCCTGCAGGTGGACAAAGTGATGTCCATCTTCCTGGCCAGAGGTGGTCTTACGAAGCTCACCAACCTCTTGGACTACGAGCAGCTGCGGCCCCCTGTCATGAGCGTTTTTGAGGCCCTGATCATGATTGATGAGAGAAAGCTAAGAGTGATGGCTGGTGATGACAAAACAATTTACGAGGGCGGCAGCGTCATTCAGACATTCATAGATACGTTAGCTCAGAGAACCTGCACCGTGACGGCTACTCTCCAGCAACTGAGTTTGAAAAAGCTGCAACCTCATCGAGAGTCTGAATCCCCGCCTTTACTCGACAGTGACAATGTCTTCTTAAAGTTTTACAATGACAACATCTTGTCAGCGTCCAGGGCTTCTGGTTTGCAGGGTCAGACATCGCCTTCACCAGGCAGTGAAGTGGTTGCAGATAAAGAAGACGTGGCTAAGGATGAACAAAAGATTCAGTCTGCTTCTAGAAAACGAGAAACCCTACAAGTCTTGTTGGATATGTGGAAAACGTGTGCCAAGCTGTGCATGAACAGTCATATGTTCAGAGCCTGTTACAGAGAGTCTTCATGTTTATATGTAGTTCAGGTAATGTTTTTGTTTTCTTTTTTTTTTCTAAGTATTCCAGTCAAAAATCTGTACAGAGAGAAAAATGACTGCATGGTATATACTTTAAATTAAAAACTTTTAATTCACTTGCATAGTTTTGTGGATAATACTGTTTTTCCTTTTAACAATATTCAGTTTAAAAAGTTTTGGTGACTTTTATTAAGTCTAAGATATATTCTGAGGTATGACTAATGACTTTAGCAGCTCTCCCTTATTTTATCTTATATATTTCAGACGATCTTTCTATAAAGAAGATTATTGCGTCCTACGCTCATCCGTGGTTTAAGTCTAGTTTTGCATTTTTATTAGTGTTTTAAATGATGTTAAATTACTGGTTCTCCTGGTTTGTTCAAGCAATCCAATCCATTGCATGCTGGATGCCACTTGGGAAGAAAGAGTACTTATATGCATTTGTTCTTGCATAAGGGATAAGGAAAGAGTTTTTGTCCTTTTGTTTATCTGAGCATTGCAACAGGCTGTTATTGGGTTGTATTTCTTAATTAAAGTTTAATACCTTATGTATTATTACTACTTTACTCTTTGCTCTTCTGTCCTCTAGTGTTTCTAGGTTTAGGGATTTAACTTACTGAAAAGGGCCTAAACTCTACATATGATATCTCATCATTTTTAACAGTCAATGAAAGAGAAATAACACAACCAGTAAAAAGTGTGTTTTGGTTTTTTTATCCTTGCTAAAATGCCTTACATAACAAAGCTGTTTTATTTTATACTTGAAGGAAACATTAATTCTGGCTTTAAACTTACTTGGTGATCTGAATGACAATGGACGATGTCCCCTTGGCCACCCGCCGGCTACCAGTAAGCAAAAAGGTGCCTGGAAGTATTGCCAGGGCGGCAAATCTCCCAAGACCGCTCCCCCGGCCAGAGACGGCCTGGAGTCTGACCTTGACCCAAAAGAGGACGCGAGAGTGCTGTTGAGTCACCAGGCTAAGCTTGAGTTCATTGAAGCTGTGATGATGGTGTGCTTCTCCTGCAACACTATTGGCACATCTCAGAAGGTTAGTTCAAGGGAAATAATCAATATATATAATTACCTTGAGTTTGTTTATATATATATGTTTGTTTATTTATTTATATATATATTTATATGTTTGTTTACTATAGGCTCCTAGGCCGTTTGACCAAGCGGCACAAAAATTAAATGTATAAATTGGAAACATCTTTCAAAAGAAATGTGTATTTTATCATTTATAATCATAAATGTGTTGATTTTATAAATCAAAAATTTTATATGCTATGCAAATAAATATAACTGTACTTAACAAATGGCCATTTCCATTCATTTACTATGTTGAATGCGAGGGTCTTGTCGGGTTTGCCCAATTCTGCTGTTGTTTTTTAATATGGCGAAACCTTGTTTTTTAAAAAATTACGCACCGCATTTTGGCTTGGAGAGTTTGAATGGTGTATTTTTAATTGAAAAAAATACTAGCGTTTGGCGTTATGTTTATCAAATCATTCCCAGTCATCCAACTTTGAATTTCCTACCACATGTTTAGGTCTACTTTATTCTTTTAAGTAATAGTAACCAAATCTTTTAAATCATTCTTTTTATATGTCGCAAGTGAGAATACCATTTAATAACTGAATTAAATAGGACAATAATAAAGTAAATATTTATTGACGTCTTAATCTGAAAATAAATCAGTTAAATCATTTTTCTCATATTTTGCTAATTAATTCCAGTCCTCTAGTTTGATAAGAACATTTTACTCTGTTAATACCAGCACTTCAAGGGTGATCAAATCAAATTTACAGACATTTCCATAGTCATGATCATCTTAGTTCCAGTAAAATTAAATTTACCATTAATTACACTTTTACAAACAAACTTATAGTAGTGATATAAAACATCCAATAAGATAATATAAAGATGGTAAAACAAAAATACAATTAAAACAAGTTGTACTCATTTGTAGATCCGTCACTTTGACGGCATAAAAACTAGTTTTCTTTATAAAACTGAATAACTATTGAAACATCTCAGAAGGTTAGCACAAGGGATGTAATTAGAGGAGCTCTACGGACTTTTCTTTTCGCTTAGACAGGCCTAGTGGGAAACTATAGATTGGTTTAGCATTTTGTGAATCACACACTAACCTTAAACCATCTTTGTTAGTTTTTTGGGAGGGGAGGGGGTTGCTTTATGCAGCCAAACTAACGGCACATAAAAGCACATTTTGCAACTAGGGAAAGGAAACTGTGATAATGATTCTCAATTTAAATAACTAAATAAGCATAATTGCTAATATATATATATTTTTTTTAATCTTACATTTCTAGGAAAAAAGTTATACATTTTTATTGGATATTTTAAGAAAATATATTTCTGTTAATGAATTTCCAGAGAGGTTCAGAGGATGATCTGTGGCTGCGTCTGAATACTGCCTTGAGAAGCTGCATCTACCTTGGGCCTTGTAAACTTTCTGCAGTTTTTCAAATGCTACTGAACGTGGCCCTGCCAAGGTGCCCGTCCATATTGGAATACTCCTGCTCACAGATAGTGTCCATGTTGGTGAGTTGATAGTCCACACAGGACACAGATATGTGTATAGATAGTGTCCATGTTGGTGAGTTGATAGTCCACATAGGACACAGATATGTGTATAGATAGTGTCCATGTTGGTTAGTTGATAGTCCACACAGGACACAGATATGTGTATAGATAGTGTCCATGTTGGTGAGTTGATAGTCCACATAGGACACAGATATGTGTATAGATAGTGTCCATGTTGGTGAGTTGATAGTCCACATAGGACACAGATATGTGTATAGTGTCTAGATAGTGTCCATGTTGGTGAGTTGATAGTCCACATAGGACACAGATATGTGTATAGATAGTGTCCATGTTGGTTAGTTGATAGTCCACACAGGACACAGATATGTGTATAGATAGTGTCCATGTTGGTGAGTTGATAGTCCACATAGGACACAGATATGTGTATAGATAGTGTCCATGTTGGTGAGTTGATAGTCCACATAGGACACAGATATGTGTATAGTGTCTAGATAGTGTCCATGTTGGTGAGTTGATAGTCCACATAGGACACAGATATGTGTATAGATAGTGTCCATGTTGGTGAGTTGATAATCCACACAGGACACAGATATGTGTCTAGATACTGTCCATGTTGGTGAGTTGATAGTCTACACAGGACACAGATATGTGTATAGATAGTGACCATCAAATTTGCTATTTTTTATAAAACATAAAACTACAACTTTAAAATGCCATATTATAATCTTTTAAAATACTCAGAAAAACATAAGAGTTAAACATTTTCAACTTCCAACAGAAGACCTAATTCATGCAAGTTTTTGTTTTAAATTGTGACATAGCATGGGTTGTATGGCCAAGTCTGGAAAGCCAACAATTTAACTTCATTGGAAACACGTATCAAAATACAAGACTTTGAATATACTTAGGACACAAACCATTTTCTCCCTGGTATTAAAATTAGTAAAATTTTATTCACTAATAGGACTTCCTATATATAGGCAGTTTATTTGCTACTTCTGTCTACAATGTCTAACATACTAATTGCTATTGTCCTTAGGAATAAAAAGTATAAACATGATAATACAAAGGCAACTATGACTTTGACTACAAACTATAAAATAATTAGCAAAACAATATTGTATACATTTTATATCAAACAAATAAAGTGACAACATTATGTTTGAAAAAAGGTTTTAACTGTTGAAGTGCATAAATGGTTTCCTGTCTTGTCTTTTGCTTAGAACCTGAGGGAGAAAGTGGACATTGCAGATGAAGATGAAGTGAGGCAGATGTTGAAACAAGGTTTAGAAGAGAGTGGAGATGTGGAGATCACTGAGCATGGCTATGAAGGAGACACAGAGTCATCTGTTTCCTACGATTGGAAAAAAGGTTTTTGGCATTCAATATTGGTGTACTATGTGTATAATGCTGCTAGTACAAACCTGCGTAAACCATAACACCATTTCAGAAAAATACAATTCTGCCACCATGTGATCAAATTAAAAACAAAATGTTTTCACCAATGTTTTTTTTTTTGTAGTAATTTTTAGGTTAAATGCTATAATAATTACTAACATAAAGAATAAAAAAATTCAGATTTTGAACTCTTACTTCATTTCTTCTGTTTTATTGCTTCATTTTTTGCTGTTGACAAAATTGTGATGAAAAGATGTACAGGAAGTTGTTTGATCATTTCCTGTCTGAGCAGGTCTAGAACACAGCCTACAGAGTTCATCTGGGAGTTGTCACTCTTCTTGCCCTTGCTTTCCCGCCGTGTTCCGCCTCTTTGTGGAGCTGATGATTGCCTGCCACAGGGACGCCTCCCGGGGAGTCATCCTTCACTCCGTGGCCCTGCGCCTCCTGCAGACCCTGAGGTCCAGCAGACGCGCTGTGCGGGCAGTCTGCTCAGAGAACCTTCTTGAAATTTTGGTTGATGGGTTTAAAGACGTACTGACAAACAAACCAGAAGATGGACAACGTAAGTTAGCCTACAATATTTTGTTTTCTCAAAATTAATGAACAGGAAAAGTTTTTTTAGTTTCTAAGATCGATTTGTTCGGACATTTGAAAAGTTAATGTTAACTCGATTCAATAAAATGTATCATTACATCAAATAGATAACTTCAGGGAGATAATGTTTTTAAACTGATAATTCAAATCCTGCACCTGATGTTATTTCTCCAGAAGCTACTCTACAAGAGATTATTTTATCCCTCATTCAAGTCATTGCCCAGAGTGAGATCTCGGCTGCAGAACTCAAACAGTTTCTGAGATTGTTTCAAGAGTCTTCTCAGACAGTAAGCATGTCTTCTATTTTGGAAAATTGTTTTTTAGCCTTTAGTTAAATCCTATTTGAAAAAAATATGTTCTTTATTGAAAACTCTTTAAGTGACAAAATTAAAATATTTACACCACAAAAATATAAACACTACTAAATATTTTAGTCAGCACACTTATATAAAAAAATATTCTATTTGCTTATAATACAATACCCTTGATAGGTATTGTATTTACAAGTACAGTTTGATACTCTTTAAAGAAAATATTTGAATTAATCTTTTTTTCAGTGGTATGTCAATAGTCATGAATTTTTTAATTTGAGTTTTGGACAAATGTAGAAAAATAAATGTTAGAACCCCCAAGTAATTCTTTGAATATTTTGTTTTGGCGCTTTATTAGATGTTTCAACCCGGGATGCTGGGATTGATATTTTTTTTTTACCATCATATTGTTGATTTATTTTAATATAAATCCATAAATTGCTTACATCTTCTTCTTCAGAATTCTCTACTCTCTACCCTCCTGTCAATTCTGCAAAAAAGTTCAATATCTCCAAATGTGTCTGCCATTTTCCCTGTGAAAAAGATTACCTCCCCTGAAGCAAGCTCAGATCAAAGAAATGTTTCAGGTAATATTTTTAGTAATTTCTTTTAGTGAGATTTTAGTGAGGTATAGACATAATATAGTTCTTAGAGAAAGAAAACAAAAACAGTCAAACATTTTCCTCTATGAAAAATCTTGATTCTATATTTTATATTAATTTTTTTTTCTGGACTTGCTTTACTTTGCTACATATAGCCTTATTTGATGCAGATCAATAAATGGTTAGAATTTTATTATAAATGCTTTAACTTTAAAGTCTTTTGATGAACGATTTTGCTTTTCTTTAAATATGGGTTCGTTTGAAGAGTAATATAAATTATACTAAAACTAAACAATATTGATTGGAAATTATGATGCACTGAAAGTAGCCACACAGGGTGAACAGACCTGAACAAATTGACAATTTTTGGTCCCCTAAAGCTGGAAAACAAAGGGACAGCCAAGCATGTCCTGATGTTGCCTCATCCATTTTTTTTAAAGTTTGGCTTTTTAAAAAAAAAAAACATTAATGCTTGTATTATTGTTGATATCAAAAACATTAATGTTTGTATAATTGTTCATATAAAAAACATTAATGCCTATATAATTGTTCATATCAAAAATATTAACACCTGTATAATTGTTAATATCGAAAACATTAACGCCTGTATAATTGTTCATTATCAGGCAGCCAGGAGGATTCAGTCACTGGTACCCCTGTCGGGCAGCACGCAGCAGTCGAGCTTGATGTTAAAGGGTTGGCGTGGCCACCATCTCAGACTGGTTTCACCATTGCACTTTGGATTTGTGTTGATCACTATTATGCAGGTTAGTGACCTGGTGGTCTATCTAGCTGGATTAGTGTGTGGAAGCAAGGTCAGCTAGTGAGTGATATTTTAGCAATTTAATTTATTGCAGGTTCTGTGCGTGACAATGAATTCTCTGATATTAATAACAGTAAGCTTTCTCTTTGAATGGAATGCAATAAAATTCTATTCCTTTTGTAAATCTTTGTAATATACCCCATTAAACATTTCTTCTTAAAGTTTGCTTATGTCAACAGTTAGAGGTAAATGAAATAAATTCTTTATACAAACTTTAGAATTGGTTGTGTAGAGCTCACAAATGTCACTGGCCTCAATGCATACTATGTTATAGTTTTGCTGGTAAAAACACAGCTGCATTCCCTATACCCTTCTAATGTAGGATGTCTATAAGAAAGTTGTTTAGATTCTTGGGGCGCCAACCATATAGGTGTAAAATTCCAGGCATTTACCATGAGTTTGACTTGTGAAATTTGGAATAGCTACCTGCTAGACCACAGTTCCCAGTAGCAGTAGAAAGACTGGTACAGAAATAAATAAAGTTTTCATTTTTGAAACATTTTTGTTTTCCCAAAATGTTTCAGGGGAAAAATTGTTTCCAGATGGTGAAAAACAGCAAGTGACTAGCAAGCGCCTTCCTTTGAGTGAATGTTTACAAGTGGTTGCTATTGGAAACAAGGAGAAACTGCTGGAGGTTTGGGTTCACCCTAGGACGGCATCATTTGTTTGCAGGCAAGATGACCATCATATCTTTCATTTTAACTGGAATGGAATTTAAATGAATAAGAGATATAGAAACAAATAGTGTGCATATTACTAAGAAAAATGTTGAATTGAAAGTCATTTCATTTTAGCGTGTCAATTGTTTTCTTTTTATTTATTTCGTAGGCTTACTTCATGTCAGACTGAGTCAGCATTACTGAAGGAGGTGGTGTTTGATCATCTTTTGACTCATGGCAGCTGGCATCTTCTGGTCATTAAATACGCTGATATCTTAGATGGCAGTACCTTTATAGGTCAGGTAGGTTGTCCCCCCCCCACTCCTTCCCACCGCAATGCCACCAAGTGTAAAACATAAAAAAAAAATAGGAAACATAGTTCACTTTGTTATTTCTGATTATCTGATAAAAGTTTTAGTACATGCAGTGCTAAACATCCACCATTGTATTCTTAAAGGGATATGGCAATTTGTAAAGTTTATTGTTTGCCGAAATTTTTTTTCGCCCAGTTGAAAATGATCATCGATGGTTGGCTGGTGAAAGATGCCATTCTTGACCACCCGGCTCTAATCAACCGGCAGCAAAAGCTTCAGCGCCCAGTCCTGTATATCGGACACGCTCGGCACAGGGTGTCTAGGTTACACGCTGGCTCATGGAGGCTAGGAAATGTGAGATTATTTAAAGGTTCGTCTGTTTAAAAATAAATTTGTTTTTGTCTGGTTATAGATACAACCCTGTGAATAAATGGTTTGTTTTTGTCTGGTTATAGATACAACCCTGTGAATAAATGGTTTGTACTTCTTTAGTCAATAGTCGGGCTTGTTAGTTTCGGGACTGGAATCCATTATTCTGTAATTAATGGCCACTGCAGATTTATGTGGCAGAAATGGCCGGGTAGTGCAGTGACCTGTGATGCAGGGTATAGGGACAGAAGCGTGCACGAGTCAAAATGTTTAAACCTTCTATTATGGCTTTAGTTATAGAAAAAGATATACAAGAAATATGACATCAACTATTTGAGATGATGAATCTGTAGCATTTTAGAACACAACTTATACTAATGAACACAAAAAATCTCTAATCCATTACCAATTTAAACAGGCATATATATATATATATATATATATATATATATATATCTACTCTATGTATCTATGTACAACTTATACTTAAACTTAATCAAAGTCAAACAGATGAAAGCTATAGTGAAATATTGAAATGATGTGAGAAATATAAAAAGTTGACAGGTCTTGTGTTTTTCTACACAATGAACTCCCCTTATAATTTTGAGGAAAAAGTCTTTCTCATTTTATGCATCAAGTCTAGTTGTTTGTTTTCAATGAATCATTTGTTAATGATGTAAATAAGGGAAATAACACAACAATTAATTACTAATGTCCGTTATTACATGCTGTATTTCTAAGTAACTGTAAAACTATCATCCGTGAAGCTATGGGACATTGGCAAATGGTTTACTGATTTTTGTATTCCAGATATGACCCTCAGCAGTGATTGGTGGCTCCACCTGTACTGCCTGGGACCCAACTGTGACGGCATCAGCAAGTGCGACTGCGGGGAGCTCCAGGCCTGCTACATGCCTGCCATGTTAAAGAGCATGGTGGAGACGACAGCCATCTCCTGGGATGTGCTTGTGGGAAGCTCGCAAGTGTCCGATCTGGACATGGCCAGGGTAACTTGTTAAGCTAACATTTAAAAAATCATTTAGTTATGCTATCAAGAGGAATATTGTCTAATGGACCGCCCCCCCTTGTACACACTAACTCCTGAATATGTTTTTAATTTTTTTATTTTATTGCACTTTATGATTGTGTGCTTTGTCAAATCCATATTGAATGCACCTGCTTGAAATATTTTTTCCCTTTTAAAACCATATATAGATCTATGAACTTTGTGTGTGTTTCTTACTTTCTCTCTGAATGCAAAGGGCAAAATCTTCATAAGGCTTATACATTACAAAAATTCATAAAAAGGATTTATATCAAAAACTTTTCTTTATGGGGGAGGTTTAGTAATTGCTCATGTATCTTTTCTATAGGCTTACATATAGTATAGTGTCTTTAAAAACGTCGATAGTTTATTTGCACCCCTTTGTCAAAATACATTATTTTGGGGATGGCAACAGTTATATGATGTGTAATGTAACATAGTTTGTATCCCGACCATGCTAATAATAACATCCTTGTCATTACCTGTCGCAGACCCTGCAGTTGCTTGCATACAAAATCAGCCAGCCGGACGTCTACTCCAGGTTCTTCATGCCGCAACTTCCGGCCTCCTTGAGCTCTGACGACCTCGGCCTTGTCCCTCCGTCGGGGCTGGTCCCAGACCTGCTGACTCAGAAGCCTGTCCTTGTGGAAGCCAAGTTGAAGGGCAGGGTCAAGGTTGTGGAAACGAACACCCTGGAGAAAGCAGTGGAGCAAACAGGAGGAGTTGAGGCTTTTCTTTTTCTGGTGGCTAAGGTAGGAAGACATTTTTGGGAAGGAAATTGAGCGGCAAGAAATGTCTGAAAGGAAATTGTTTGTTTGTAAGTTGTTTGAGAAGTAAATTATGAATTAGGAAAACTGCTAGTTAGAAAGCACGTTTGGACAGATAAATAATATTTGTCAATATCAATAACTAACAGTTAGAAAATTGCTGGATTATGAATAGCTGTTAAGGAAATTTTGTGTAAGTTGTTAGCTAAGGACTAAAGGAACAGGTAAAATGAAAATTGAATGATAAAGTAAAGCCAAGCAGGCAATTGTGGTAGAGCGGCCGTGTTTGGCTGGATTACCGAAGGTTCTGGGTTCTAATCCCGGGGCTTGTTCCCAAAGCTGGAGGGTGTCACTTAGTGTAACCAGCTCTGATGGTTATCTGACATTAGTTGGGGCAAAGAAAAGGCGGCTGGGCATTGTGCTAGCCACACAATCCCCTAAAATGATGTGGCCACAGAAACTACTTTGCTTTACCAACCCTATTCATCAATCTGGTCAGATGGGATTACTTTACTGTACTAAGCAGGGAATAGTTTGATAAAAGACTGTAGTAGTTACTTGAAATAGGTTTGAAAATAAAAAGGTAGTGAATGAACTCTCTAGTTAAAAGTACTGGTGTTTATCAATATATGTATATGACATTCATCTGCCCTCAAGGGATGATGGTATAGTTTCTTTGGCCCTTTGCCTTTCTCCTGGCTCTCCTCTCTGGGCTCTTTGCTGCAAGGGTGGCCTCTGCTATCTGCGTGCCCCATCCAGAGGGTGCTCTCCTCAGCGAGATCCTCCAATGACTTAAAGTCAAACCTTCCCCTCTCTTTAAAATATCTAATACGCATTTATGAAAGTTCAATGCACTGGACAGTCATTGATTTATAACCTAAATTGATAACAACGGATATTGTTAGTCATTATTTTTAGTTTTTATGGTCAATGTGTGCCAGAGTCGTGTCCCTTTGTAAAGTGTCAGGTGTTTACCAATACCTGTAGTTTAAGTCAAATGCTCAGAGACAAAAAATGTAGTGTGTTCATGACTTCTTTACTTTTCAGATTTACCAGGACAGCATGAAAATGGTAGGGAGTGACGGAAATGTGGACCTGGCTGACCATCTGCAGAGTAAAGTGACCCACATTCTATTTCAGCTCATCCATCAGTTCCCAACACTGACCTGGTCATTCAAGGAGGCCAACGGCTACGCCATGCTGGCTAAAGTGTTTACCAGCTCAAAGAGCATTGTGGGATACAATTTACTGAAGGTAATGTTGCTTTAATTAAATTTTGAGCTTCAATTCAATGAGCATTGCCTCAGCTTTCATATTAGTTTATTCTAAATTGTAGTTAGCATTGTGTTTCATATTTTTTCATTTCTAGCTTATTTGTTCTGAAACAATTGGTCAAATGTCACCCATTGACAATAGGACCAGACAATGTTCTAACTTAAAAATGGGGCCTTTCTATTTTTCAATTTAAGAAAAAAATAATTAAATGTCATGATAATGTATAAGATATAATTTAATAGTGTTGTAAATATAACATAAAAATAACTTCATAAGTGTAATATAAATTTTTATAAAATTGTTGAAATATCTCGCATTGTGTTTTATTTTATAGATAATCCTTTGATAGACTTAGCAAAGGGTCCTATTCTTCACCTACAAAGTCATTGATAATTAAAATATGTTTACTGTTTAAAAATATGTTGAATGCGATTACATTTTCCCACAATGAACAATCTTCCGTGTCGCAGGTCCTGATGGATGCATGCACCACAGAAAGTGTTTACAAAACCAGCCCAAACTCCTCCAGCCTCACCCTGCGCATCAACCCAGAGGCGGTCATCCGAGACGTCGACGTGCTCACGCACCTGTTGCTGAACTGGCGCATCTGGCAGCAGGCGGACGCCCAAGTGACGTCCTTGCTTTTCGCCACCCTGGAGGCACTGGTCAGCCCCCAGCACCTGCATCGAAACTTCAACGTCAGGCAGATGCTTGCCGGTGGTGTGATCAACAAAATATTCAACACTTATCTGGTAAGCAGGTAGTTACATTCTCAGGGGCGGCCCATCAACATTTACACATCTGTTGTGTTAGGTCCCCGTAAGATATATAAGATATATTCTCAAATGGTGTATCAAAATCCTACAACCCACGTTGTATGAATACTGCATGCTAATAATTTGAAAAAATTGGCATAGCCTACAACCATGACATTTCCTTCATTTAACGGAGAATCTGATTTTATCTTAAGTCCTTAGAAGAGTTATTCATAATACAACTGAATAAAAAATAGCTTTCTATAAAAATACGGTATATATATATATATATATATATAAATATAAATATATATCACCCGTTCCCACAAAAGGTGACATTAGTGGTTTTTCAACATTTTGAGCTATATATATCGTTTGAAAGGGCATTGAATAGGCTTTATTTTAATACCAAATGTATTATTATAGGTCAATATTTCATTTTTCTATGACACTTACTATCACTTAGAACTAGTAAGAAAAAAAACTAGAGTTTTGAGAAAAGGGGTTTTAAAGTTTATGTATTTGAAAATGTCTAAACTCCGTAGCAACCAGAGTCATAATATCTATATTTACATACCAATGGAAAGGGCATTCAATAATCCTTTTAGTGGTATATACGATATTATTTAATAATAAAACTGAACAAAAAATAAAAAATATTCACAGCTCGCAAAGACTTTAGTAGTGAAGCCATGCACCTCTCCATTTTGTTAAATTTTCATAATCTCAAAAACGGAAAGCCTAATTGTTATCTCCTTGTATTCCAATAGCCAATCAGCGAATTTGTATTGGAAAAATATGGTATTGTAACCAATGATCAATTTATAAATGAATTTTCATTGGATAGAAAGAAAGGAATTGATTATCCCAAACTTCAGGCTTAAATATTTTCTGATTGGTTTCTAAAAAAAAATAGTGATCACCAAGAAATTCCTGAGAGTCTGCCCTTTTCAATGATATATAATGTTATGCCCGTGTAGAGTTACTGATCTCCCATCGAGCGCCTCCCCAGGTGGCGGATCGCGGAAAGCCCACTAGATATGGTATGTACTGGGGAAATCAAATACCTGGGGCGGACCAAAATCAGTACCTGCTGCCTTGCAGGAAGTGGAGGGATCCACAAAGGCTAGGGAACATAACCCGAAAAAAGGCAGCTGTCCTGAGGGGAACTCCTCCCTAGACGGTTATGCGCTAGGCTAGCAACCTGCCATGTAAAAAAACATAAAGCTACAGAAACAGCAACAGAAATATCCAAAAGCCAAACTATTATGGGAGATCAGCTGAGGTTTGAGGCTGTGATGCCTGATATGACGAGGCGAGATAAAAGCCGAAAAAAAGTCTCTCCTCTGACACAATCCTTGGCGACCCTTCAAAAAGAAATCAGACTCGGAGCACCATGTACGAATCAGGAAAAACTGCCCAAGTAACCAAAGAAATGGTACGCTATAAAGTCAACATATTGGGTGTAAGTGAAATGCGGTGGACTGGTAACTCTGACATCAGGCCAAACCTTAGTTTACTCTGGAAGATCTGACGGTCAGCATCAGGAAGGTGTAGGTATTATCATGGACAAGCGGACAAGGAAAAGTCTACTGAGCTGGGAGCCAATTGATGCCCGAATAATTAGAGCAAAATTTTTCTTGACATATGCTAAGATTACTGTCATACAGTACAGAACAAGCAACAGAAGATGAAAAAGTCATGTTCTATCATAACCTGCAAAGTCAGATAGATAAATCTCCTCGACATGATATTATGATAATCATGGGAGACCTAAATTCAAAGATAGGATGTGACAACAGTGGTTATGAGTATTGCATGGGCAAGGAAGCCATGGGGGAAAGAAACGATAATGGCAAACGCCTCATTGATATATGCCTAGAGAATGGCCTGGTTATAGGAGGTAGTGTTTTCCAGCACAATAATATTCATAAAGCCACCTGGACCTCTCCTGACAACAGGACAAAGAATCAGATTGACCACATTGCCATCAAGCAGAAGCGGAGAAGAAGTATGAAAGATGTCAATGCGATTAGGGGTGCTGACGTTGGTAGTGACCATAACCTTGTCTTATGCAAACTCAAACTAATATTAAAGAAAGTCACCAAAACTCCTAGTTACCAACTCTATGACTCTTCCAAATTGAAAGATACACTAGTAAAAAACAGTTCTGTGTTAAAACTACGGAATAGATTCAGCCTACTAGATAATCTTTTAGAGGGCGACATCAACACACTGCGATAAGATTTTAAATGTATACACCGGAAACCAGTAGAACAACACTAGAACACAAAACAAGACAGAGAAAGGAATGGATTTCAGATGCCACATGGAGCCATGAACAAAGAAAAGAGGCAAAGCGGAAAATGCTCACAAAAAATGGAGAAAGAAATACTGAAGCTAGACAGGATTACAAAAGACTCAACATTGGAGTAAAGCGAAGTGCAAGACAAGACAAAAGAGATTATGTAGACAACATGGCACTAGAGGCACAAGTAGCAGCTGATAAAGGTGATAACCAAACAGTCTACAAAATTACGGGAGGTCTAAGGAGCAAATCGACGACTGTTAAAGATAAAAATGGAAATAATCTGACGACAGAGAAAGACCAGCTCCAGAGGTGGGCAGAACATTTTGAAGATATCCTGAATAGACCGGACCCAGAAACAGAGGCTGACATCACAGACATGGGTTTTGAGATTGAAGTGTTGAAAGGGCCCATTATGGAACAAGAAATAATAGAAGCCATCAAACAGACAAAAGGAAACAAGGCGCCAGGAGAGAATAGAGTTACGGCAGACATGCTCAAGTCCAGCCCAACCCTGTGTGCAAGAACACTGGTAGGACTCTTTAATAAAATATGGGACAAAGAACATGTACCTACTTCATGGAAACAAGGGATTATTGTCAAAGTTCCCAAGAAAGGCGACCTAACCATATGTGAGAATTGGAGAGGCATAAACCTATTGTCTGCTACAGGAAAAATCTTGTGTAGAATCCTACTGATGAGAATGAGAACAGGAATAGAGAGAGTCCTACGTGAAGAACAAGCTGGTTTCAGAGCTGGAAGATCATGCAATGATCAAATCTTTGTCCTGCGTACCATAGTGGAACAGTCATTGGAATGGAACTCCTCTTTGTACATCAACTACATAGATTTTGAAAAGGCTTTTGATAGCATCCACCACCCAACACTTTGGACAATTCTGGAATCATATGGATTCCCAGGCAAAGTCATTAACATCCTGAAAGACATCTTTACTGGAAACCAGTGCTGTGTACGCCATGAAAACCAACAGAGTGAATGGTTCCAAGTGAAAACAGGTGTCCGACAAGGATGTGTGATATCACCTGTTATCTTCTTAATAGTAATGGACTGGGTCATGAGGAGAGCTACTGCAGACAAACACCGAGTCCTAGTATGGGGACTAACTTCCTATCTAGAAGACTGCAATTTTGCAGATGACATAGCTCTGCTCTCTCATTCTCAACCAGATATCCAGGAGAAGACAACAAGAGTTGAACAAATAGCCAAAAGTGTTGGCTTAAAGATCAACTCAGGGAAAACAAAAATCATGAAAGTTAAGACAAAGAGCTCTAAGAGGACAAGTGCCAATGGTGTGGAGGTGGAAGAGATTGAAAACTTCAAATACCTTGGCAGCTACATCTCTGCTAATGGAAGCATAGACATGGAAATCTCCACCAGACTAGCTATGGCAGATCAGGCCTTCAATAAACTGGTTAACTTGGAGGAGGACAATGGACGAGGAAGCAAAGGCCACCAATAAAACATGGCATGAAATCCGATGGCTCGCCCAGGATAGGGAGACCTGGCGGAACTTTGTTGCTGCCTTATGCTCCAAGGGGAGCGATAAAGACTAAAAGATAATGTTATGAGGTACTGTCAAGGTTTTGTTACAAAACAATAGGTTAAATAAAGTTGAATTTTAGTGAATTTATGCTAAATTCTAAATTACACGTTGATCAAAATAATTAATTAAAATATTTTTAAGTAGAAAAAGAACAAAAAACATAAATTATGATTTAGAAATGGATAACCTAGTATTTACAAAAATAAATAAAAATTCACCGGAAAGACCCCCACAACACAAAAATGTATGTACCACAAATTGGTATTTGCGACTTATGTCTCCTTTCATGAGAACGGGTCACATATGTGTGTGTGTGTGTGTGTGTGTGTGTGTATGTCAATAATTCAATATGCAAAAATTTGTCTATGCTAATGGGCTGGTTTGTTCCCATGAAGTTACTTAGCATCTCTTTGAGAAATAGCATAATAATTATAATTATGTTGGCTTCATGTTATCCTTTGTAAGTTGTGTAAACAAAGATATAAAAATAAAGTCAGAAAACTCTCTTTTATGGAACAGATGGGTTAATATTTTCTTTTCAAATGAACACTGATTAATTTAAAATTGATAATTTCCAAGTTTACATTGTTTTTTGTTGTCATGGAATTTGTTTTGGTTGTTGTCATTAATTGAACTTTTAAACCTGCAGGAGAGAATTCAGGACGGTCAACCTGCATTGTCTGTGGAAGTCAGCCAGTCGGCCGCCAACGTTGTGAAGAGCTTGCTGGGGTCTCCCCCTGACCTTCACCTTCTCATGACCATCATGGACTTCCTGCTCCTAGTCCACCCGGCACCCAGCGGTTTCATCAATTTCAATTCAAACTCTTTCTTCTTTAGGCTTTGGTGGGGTAAGTATCTTAAAGTGGAATTATCCACACACAAAAAAATTATAATGATTTTACTGGTGATAGTTTGTTTAAAACAAAGACACCATATTTTTATTGATGCACAAATAGAATAACTGGACATCAAGAGCTGCTTGTCATAGGTTTTATTCTGGCTGTGTTGCTGCCATGTTTACCAAGAGCATTCACTCTTCTTAAAGCTCATGTAATAATAAAAGCACTAATTTACAGAGTTTATGATACTGTTCATTTTATCTCTCCCAAGAATGAAAGCATGCTGTAAATGTCTGGTAGTTGACATAGTATGAGAAAAGGGGAATACAATATACTTTACTTTGTACACGCAGTTAAAAATGCTTTGGCAAAATATTTTCTTTTCTTTATAAAAGTTCTTTTTTTTTTGTGTGTTCTTTTCATGGTTGCAGATGGTGAAAGGCCTCGATCTTCTAGTTCATTGCGTAAAAGCTCTATCAAGAAACATACACGTACGATCAGTGAGAAATCTGAATCTGTGACAGATGAAATAAAAGTTTTGACCAACAGTCAGTATATTATGTTTTTTGTGTTCTTTTACAACTTACATATTTCACTGTTAATTTATTTTAAAAAATTGATTGAAAGTGAAAATTTTAGTTTTCTACCTTTTGTTAAATTAAATTTTTATGTTACATAATTGTTAAGTTTCTACCTTTCATCAAATTAATTTCCTTTCGACCTTTCATCAAATGAACTTTATACCTTTCATTAAATTAATTAACTTTTGACCTTTCATCAAATGAATTTTCTACCTTTCCTCAAATTAACTTACTTTGTTTTATAATGTTAACTTTCTACCCATTAACATGTGACCTTATTATTTCATTATGTAAACTTTCATGTTGTCATTTATAATTAATTTTAGAAAGGCTAGCTGCCTTTCCTTTTATTTGTTCTTCTTTTGATATCCTATTTTGGTCAAACAATCGCTAAATAAGAAAGACTTTTCCAGGACCCAGGCTGGTGTCTATGTATGAGGCTTCAGCTGCCGCAGAGGCTGCTCTGTTACCTCATAATGCCGAGCTGGGAGGCAGCCTGGACAACTCTCAGGACGAGGAGGACAAAAAAGAGTTCAAGTTCCCTCCTTTGAAGGTGGTCAACGCAAACGAAGAACAGAGTCAGGACATGGATGCTGACCTAGAGGAGAGTGACCCGGGGCTGCCCGTGAGAAAGAAGATCCCATTGGCTCATAGAGAGGTGACCCCTGACCTTTCCAGCAGCGAGGATACCTCAGGCGAAGTTGGTTCTGACCCGGAGAAGCAGCCAAGTGCAATGAAAGTATCGGTGGCTGAGGAAGAGGGGCTGCTGCCCAGCGAGAGATCGCCCGGTACTCAAGTGCCCACCACGGTAGACAGACAGGATCCAGACAATCACAGAATGGTTGTGTCTAGCCTGGAACTGGGTCACGTGACACAGAGTAAAGATGCAGAAGCAGAGAACGAGGGGTTGGCTGTTGAGGAGGAAAATGAGAAAGGGTTGATGGTACTTTGTGTTAGTAAGTAGCTTTAAGAATTTAGCTGATTTTTTAAATTGGAGGCTTTCTGGTATTAGCCTAGTTTTATTCAAGTATGATCTTCATCAGTGATGACCTTTAATCAGCCATAATCTAAATCACTCAAAACTTTTATCAGCCATGATCTTTTTTTTTAAGCCATGAACTTATTAGTCCATGCCCTTTGTTGTCATTTCCTTCACTTGCTTGGGGGAGGGGGGAAGATGCAAACAATCTTATATTGTGATGTGTTCTTATATTTTATATTTATAGTCACAATTTTGTTTTTCCAGTTGACTTCATGAAATTTAATTGTAAGCAAGTGGTCTGGCCAACCATGATGACAAAGATAAACAATTTTTTTTCCATTTGACAATTTTTTTTCTGAGCAATTTTTTTTTTTGGGGGGGGGGGGGGGGTCACCTTTGTGGCGTCAAGTTTGTTTCTCTTCAAGAGCACTGTTTACATGGCTTTGTACAAGGAATTGACCCCAAAAGTCATGGCTCTAAAAAAAAAGTGCAATCAAACCAAATTTCCATTAATTTGGACCACTTATCTGATCTTAGCTTCTTAGTATGTTGAAATCCATAGTTAGGAAAAAGGAAGAGGAAAGTGACAAAATATTTAAGATTCAATCTATGAGATTATTTGTTATTACTGCTAATTTAGCATGAATTAAAATGAGATTATATTGAATTGGTTTAATTTTTTGTGTTTTTAATTGCTCAGGTTTGATTGACTACTTGACCAAAATTATTAATGACCTGCCCGAGCCATCTCTAGACAATGTCTTCAGTAAAGTGGTCAGCCCTAAGTCTTTGCTTGTTCTGGCAAAGAATCCTTCTGCTGAAATGAGGTTAGCTGTTATGAAGGTTAGTGCTGGGATTTCTTTTGTCTTGCTTTTTAAATCTGTAAATGAAAAAAAGTTATTGGTTAAAAATTACAATTCAATTTTTGTTTTTTTTATTGCAGCTTCTGGGTGCATATTTACTCAAGGCTCCGCCATCATTGGTTGACACATTTTTGAAAATGGATGGTTTCTACCTTTTGGCCAATCAGCTTCGGTCGTTTCCTGTCAACAAGAGTCACATTGAAAGCGCTATCTGTATTCTTATGTGGAAAGAGTTCACTTTTGATAACAAGTTAGTAGCAAACAAAACACAAAAACAAATCAACCAAAGTGATTATCTTAAGGATATTGTTTTCAACACTGGTTCAACTTAGGCAACTAAGGGATGAAATTGTATAAAAAATCATGTATAACGTCGTATAAGGAGCAGAAGTGAAGAAAACTTTCTACAGGATAATGATGTTGAGATATAAACGTATTTTTTTTTCTCTCGTACAGTTTTATGATCGTAGATCTTGGAGAGCTATCTGCTGTTCAGCAGGCTTCCCCTGTTTTACTCTTGTCTCTACTGGAAAACACTGCACCGGATTCAAAACTATGTAGCTCTTCCCTTGGTGTTTTAGCTGAGGTAAATCCACTTCTACATCCAATAGGTTGACATTGTTTTTAAATATAATTAAAATAGTGTTGTATTTTTGTAAATTCAAAACTTAAAGTGAAATGTGCTTACAGTTCCCTTCATGTTATTTTAATGGCTTCACACGAATCTCTTCAACATTAACAAAAAAAAATTGAAATAGCAGAACTTCAAGGACATTTTAAAACCAGAAATGATAAAGAAGATACAAATTTTTGAATTTGATGGCAGGAGTCGAGTCTGTCCATCACAGAAGCACTTCAGCTTGCCTCTAGAGAAAGTACACAGCTAACTATTAAGTCTTTAAAAAAGGTGGTTCAAGCCTTCAAGCTCTGATACTAATATCTCTCAGGGGGGGAAGTATAAGCAATGGGACATAGTCCACACAATGTCCTTGTACATCGTAGCCAATAAAATCATTGAACTCTACATCACAAACCTCATTGGTCGTCAAGCTCTATATAGATAATTTTGTGTTTTTTTTACCAATGTAAACAATTAACCTTTTATTGTAGCAAGTGTTTAAAAGAAATGTTACATTTGTTCACTCCCAGCTTCTGGAGACTACACCAACCATGAGTTCTCTACTGCTAGAACTTGGTTTGGGGGAAGCAATGTGCAACTTAGCCAGCAGCATACAGAGATACTATGTCACGTAAGTGTCCTTCTTCAATTTAATCATTCATTTACAATAAATTCCTGTTTGTTTCATACAATTTATTCTACAGTTTTGCATCATTGAGCCTCAGAAAGAAGTAATTTATAAGTAGAATAATTTTTTTTTTACTGAAATGCTTTCTTAAAAGGACCAGAAATGGTGCATTCCAGCACTTAAGCCACTGAACTTCCACACAGTTATTTCTTTGGTTTTACAATGATGTTATATATGTTACAGCATCTTGTTATAATTTCTGAAGTAGTGTTGTTGTTTTTTATAGGGTTAGTTTTTTTTTTTTATTGCAGCCAGGCTTGTCAAAATGCTTTGTTGAAGTATGATACAGAAACTATGAAAAATCGTGTTTAAAAATCTGAGATTTATCAAGCAATGTCTGTGCTTTTTTAATCTTGTGTCTTACAGGTGCTTCCTCTTATACAGAAAATTCTTGGGTTTCTTCAGTCTAGATTCTTTGTTAAGTTGTTGGTTTTATGAACTGTCCATAATTTACATCAATAAAGTCTTATTGTCAAAGACAAGCCAATATCCTGTGGAACTGGGAAGGAGAAAAAAGTGTGGTGTCTGGGTAAATTGAATAAAAGCCAGAAAAAAAGAAGAGCCTAAACCCACTTTTGAAAATTTAGTTTCCTGCCCCTTCCTTCCCCTTTAGAATCTGGCAATACTTGGCTATAATCTTCTATACTTGATTATGATCTACCATCTATTTAAGATTGACAACAAAATTAAATTCAAAGATTTTTATTTTTTTCTCAAAATTCTGCCATGTTTCTTGTAGTATTTGTTTAACTGTTCATGTGTAAACATTCTGTTTTGGTTTTCAGTGATCCAAACCCTGAAAGCAAGGAAGTGATGAGGTCACTGCTAGTAGATGTCCAGCGCGTCCTGTGCTCTACGGCCATTTCTGAGTTTAGGTGAGGTGAAGCAGATTCAAATAATAGTTGGCAGCAGACAACAAGTTTTGATTGGTTAACTTTTTTTGTTTTGTTTCACTTTAGCTGGATGGGACCATCACATTTCCAGAACGTTGAGGAATTGTTTACTTTGTTGAAGGCACTTGAAGACAATGAGTTCAGTCGACCTTCAGGTAACCTTGACTCAGTAAAAGAATATAGACCTCAGTGGTTAAGACCCTTCACCACTTTATTACCAACCTCTGTTATTACTATCATAAAAACTAATATTATTTTATGTCATTTTTTAATATTCTGACTCTCAATTGATCTGTGTCTAATTCCATATTAAAAAAAGTTTAGGCTTAGATTTTAATTCTTCTATGGCAGTCTATGTATGTGTATGTTTTTTCAGAGTTCAGCATCAAGAGGTCGGAAACAGCCAGGGCCTTTCAGATCTCTCTTGTGGTCACTATAATGGACTATGTGGACAAACGCTGTGAGGAGTTGAGTTCTTCATCTCAAGGATGGATGACCTCGTCCAATGCAAGTACAGGTAATTCCCATTTTATTTTTTTTAAAATTATTCTTGCCTGCCCTTCCTTTTTTTTTCTCTCAAGTTGTTTCCATTAAATGGTGTCTTAAATTAATGCTATGTAAAAGTTATAAAAAAATGTGGGCTATAAGAATATTTCAGGCACTTTTATTATGGACATAATTTGTTCCCTTTTGTGTTCAACAATATATTACCTTAAATATATTATTTTTTACCATTCATCATTGTTAAAGATTGTTATAATCAGTATATACCCTTTAATTATAAAACACTTAAAAAAAAAACATTACTTTAACACACAAATATTTGTACCAGTCTCCAATTTTATTTCATTTTATTTAGTAAACCAGCTTTGTATTGAATGCCCACCAACATTTTATTAACACACAAATATTTGTACCAGTCTCCGTTGTCATTTTATTTAGTAAACTAGCTGTGTAGTAAATGCCCACAAACATTTTATTCATTTATGTCAGTATATTTTTTACATTTTGACATGGTTTTATGAGAATAATTCTGCCAGAACTGTTGTTTTATTTATTTTTAACTTTAAAAGCTTTATGTTAAGTGCACTTTTCCCCCCATGACTTGATTTCAAAACTATTTTATTTAGTTAACGAAGTATAATTAATTTGTTTAGTCTAAGCTAAAGATAACTCTATTATGTTTCTAAACACACTAAGCCAGTGAATTTGTCCAGAGCCCACTGAGTTGCACACTGGCAGGTTTTTGGTCATTCACTTGGCTTTCCGAAAGTAGAAAATAAATTTTGTCAGAATTCACTAACCTTCTAAGATATGCCCTAATAATGTCTCGTGGATTTTTTTTTTTTTGAAATGACAAATTACTTGACAAAAAAAGAATTAACTAAGAAAATGTGTATGAGGTATATTACGTGGCTAAAAAAAAGTACATGTTGCAATCATGTTGTAAGCACAAGACTGGCTAAATGAGTTAGAGATTGTATTAATGATGGATTTGTTTTTAGCAGAACGGTTTAAAAAAAACTTTTTTTCCATAATTCCCCATAATTTTATACCAGCTTTATTTATTTTCTGTGCTCTTAAAATGAATTCAGTTATTCAGAATTAGACTGAAATCATACAAGTTTGAAATTACAAGAACTAATTTTTTGTTTCAAGATGGAATTAATAAATTGTAGAATTAAAAATATACTTTAAAAAAGCTTTATTTACTACTGAACATACTTAACTGACAGTTTGCAGCTTTTTAAAGATTTATCGGTAGTTAATTCTGAACTAATTTTTTAAATTTTAACTGTGAATAATTTCGAGCAAGCTCAAAACCTTTTTATTCCAAGTTTTTGTATCCAACTTTATATAATTATGTTATTTATCATAGAACATACAAAAGTAAGTATATATTTTTAATAACCTCAAGCTTGTGTTCACCTTTTTTTAATGCAACATTTTTTCCTATTGAATGTCTATTTTTGAACAGCCTCCTCCTCATCCGCATCCAAATCTCCCAGACTTGTTTCTCGGACTCACCCCCTCTCCCAATCCTTCTCACCCTCCTCTTCCTCCAGCCCCAAATCCAGGCTTGAAAGACAGCGCCATTTCCTGCCAGACGTTCCCTTGATCAAAAGGTCCAACTCTTCATCTCCCAATGTGATGGATTTTCTCCCAGGCGGCCTGGCAGACGACCGTCTGACTGTCCACGGGGACAGCGGTGACTCCTCCGGCTCCTCTCGCGGGGCGGCCCACCCCAGGACCACGGACAGTGAGCCCAAGCTGCTGCGGCTGGGAACTTTCTTCAGCCGTAAAAAGAAGATGATCTACGCCAGCGTGAATCAGTCAGATCTCCTAGACAGATTTAGGAGAATATTGGTCTCTTCCACTGACTTGGCCATCATGTTCCGTAAGTGGTCTTTAAAATCTTTTATTGGTGGCTACTTGTAGCTTGTATGATTCCCAACATGAAAACTCATTTTTTGCACATACAATAGTGGCTACATGTATTATTAGTCCTGTCAAAAAATATAACATATAATTAGTCATCTTAGCATTTTTCTAGGGCTTTTCAGAAGCTGGATTTTAACTAATGTTTTCCAATTACAGCTTATATTTTTATATATACAGAGCTAAGCAAAAATAAATATATTGAATCAATGTAGATTTTTGTGTTATAATTTAATTACTGGTATGTCTTTTAAGCATGAAATGATGTACTGTTGAAATATTTATAGTAGAATTAACTATCACAGGGACAACTTAGAAAAACTTTTTTTTTCATCAAAAATGCAGCTCGAGAAGAGAAAATGAGGCCAACAGAGGAGAGAACTCTAAACTTCCTGTCAGAACCGAAATCTTCCTCACTGGAGGATCGTTACTTAAAGTTTTTATTTATTACAGTCTACAGATTCTATGAACACTGTCTGGTAAGCTTTAGTTTCAGTGATACATTATTTTGGATCTTGTGTGTATTCCACCAGGGTTCTTACTGTTTGGTCAAGTCTGGGAAAGTTTGGTAAACACTGACTTGAGTTTTCAGGTTTTGAAAGTCTGGAAAAACTTATCAAGGCCTGGGAAAGTTTGTGAATTACACTAAAATAGACAAAACAGTATGAAAGATATGTAAACAATTTTTGGAAAAATTTAAAAATCATTTTAAGAAGTCATGTAGTAATTCATTAATAAAACGCCCCATCATGTTTTTTTCTTAAAAATAAGTACTTAAAAACATCTTAATACATTTTTTTTACATGGACTACCTATATAGACTGCCATTAAAAATATAGAAATTTCAAACGTGCTGATGTAAATTGTTTTTCAAAATTTTAGATTTTTTTTTTACGTTTCTGTAAAGTTTGGGAATTTTACAAGATTTAAGATTAAGAACCATGTCCAGCAGCATTCTGGTGTGGAGTGGTTAGTGAGGACTTTATGGGTATATAACGCTATTGCTATAGCTAAAAAAATTTCCTCATATTTACATTGGTAACATTTATGAGCTGTTAACTTGACAGAGTAAAGATGGCAGTAACAAGAAGAACAGAAACCCAATCAAACACGGAGCTAAGGATGTACTAAGAGTGCAGGTACAAATTAATACAATTTATACAAAGGGATAACTTTCAATCACTGTAATTATTTATGCACAGTTTGTTCATTTATCTACACATTGTTAATTTATGCAAAAAAATCAATAACTTGTGACTGCAATAATAATGTATGTAGAAACTAATAATTCATGTTAAAATTTATTGATAACTTAGGTTCTAAATGATTATTTTATGTACACATCAATGAGCTATGTAAAATATGATAATTTTTATTTGAAAGTTATTTAATTTTTGTTTTCAATTATTGTCAAAGAAAGTTGTTGTAATCATGCAATTCTTTTATAAACTTATAAAATATCACTCAAGCATATAATGTCCTATACTTTTATTTATTTTTTCCTCCTGTAGTTTCAATATTTCAAAAAATATTGATTTGGAATGTTTTGTTTTCCTTTTTGTAACTCTTTGTTTTGCAATTTCACTTTAAAGTTTACCAGACTGTTTTTGTGTATGATGTCCATCAAAGTCTATTTTGAGCTCCGGGTCTATACCTTGGCCTTCATTGTGAGTGAGCCGTTGGGAGCTGAGGCATTGAAAGCTGTCATAGGAGACAAGGCCTCAGTGAGTGATGTTACAATTTTAGTTTTTACCATAGCAGTGTGATGTGTCTACTTGTATAATGAAATTCCTAAAAAAAAGTGCCTTAGTCCCAGTGGCATGATGATTTGTTATGACCATTAGTGTTAGGTTTTGTGTTAGTTTAATAACAACCAGCATTATAGAATGCGCTTAGCTTTATTAGGGTCCAGGATAGGCAGGATAGTAGGATCAATAAGTATCAAGGATATGGTTATATTAACCCTCCCAGCGCTTGGCACCTATATTTCCACAAATCAATTTTTCCCCATGGTCAAGGCGCGTACATTTCCCTCTTTGAATGGCCTATAAAAGAAAACACAAAACAAGGGATATAACCTTTCATCATCATCTCGGGCAGAATGCTTATTTGCTAGAGGAATTGTAGAATTTTATTTTACTTTATTAATGCAGAACAGCAATTGTTTTCAACTTAGGGCCTGCTCAGTGACATAGTTGAAGGAAATAATGAAATGCACTTTCGGGTTGAACCTTTTTTCTTAGGAATTATTATTAGGAATAGAATAAATATAGTTTGGAACCCTATTTAAATTTAATTTTGCTCATCACAAAATAATGGGTCACAGGGAATAGTTAGTAAAACATTAGCCAGTAAACAAGTTATAAATAGCACAATATTGGGTCACAGGGAATAGTTAGTAAAACATTAGCCAGTAAACAAGTTATAAATAGCACAATATTGGGTCACAGGGAATAGTTAGTAAAACATTAGCCAGTAAACAAGTTATAAATAGCACAATATTGGGTCACAGGGAATAGTTAGTAAAACATTAGCCAGTAAACAAGTTATAAATAGCACAATATTGGGTCACAGGGAATAGTTAGTAAAACATTAGCCAGTAAACAAGTTATAAATAGCACAATATTGGGTCACAGGGAATAGTTAGTAAAACATTAGCCAGTAAACAAGTTATAAATAGCACAATATTGGGTCACAGGGAATAGTTAGTAAAACATTAGCCAGTAAACAAGTTATAAATAGCACAATATTGAGTCACAGGGAATAGTTAGTAAAACATTAGCCAGTAAACAAGTTATAAATAGCACAATATTGAGTCACAGGGAATAGTTAGTAAAACATTAGCCAGTAAACAAGTTATAAATAGCACAATATTGAGTCACAGGGAATAGTTAGTAAAACATTAGCCAGTAAACAAGTTATAAATAGCACAATATTGAGTCACAGGGAATAGTTAGTAAAACATTAGCCAGTAAACAAGTTATAAATAGCACAATATTGGGTCACAGGGAATAGTTAGTAAAACATTAGCCAGTAAACAAGTTATAAATAGCACAATATTGGGTCACAGGGAATAGTTAGTAAAACATTAGCCAGTAAACAAGTTATAAATAGCACAATATTGGGTCACAGGGAATAGTTAGTAAAACATTAGCCAGTAAACAAGTTATAAATAGCACAATATTGAGTCACAGGGAATAGTTAGTAAAACATTAGCCAGTAAACAAGTTATAAATAGCACAATATTGAGTCACAGGGAATAGTTAGTAAAACATTAGCCAGTAAACAAGTTATAAATAGCACAATATTGAGTCACAGGGAATAGTTAGTAAAACATTAGCCAGTAAACAAGTTATAAATAGCACAATATTGAGTCACAGGGAATAGTTAGTAAAACATTAGCCAGTAAACAAGTTATAAATAGCACAATATTGGGTCACAGGGAATAGTTAGTAAAACATTAGCCAGTAAACAAGTTATAAATAGCACAATATTGGGTCACAGGGAATAGTTAGTAAAACATTAGCCAGTAAACAAGTTATAAATAGCACAATATTGAGTCACAGGGAATAGTTAGTAAAACATTAGCCAGTAAACAAGTTATAAATAGCACAATATTGAGTCACAGGGAATAGTTAGTAAAACATTAGCCAGTAAACAAGTTATAAATAGCACAATATTGGGTCACAGGGAATAGTTAGTAAAACATTAGCCAGTAAACAAGTTATAAATAGCACAATATTGGGTCACAGGGAATAGTTAGTAAAACATTAGCCAGTAAACAAGTTATAAATAGCACAATATTGGGTCACAGGGAATAGTTAGTAAAACATTAGCCAGTAAACAAGTTATAAATAGCACAATATTGGGTCACAGGGAATAGTTAGTAAAACATTAGCCAGTAAACAAGTTATAAATAGCACAATATTGGGTCACAGGGAATAGTTAGTAAAACATTAGCCAGTAAACAAGTTATAAATAGCACAATATTGGGTCACAGGGAATAGTTAGTAAAACATTAGCCAGTAAACAAGTTATAAATAGCACAATATTGAGTCACAGGGAATAGTTAGTAAAACATTAGCCAGTAAACAAGTTATAAATAGCACAATATTGGGTCACAGGGAATAGTTAGTAAAACATTAGCCAGTAAACAAGTTATAAATAGCACAATATTGGGTCACAGGGAATAGTTAGTAAAACATTAGCCAGTAAACAAGTTATAAATAGCACAATATTGGGTCACAGGGAATAGTTAGTAAAACATTAGCCAGTAAACAAGTTATAAATAGCACAATATTGGGTCACAGGGAATAGTTAGTAAAACATTAGCCAGTAAACAAGTTATAAATAGCACAATATTGGGTCACAGGGAATAGTTAGTAAAACAATAGCCAGTAAACAAGTTATAAATAGCACAATATTGGGTCACAGGGAATAGTTAGTAAAACAATAGCCAGTAAACAAGTTATAAATAGCACAATATTGGGTCACAGGGAATAGTTAGTAAAACAATAGCCAGTAAACAAGTTATAAATAGCACAATAATGGGCATGGGTTAATAAATGTCAATGAGCATGGAGTGTATGGCCAGAATCCTGTCAGGTCTCAATCCTTCTATGTCCAGGGTACAGAGTTGAGCTTCTATGTGTACAACCTGCTGGCCCAGTGGAAAGACTGGTTGAACCCTTCCCAGAGAGAGATGGGTTTTTCCTTGATGCAAACCTTGAGGCGTGCTGGCTACATCGTTAACTCACCTGACCAAATGCTGACCCAAAGTCAAGTCAACTTTCTCATGGAGGTAACCAGAACATTCAACACACTATACATAAATAATATTTATAGTAACTAATTCTTAATTCTTTTTTTATCATGTGACTCAAAATAAAAATGCATAACTTTAAAAAGTTATTTCCTCAAAATGTATGGAAGCCCAAATGAGTCAATTTTCATTATTTTTTCTTCTTATTATTATTCCTAAAAAAATATATTTTAAAACATTAATTGCAAATGTGTTGACTTCAAATTTTTGTCAGCTTAAAGACCAAGTGAAGAGCTTTTTATCAAAATTGAGTTAACATTTGATTTTGATAGTAAATAGTGTATTCAGTATCTGAATGTTAAAAAAAACATTTATACAAAATATCAAAGATACATTTTAAGTAATTAGTTCAATATTTGCACTTAAATGTGTGTGTTTTTCGGAAGATTACTCCAAATCTCGTAGCCATTTGAGATGTTTTTATTTCCGGCAATATAGGAAAGTGACGTAACATAAAGGATTCCGACTAGGAAAAATGAATATTGTCACGTGTTTTGAATCTATTGCCACATGTTTTGAATCTTTTCCCGGTTCTTATTTTTAACAAAATGGTTAAATATAGATTTATAGCGTCTATTTTTATTTATTAATTTCCCTTGTGATACGTCACTGCCGTATGAGGCTATTCCAAATCTCGTTCCTTTGAGAAAAACCTCTTCACTTGGTCTTTAATTTCTCCTTGAAGCACTAGGTTCATGGCCACTTTACTTTAGTTTAGTAATGGCTATACTGTCTAGTTCATGTCTTTGTTTTATTATATTTTTTATTATTATTTAAAATCTCTTTTCATCAGATTAGTTGGCATTTAGTATTTTGTTGTTTCAGGAGAAAAGCCAGATAGATGCCAAATACAGAAAAGATCTAATGATTTGGCTACAGAAGAGAGAATCAGCCACTAGCAAGTAATGTCCTTTTGTAGTCATTCATTGTTTGTAATACAAAGCCTTTTGTGTTTTTAACTATTGTCTTCCATGGACATTTTACTTATGACTTAGATACTCCAGACCAGGAGCCGGCAACATAAGGGACACATGCCAGACTGGACTTGCGATCTGTGATTAAAAATATTTTTAAGATAGTCAATTTTATAGTTTATCAAGTCTCTTCTAGAAGAAAGTGAAATGGTGTCAAGGTACTGTCGTGGATAGATTCGTTTCTTGACTGGAAGCAATTAAGGTGTATCTTGCTGAAAAAACAACAACATTTCCGGTATTAAATGAGAAGAACTGACTGTTGAAGCCGATGTTTCTGAATGACATAGTGACACATTTCAATGAGTTGAACTTTCATTCACAAGGTACTTGAAGTGCTGGACCACTGGAATGGATTTGCATTGAAACTGGACATATCTTGCCGTTAAATCAATTTCAAAACATTTAAGACTTTCCATAATTTAAGGCAAATTAAGATAGATGAATGTTTTCAGAAGTATATTGAAACACTCAATGCGGAGTTTTCTTAACAAAGGCAAGACTTTCAAATTCATGGACTTTCCATACCACATCAAGCCTTACTAGCTTGATCTTACTACAAACTACTTAGATCTGGATCTTTTTATAGTGGAGGGATATTGGCATTTCTTTTCATTTTAAACATTTGAAAAATTGGGCATCCAAATGTGTCGATTTGCGGGAAAATCTGAAAGGAAGCTGCTTAGGAAAGTCATCTGTTTTCAACTGCAAGGCATTCTTTCAGCTTTTGGTTTAATTTTACACTAGTGAACATATTTTATTAGCGAAGAGCATTTAATTACATTTAATAGAGTTTTTATGCTCATCTCTCTTAATAAAGCATAAATATAATTATTTCTAATTTTTTAATGTAATTTTTGCGATTATTAATGTTTAAAAAAAGGAACTCCGTAAATCGACTTTATAAATGCAGAAAATGTTTATTTACGACGTAAATTTATTTTATACATCTAATTTTACATGTTGAAAATAGAGCATAATGCTGAATTTGTATAAAGAAATAATAATTTATAAGTAACACTAGATATTTAAAAAAATTAACTCGTTTGGCATCACTAGCATCAAATGTGGAGTATTTTAATTAAATTAAAGGGAGATAATTAACCCGTTTTCTTTACATTAATATTTCTAATGTTTATTTTTGTTTCCTTTTAAAAAAATAAATGGCTTACAACTTAAAACTTTAAAATTATCAAACTATAAAAGATAGTTGAAATTAATATAAATATTTTATGATTAAAGAATTTAAATGTACATTTTTAAACATTACATTAACTACCTAATTAGTGTGATTACTAGCCATCTATTCCGCTTAACTGTATTGAGTGCGGAGTGAAGTACTTGTATAATTAATTAATATATTAGTGTGGGATGCTACCTCTCACCTAAACTTACCCAAAGGAGGGGCAAGGATGTAAGAATTCCGGAAGCGCCTCCTACAGGAAAAAAAATAGAATTTTAAGTTACTACTATTACTAGTATTATATCTTGACAACCAATTTCAAATGTTGATACATGAACAATTAATGTTTAAGTTGAGCAATGAAATTGTGCATTAGCTATGAATGGATTTTAAAAAGAAAAGAAGATAATAACAAACAGGTTAATTTTGTTTAAATATAAAACGCTTAAATGATTTTCTATATAACGCTCCTTTTCTTTTGGTCTTGGTCTTGCTACTGCACTAAATAAATTGTCTTGTAAAAAGCAGTTTGACTTTCAGCTGTTGGCATGCTGAATGATTTAGAAATTCTTGTTTGGCACACTATAAGCAAAAGTGTGCCGACTCCTGCCCTAGACCCTTTTACATGTATGGAACACAGGGCCTAGCAGTAGGTGGCCTGACTAGCATACCGAAGGTCCCGGGTTTGAATCCTGGAGAAGGCTAGAATTTGTTCCCAGGTCTGGAGGGTATCACTGAGTCTACCTAGCTCAGTGTTCATGACAATAGTTGCAGCAAATTAAAGGATGATTGGGCATTCTTCTAGCCACACAATCCGCTAGTAAGCCCTGGCCATATAAACCGGTGCATGTTGCTTCATTGTCCCTATAGATCAATTTGGTCTGACAGGAATACTTTACTAGCATAACATTTTAAAGTTAAAAAAATTTTTTTATGAAAAATATTATTCAGTTTTAATTAACCATAAAAGTTTTTTAATGTGTATAAGTTAATCCTCATGCCGAATTGTTTTACTGTCATGCTTCTTCTTCTCCTCACTTCCTGTCTATTGATACACTTTGCAATATTGTGAATGCACATTCATTTTGTACTATTTTCCCTACAAGGGTCCCGCAGAAGTTTGAAGCCGTCCGCAAGCGCGTGACGGAGCAGGCCATGACCGTGACCCAGGAGGTGACCAAGCTCCAGATCGAGGAGAGGAAGAAGCTGGTGGCCCACATCAAGCAGAGCATGACCACGCAGATTCAGCTAAAGAAACAGTGGCAGGAGTTGGTGCAGATGTTGACCCATGAGAGGTCAGTCGGGGGCACTGTAACCTCTTCCTAGGGCTGAAATATATGTATTATTTTGGCATCCATCTGTCCTCAAGGGATGACGGCATAGTTCCAGGCAGAGTCAGAAAGAGACTGCAGAGATGTCTTGCCATTGGCCACGGAAAGAAAAGCCAATTTAGTTTATAACTTCCACAAAATATTGTACTGTTAAAGGTTGCACAAGCTTCTCAGGAAGCACTTAAATATAGATATCATTAACAGAGAATGAGTTGAGGATATTTTCATATGTGAATAATGTATGTAGCTTGAAATTCCCAACTATTAACGTAAATTTACTCAGCCACGTAACAAAATGATGGGGCGCGGCATCTGTCCGGCAGAGCGTTTGGCTGGCCTACTGAAGGTCCTGGGTTTGAATCCTGGCACAGGATAGGATTTTTTCCCAGGACTGGAGGGTGTCCCTGAATCTACCCAGCTCTGATGGGTACCTGACCTTAGTTGGGGTAAAGTAAAGGCGGCTGTGCATAGTGCTGGCCACACAATCACCTAGTATGCCGTGGCCACGGAAACTGGTCAAGCTGCTTCACCGGCCCTAAGGATCAATTTGGTCTGACGGGATACTTTACTTTTTTTTTAACAAAATGAAATAAAGTGAATGAGAATTTACATTGTGTACATCAGAAACATTGTATACAACCAAATAGTGTGTAGATGAACATGCCTGTTTGTGTTTTTTTTTTACAGAGCTGTTTGGTTTGAGTCTGCCTCATATCCACAATCCTGGCAGCTGGACCCCACAGAAGGTCCAGGCAGAGTCAGAAAGAGACTGCAGAGATGTCATCTGAATATCCCCAAGAAGTTCCTACTTCCTGAACACCAATATAAAATTGGTATTCATTTAGTTTCACACAATTTCTAAGCAGTATCGATTCAGACACAGATTTAATCAGTATCTGTGTTATTATCAGCATCTATATAAATCTCATGGGTCAAGGCCAATGTTCAAACATATTATGAAAAATAAACTTATTTTTCTATGGTTTAAAAAAGAGATGCCAAAAATTTAGATTTTTAAAAAGTAAACTAAGAAGCAGAGTTTTAATAAATACTTTTAAAAATCGAGCAATACGGCAACAATTTGCTCATTGTATCAAAATTATTAGACAATTATCTAAACCTATTTGTCAAAATTCTCATGATCCTCTCCAATAATTTACATCTTGGACACTAAAAATATTTTCGAGAGTTGTGCAAGCTAAGTTGTGCAAGCTAAGTTGTGCAAGCTAAGTTGTGCAAGCTAAGTTGTGCAAGCTAAGTTGTGCAAGCTAAGTTGTGCAAGCTAAGTTTTGCAAGATAAAACCAAATGTGAAAATTGGTAAAGTCTCAGTGTTTGCCTCGTGTTTGTTTCCGTAGATGCGGCCAGTGTTGACCCACCACTTTTGTTCCTGTTTGAAGATGACCACCAGATGTCAGACTCGGCAGCTCTCATCTACAGACTGTACACCAATGAAAAAATTCAGTAAGTTAAAAACAAAACAAAAAAAAAAGTGTATTCCAGTGGCCTCTTGATGATTGTGACCTGCTAATTAATGGTGTTCTTTTGTTCTCTCTACTAGGCACACCTGTAAATGTACTGCTGTGTCACCTGCAAGTGAAAGTAAAGGTGAACTTCTAATAGGTATGTCTTGTAACTATGTCAGCAATGTATATTAAATGATTGATTTTTTATAAGTTTTTACTCTAAGTATCTTTTGACTTTGATGACACCCCTGAATTATTCATAGACTTTTGTAAAAAAAAGTTTCTTGGGGAAAATGGTATTTTTTAAAATCCTGTTTATAATTAGAACTCATTTGTGATAATTGTCAACCATTGTAATATTTCAAGAGGATTATATTACCTAATGTAAAACATGGTTGTCTAGTGGCCCCAGCTATGTGTAGACCCAAAGCTAAATATCTCAGACCTCTTGCAGTGAATCCTAGAAGATGTCCATCCAGGACTGCTGCTTAGGATAGCTGTTAGTCCTTCTGTCCATGCAATTAATATGCATACTTTGAAGTCACAAATTTGGGATACACTTAGGTCCGATTTAAGACTGTGAGGCCCTAAGCACTAAAATGTTTTTGGTGCCCCCCATTAAATAAGTAATTCAAAATATAAACAATAATACCATTGTATTTATAGTCATGAAACAAAAGGTGCAGTAAGACGTAACCATTTTTTTAAATATTATTTTTTTTATTGTAGTTTTTGTTATGGTAGCCCTTTATATGCCGGGCTTGGTTCAGCCATTTGCATTAATGCATCATATAAGCCATGGATTATGTTAAATTCCTGCTATGTGCAATTTCCATGATGCTTCCCTTCCCAGGATGCCCTAAGCATCTGTTTATTTTGCTTAATGGTTATTCCAGCCCTGGATACATCCGCCTTTTCTATAGCAGACTTACTGTGAATCTTTCACTTGTAGGCATACAATGTTTGCATTGAGCACAAGTTTCCTCTTGGCATATTCTCAATGTGGTGACAGAGCTGACGAAACTTTCCTTCCTCAGGCGAGGTCTGCATTTTCTTTGTTGCCGACGGGGCCATCTCGGGGTCCAGCTACACCCAGCTACTGCTGGGCAATCTGGACCAGCTGTCCATCACCCTGCCCCACACAGACATCAGGGAGCTGCACAAGCGCTGGTACCAGCTGCAGGATGTTGGGCTGGAGATATTCCTCATCAGCGGCCGCACCTGTCTCCTGGCTTTTCAGTCTACAAAGGTAAGTGCCATGTGAGCACTTGTGCTTTTATCACTCTTCAAGAAGATAAAAGTTTTTAAAAAATGTCAGGCCCCAGGATTGCTAACTGAAAGTCCTGAACTCGAATCCTGGCTAAAACTTTTCCAGTTGTAATTTCCTTCTTGAATGGTACCTGATACCGAATGCAAACAGCAAAGTTGAACATTGTTACAACCACTGAGTTCCTGACACTGAAACTGGCCCCAACCACAATGGGGTTATTCTTTCACCTGGTCATTTCCATGACCCCAATACCCACACAGGAGAAATGGCCACTATTGAAACTATTTTTTTACCTTACTGCGACTCTTTAAACAAATATTTTCTGTTGGATTTCAATATGAAATTGAAAATTCTGTTTTTACACACTTTTTCTGTTTAACTTTTTAGAAATCTGATTGTTAGCATCCTTTTTTCTTAGAAAACATAATTTAAAAAAAATTATTTTCTAACAAAACATTTTTTTAAACACTAATTTTTTTAAATTTTCTGACTTTTTTTTTCTGAAGAATTTTGTTTAAGAAACTTATTTTCTTACCCATAAAAATAATTTGTACAAAATTTTAGATTACTTAATCTAATACATTATAATGTATATCTATTTTAGGAAAGAGACGAGCTGTACAGTGTATTGAGTAATGCACTAGAGCTGCCAAATCTTGTGGCTGCTGAGACCCTGCACACCATCCAGCAGGGCTGGCTGTCTGGGGAGGTCACCAACTATGACTACCTGACGCACCTGAACAAGATGGCCGGCCGCAGCTACACTGACCTCATGCAGTACCCTGTCATCCCTTATGTCCTGAAGGACTACCAGAGCAGCAAGCTCAATCTGGCTGACAACAGAATCTACAGGTAGGACAAGTTCAAAGTTTGCAAACAAAAGTATTTATATCAGCGGAAATAGATGTTTCCAGCATCCAATATATTGCAGCCAGCATCAACTTCAAACTTGCATTCCATGAAATATTGCTATCCCACAACAACATTCCAATTGCAACATTAAATAAGCTTTTAACATTAAATAAATCATTTTTATTTGTGTTCTTAATGTTTAGGTATCATATGCTAATTTTGTATTTTCCTCTAAAATTTCAAATCATCAGTTAATATCTGTTTATCTTTAGCTGACAAATCATTATTTAAAAAAAACTGTTGATTTTCTTCAAAGATTGACACGGCAAGTCTGAGTTTAGTAAAGAAACTGTAGTTTGTTTTTCTATTGGGTTAATTTTAAAAAATGTGTATCAAACTAAAGATTATTAATTGGGGTTTATGTCAAATAATCAACCATTTTTCACAATTTCTAATGAAAAGAGAAGAATATAGTATGAATATATTTGATATTTAAGTTGTACTAAAATGCACTTATACTTACTCCTTAACTTTTGACATTTTTTTTTTCCAGAAACTTGAGGAAGCCTGTAGCAGTCCAGGAAAAATCGAGAGAAAAACGTTACAAAGACAATTATGAGGTTGGTAAAAGGATTTATTTATTTATAGGCCGTGATTAAAGTGAAGAAGACATTAGAATAAGATTAATGAAACATAATTTTAAGAAGACAAATAAAGTAAAAGAAACATTCTTTTTATAACATTAGCTTTAGCTTCTATTTACACTAGAGCTGCAGCTCCTTGATTGTATTTTTTATAAAGAGATTTTATAAGCATCCATTTAAAGTGTCACTTAACTAAGCTTGCAGTATTTTAAATAATATTTTTTTAAAATATCAACAGATATAATGTTCATTTAGAACTAATAAAAATCGTATTAGAACTTCTTCCTTGCTTTATTTTATATAATTTATTTTGGTATTTATTTTGCTGTTTAAAAGAAACCCAACTACATTTGTACAAATTTTCATTTTTTTTCAAAACTAGTTCTTGTGCCAAGAAGCCAGCCAGCCTCACAGTGAGAATGAGATGATGAGGGTGGCCCCCTTTCATTATGGCAGCCATTACTCCAACAGTGGTACAGTATTGCACTATATGGTCAGACTGCCTCCCTTTACAAGAATGTTTCTCTCCTATCAAGGTAAGGGATACAATCAACAATAAAGAAGGAAAGATAGTTCTTATTTTTTTTTCATTCTCTTTTAAAATGTTTACTATTAAAGAGTCAATAAGTGATTAGTTTTCTTATCTTATAAGTTTACAGACAATCCTTCTAGATAGAAGAATATTACGTCCACTAGGCCCAAAACTCCTGCAGGGCGACAGGGATCCTTCGGTGGCAGGGATAGAACCCGCGACCTGTCCGTTGTTTTTTTGGTTGACGATCCGGTGATCTAACCGCTGGACCAGCCGGCTTCTTTTGGGTTATTGGCGGTCCCAAGTGTCTTAAGGAGTCAATGTTTTACACACTGATCTGGACAACATAAACAAATATCTATATTTTAAATTACTTGTAAATTGTCTAAATTACCTAAAATAAATATACATTTTCACCTTAATGACAGTTTTCATTTAATTTTTGTCTTACATTAAGATGAACAGCTAAAACTAAAATGCTATCTCAAAAATGCATCATATCTATGGGACCCATCAACTAAAGAAAACCTTAAAAATTATAACAAATTCAAAAAAGAGCTGCAAGGTTCATAAATAGTGATTATTCCCAATTGACAAGAGTAACACCATTAATCAAATCACTAAACCTAGAAACACTAGAGGACAGAAGGGCAAAGAGTAAAGTAGTAATAATACATAAGACGTTAAACTCTAATTTAGAAATACAACCCAATAACAACCTGTTGCAAAGCTCAGATAAACATAAAGACAAAAACACTTTCCTTATCCCCTATGCGAGAACAAATGCATATAAGTACTCTTTCTTCCTGAGTGACATTCGGGCATGAAATGGGTTGCCTGAACAAACCAGGAAAACCAGTAACTTAACATCATTTAAAACATAAATAAAAATGCAAGACTAGACTAGACTCGGACCACGGATGAGCGTAGGACGCAATAATCTTCTCTATAGAAGGAGCGTCTGTAATGTATAAGATAAGATAAGACATCTAATGTTTACATCTAGCTTTTCAGCATTAGGAAAAAAAAATGCTAATTTCAAGTCAAGATTTTATCTGAAAAAAAGAGATCTAGAATAATTAGGCCACCCTATCACATATTTCCAAACATGTAGAACTGCTGATAATTAGGCCACCCTATCACATATTTCCAAACATGTAGAACTGCTGATAATTAGGCCACTCTATCACATATTTCCAAACATGTAGAACTGCTGATAATTAGGCCTCCCTATCACATATTTCCAAACATGTAGAACTGCTGATAATTAGGCCACCCTATCACATATTTCCAAACATGTAGAACTGCTGATAATTAGGCCTCCCTATCACATATTTCCAAACATGTAGAACTGCTGATAATTAGGCCACCCTATCACATATTTCCAAACATGTAGAACTGCTGATAATTAGGCCACCCTATCACATATTTCCAAACATGTAAAACTGCTGATAATTAGGCCACCCTATCACATATTTCCAAACATGTAGAACTGCTGATAATTAGGCCACCCTATCACATATTTCCAAACATGTAGAACTGCTGATAATTAGGCCACCCTATCACATATTTCCAAACATGTAGAACTGCTGATAATTAGGCCACCCTATCACATATTTCCAAACATGTAGAACTGCTGATAATTAGGCCACCCTATCACATATTTCCAAACATGTAGAACTGCTGATAATTAGGCCACCCTATCACATATTTCCAAACATGTAGAACTGCTGATAATTAGGCCACCCTATCACATATTTCCAAACATGTAGAACTGCTGATAATTAGGCCACCCTATCACATATTTCCAAACATGTAGAACTGCTGATAATTAGGCCACCCTATCACATATTTCCAAACATGTAGAACTGCTGATAATTAGGCCACCCTATCACATATTTCCAAACATGTAGAACTGCTGATAATTAGGCCACCCTATCACATATTTCCAAACATGTAGAACTGCTGATAATTAGGCCACCCTATCACATATTTCCAAACATGTAGAACTGCTGATAATTAGGCCACCCTATCACATATTTCCAAACATGTAGAACTGCTGATAATTAGGCCACCCTATCACATATTTCCAAACATGTAGAACTGCTGATAATTAGGCCACCCTATCACATATTTCCAAACATGTAGAACTGCTGATAATTTGTCAGAGTGTATGAGTGGCTGTAGTTTAATTACTTAATCTACTTTCTTTCCAGACAGCAGCTTCGACATTCCTGACCGGACGTTCCACAGCTTGGGAACTTCCTGGCGATTGTCCAGCTTTGAGTCCAGCACGGATGTGAAGGAACTGATCCCAGAGTTTTTCTTTCTGCCTGAGTTCTTCATGAACAGTGAAGGTGAGTGCGTCAATTGACATGGAATTTAAAATGTAAATATTTACCTAATAAAAATAATTTAAACAAATATTAAATAGAAGCAGATTCGGGCATGGAATGGGTTGCCTGAACAAACCAGGAAAAACCAGGAGCTTAACAGAATATAAAACAAAAAATATGCGGGACGAGACTTGGACCAAGGATGAGCATAGAACACAATAATCTTCTTTATAGAAGGAGCGTCTGTAATGTATAAGATAAGTTGAGATTCAGTGGCAGCATTTGAAATTAATTGAAGTGTTTAAAAAAATGCAATCTCTTTGTTTTCTCTAGCTGTTGAAATAAGCATAGGACACTATTAGCACAAAAGTTATGTAAAAACTTTGGCAAGGTTCAAAAGATGATAAATATTTAAAGATTGTCCTTATTTTTATTTTGGAAGAGTTAAAAAATTGTAGCATCCTAAATGTAATTTGACTTAGCGGATAGTAGTTGTGATAGAAGCATTATTTTTTAAGTTGTGTCCTTTGACCCTAGAAATAGGTCAATGTCACCTGCATATATATTGCACAAGTCTTTTTGTTCTAAAAGTATCGTGTATGTTTTTTTTAAAAATCAATATAGAATATTCAGTTTTACAATACTAGATAAAATTTGTGCCACAGTTTAATTATCAATTTATTTGCTGAATCTATTTCAGGGTTTGATTTTGGTCTGCGTCAGAACGGTGAGGCCGTGAATGACGTCAATCTTCCGCCCTGGTGTCAGGGCGACCCGCGTCTGTTTGTCCTCATCCACAGGCAGGCCCTGGAGTCTGCCTATGTGACCTCCCACCTAAACCACTGGCTTGACCTGGTGTTTGGCTACAAGCAGCAAGGAGAGGAGGCTGTGAGGGCCATAAATGTTTTTCACCCATCAGTAAGTGAAACATAGAATCTCAATGGACCTCTGAAACAACTCAACAGGCCTTTTTTCAGTACAGAGACAGACTGATCTATTCATTTGATACAAAAACAAAAACATATTTTTTAACAAGGAACACACTTGTTTTGGGGTTTTGATCCTGGTTTAATTGATAAGATTTTCTCCTTGGTCTCGTTAGTTTACAAAGCTTTGGAGGGCACATGACATTAGTTGAGAAAAGTTGTTGTTTTTTTAAATGCTGATCATTGTGCTGGACACACGATCACCTCATATTCTATGGGCACTCAAACTAGTGAACATGGATTCAACAACTCTATTGTGTCTTTATTGTTTGGAAGAGATACTTTGTCTTGTATTATGTAAATACTGGCTATGTTAAAGACATATTGAGGCTTTCTGCATTTGTAACAATTTTTTTAAATATTTTGAAAGTCCTTCTTACTTCATACCTTGCTCTGCACCCCACAATTTATTTGTAGGTTCATTAGACTTAATCAAGAGTGTTGTTATGAATTGAAGGGACCTACAAAATGAAACTTGAGTTTGAGTAAATGATTTTTTTTATCAAAAAGCTTTTTTTCTCTGGTTGAGAAAAGATTATCAACTCTTAAAATTTCTTATTCTCTGATTAGTTGTTCTCACCATTTTCTTTGTTTGTCTTCTTGTTTTGATAGTAACTACTTGTGTTTTTATCCTTAGATCTAGGTTTACTTTATTTTTTCATACTGCTTTTTTTTTTTCTTCTTAGCGTCGATTTTTTAGATAATTTTTTATACTGCCTTGTTTTTTTTTGTAGACATATTTTGGTGTAGACGCCAGTGGAATTAAAGATCCTCTGAAGCGCCACGCCTTGCTGACCATGATCAGGACCTACGGCCAGACACCCAAACAGCTGTTCCGCGTGGCCCACAAACCCTGTCAGACTCAGTCACAGAGCCCGAGCCTTGAGGAACGACCATCTGTCTATGTGGTGAGTGTCTTTTGTCGCTCGACTCAGTGGGTGATTCCTCCTCTTGAAGCTGCTAGGACTCGATAAATCCATAATCACCTAAACACTTATGTTAAGAAAGAAATGCAGGCATATGTGCACTAAGGGGCATCTTTATTGTATTTTAAAGAAGATTCAGTTACATGTTTAAGATGCTTAGATGAAATGCCCTAAAAAATTTGCTCTTGAGGTACAAAATAATGTAATGATATCTAGGTACCAATTTTTACTAATATTTTTACTATTCAGGTAGCAATTAAGAGTTTTAAGGTAGTTTGGTTTGTAATAATCAAAATACTTTTCTGTTTTAATAAATTATTGATTTTGTTTAAAAATGTGTCAGAAAAAATTAATACTCAATACATCTCTTTCCTAGACACAGAGTTAATTTAAAGCCAACTTTTTACAATCTGAATGAAACATTTTGCTGCTAACCTGAGTTTAATTGTACAAAGTGCATCTTACATGCCTATATTCAGTAGAGGTATAGTCTGTTGTTTAGTTATAATATGTGTTTTATTTTTCTTGTTGTTGTTGTTTTTTATAGCCTCAGCCGTTGCCCACTGTTTATGGACTAAAGTGGGGCAACTTCCTGGGCTCCCTGGATCTACCTCCACCATCGTCGAGAGATCTCATCAACGTCAGCCCCAGCATGATTGTGAAGCTCGTGCCTCTGCCAAACGGCTTCGTGTTTGGCGTGGAGAAGTCCGCCAGTATACTGCTGCTTCAGAGCAAGCAAAGAGGTCAGTCTATAGAAATCAGGCCACGCATGTAAACTTACCCAGGGACTTGCAGTCTGCTGTCCAGAGTCAGTTATTTCATACTGATCATTTCACTCAGCTGTTCTGGCACAGGCGACCAGTCAAGAGTGAAGGAGAAAGTCTTTTTAAATGTTTTTCTTATTTTCCCCACTGTCAGACTTGGCTGTGAAATCCGTGGATGTGATGTGGGCTGGCATCATCACCTGGGACCACCATGACAACATTATCCGCATCCGCAGCTATCAGGATAAACCACTCATCAATTTTATGCCCCAGAAGTCATTTGGCAAGGTAAGTGTATATATTTTATATATATTTATATATATTTGGCAAGGTATATATTTTATATATATTTATATATATTTGGCAAGGTATATATTTTATATATATTTATATATATTTGGCAAGGTAAGTGTATATATTTTTTTTTTTTTTTTTAATTTCTCTTCATCATATTTGTTGAAATTTGTAGAGTGAGAGAAAAAATAGTTAATTTCAAAATGTCAGTTAAATAAGCTACTGATTAGTAAATATGTATATTTCTTTGATTTTATTTAGTGATATTTTAACTTTTCATATTTGTTATCACATATTTTATTTTTATATTACACCAATTAGTTTGAAAATATTAAATGTTTTCCATGATAGACCAGCCAAATTAATTTTTTTACCAACCAATCGTAACAAATTTATTTTACCAACCGATCCAAAGCAAGTATATTTAATTAATTAATAAAAAGAAATGAATTTTATTAACCAATCCAATCAGTTTGGTTAGTTGTATTGACCAATAAAATGCAAATTTGTAAAAATGAACCAATCAATCTATGTTTGTTATACCAATCACTGTAGATCACATGTGTTGAGTCTGTCCCAGACTGTAGACTGCTGTTCTCTGCTGGCACTGCAGGCATCATCAATGTCTTCACCATGACACACAACTCATCAAAGGTAGGCTACAGATGGACATGTTCACCTTCTTAACTTTTAACTTCTAAACATTTCTTGAAGGTAGCACTGCATGCAACACTAAGAGGACAAGGCAGTAACTTGACACTAAGGTTTCTTCACTAGTCAATGTATATCTCATCTTGAAGATATCTAATGAATGCTGGTCCAGATGGTCCAGCTGTTAGTACACCAAACTGTCAACAAAACGGCCTGGGTCCTAGACCGACCAACGACCAATCCCTGCCGCCCTTGCAGGAGTTTTGAGCCTAGGACATTCTAGGACATTCTTCTATTTAGAAAGAACGTCTGTAAAATTTAAGTCACTTTAAGTCAACTCTATTATATAAACTTATACTTAAATTAAAACACATAGCAAAACAAACAGGAACAATCAACTTCAATTGTCAGCTTTTAAACTGGAGATTTAAAAAAATATTCACAAAAGATGGAAATTCCCAATCAAATTTGGGCTTTGGGAATTTAAAAAAAATGGTAATTGACTAGTTGAATATTTTCAAGAACAAATGCATTTAAGTAGTGCTCTTTATTTCCCGAGTGGCATCCGAGCATAGAAGGGGTTGCCTGAGCAAGAAACCAAGAAAACCAGTAACTTAACATCATTTAAAACATTAATCAGAATCCAAGACTAGACTCAAACTAAGGTTAAGTGTAGAATGCAGAAATCTTCTGTATAGAAGGAGCAGCTGTAACAGATAAGATCAGAAATAAGATCAGACTATTGAAGAGTTGTCAGCGTGATCTCCAAAGGGCTGTATGTGGCATAGAATGATTTTAATTTTACTCTCTGAACTTCTAATACGTTAATGTCCTAATCCCTTGTTATGTATCCCCAGCCAAGTAATGTCCTAATCCCTTGTTATGTATCCCCAGCCAAGTAATGTCCTAATCCCTTGTTATATATCCCCAGCCAAGTAATGTCCTAATCCCTTGTTATATATCCCCAGCCAAGTAATGTCCTAATCCCTTGTTATATATCCCCAGCCAAGTAATGTCCTAATCCCTTGTTATATATCCCCAGCCAAGTAATGTCCTAATCCTCTGTTATATATCCCCAGCCAAGTAATGTCCTAATCCCTTGTTATATATCCCCAGCCAAGTAATGTCCTAATCCCTTGTTATATATCCCCAGCCAAGTAATGTCCTAATCCCTTGTTATATATCCCCAGCCAAGTAATGTCCTAATCCCTTGTTATATATCCCCAGCCAAGTAATGTCCTAATCCCCTGTTATATATCACCAGCCAAGTAATGTCCTAATCCCCTGTTATATATCCTAGCCAAGTAATGTCCTAAAATCCTGTTATATATCCCCAGCCAAGTAATGTCCTAATCCCTTGTTATATATCCCCAGCCAAGTAATGTCCTAATCTCCTGTTATATATCACCAGCCAAGTAATGTCCTAATCCCCTGTTATATATCCCCAGCCAAGTAATGTCCTAATCTCCTGTTATATATCCCCAGCCCAGTAACCTGCAGCTGCGAGGGGTCAAGAAGAGCCTGTATGGCCATTGTGGACCCATCACGTGCCTGTACGTGTGCCAGGCCTTCAGCATTGTGGTCAGCGGCAGCTCGGACAGGACCTGCATCATCTGGGACCTGAACAGGCTTACATATGTTAGGTCCATCACCAGCCACAGCAGCCCGATACACACTCTGGCTGTCAGTGACACGCTTGGGGATATTGCCAGCGTCAGCTGGACAGGTGAGGCTTGAGAAATTCTGTGGATGAGTCTTAAGTTTTATTAACTAGAGCTTTCAGAATTTCTAGTTGACATTTTCTGTTTGGTTTAACTATACTGAAGTTGAACTTGTCACTGTGTTTAGTTGTTTGTTGAATGTCTACCCAGCTCTGGTGTTTGGGAAATGTCCAATGAGTCTACCCAGCTCCTGACATCAGTTGGGTCAAAGGAGCTAGGAGATTGTTGTGTCCACCCAATCCTCTGGCATATGTAGAGGTTGGGGTTAGGGGTTAAAATAGAATGGGGAGGGGGGAGGAGACCAAATGCTTAGAGAAATAGTGCATGGTTGTGAGAATTATGCAAATTCTGAACTGGTGCACAAGTTCACCCTAAACTATTGAAAAACTAACACAAATATTTGATCAAATTAGCTAACAGCTAAAAATTTGAGCAATGAAGTATTTCTATGTTTTAAATTAATTTTTTTATGAAAACATTAGTATGAGACAATTATTCTCAAGAATTAAATTTAAATATAACACAGCACTGACACAATAAATTAAACAGTTAGTCAAAACAATGATACAGCATGTTCAGAACTATTTCTAGAGTTATAACCCACATAGATATAGAACATCATAAATTAATGCTAAAATAAATAAGCCCTACTTAGAAAATTTAACAGAACTGTTTAAAAGGTATAACAATGTAAAAGCTAACACTATTTATACATTTGTTATAATAACTTTATTGAACTGCCTCTTTCTTATTATTTAATGTCTAAAAAAAAAAAAATTTACAAAGGAAAAGAAACATTTGTTTAAATTGACAGTTTTGTAAAAAAATAAAAAGGTGCAGGTTTCGGTAGAGGTTGACTATGCCTATAAGTGTCGCCAATCAGGAGAAGCAAATACTTTTTTAAGACTGAAATTTTTTTTAGGAAAACTTATCCCCATTCAGGATAATGAACTACCAGGTCTAAACCGATTTAAGGTGTGGTTACCCGCTAAGTCAACTTGCAATGCTTTGGATTACAATCCCAAAAATCTTGGGTTTAAATCCTGGCAACATTTATTTTGCTAGATTATAACTAAGATTTCTTTTGGGGAATTCAAGATGAGTGTTGTGGTTGATACACAGTCTTATTGTATGCACTAAAGTTCTCGAATTCTCTATTATCAGCCATCATAGAGATGAAAATCTAGATATTTAAATTTTAAAGGTGGTTTCATTCTTCTGCATTCTCAAAAGTAAATCATTTGAAGGATTTCAACAACAAGCCCTATATTTGTGATGAACTGCGCTTTGTGGCTGTCAGTTGCTCCAGTCCACCATACAGTTTGTCATTGAATGTAGCTTCTGTGGCTGTCAGTTGCTCCAGTCCACCATAAAGTTTATACTTGAATGTAGCTTCTGTGGCTGTCAGTTGCTCCAGTCCACCATAAAGTTTATACTTGAATGTAGCTTCTGTGGCTGTCAGTTGCTCCAGTCCACCATAAAGTTTATACTTGAATGTAGCTTCTGTGGCTGTCAGTTGCTCGAGTCCACCATACAGTTTGTACTTGAATGTAGCTTCTGTGGCTGTCAGTTGCTCCAGTCCACCATAAAGTTTATACTTGAATGTAGCTTCTGTGGCTGTCAGTTGCTCCAGTCCACCATAAAGTTTATACTTGAATGTAGCTTCTGTGGCTGTCAGTTGCTCCAGTCCACCATAAAGTTTATACTTGAATGTAGCTTCTGTGGCTGTCAGTTGCTCCAGTCCACCATAAAGTTTATACTTGAATGTAGCTTCTGTGGCTGTCAGTTGCTCGAGTCCACCATACAGTTTGTACTTGAATGTAGCTTCTGTGGCTGTCAGTTGCTCCAGTCCACCATACAGTTTGTCATTGAAGGTAGCTTCTGTGGCTGTCAGTTGCTCCAGTCCACCAAGCAGTTTGTACTTGAAGGTAGCTTCTGTGGCTGTCAGTTGCTCCAGTCCACCAAGCAGTTTGTCCTTTAATGTAGCTTCTAGGTGGTATCCAAGAGCCTTTTTAAATAGATGAGAAATAAATGTACAATTTGTAGTAAAGTCCCTTTTTATTATTTCTGGTGTTTTTTGTATTAATTATTAACTATGTAGGCAAGGACAGCTGCAGCCTTCAGCTTCACAACATCAACGCCAAACATGTGGCCACGCAGGAAGTGGGAGATTTGATCCACTGCTTGACCTATTCATGTGCCCCGGAGGGAAGGTGCATCAATGTGATCGCTGGAGGACTAGATTCTGGAACAATCAGGTGAGAAATGGAACACTAAACATTGGACTGTAGAACACTAGACATTATACTGTAGAACAAAAATGTGACAAAATTATAAAAAAACACAACTAGCAACAGATAAGTGACAACTTAAAAATAAACATATTGAAACTTGTTTAACCAAAAGTTGAGAATAAACAAAAGATGCCATAAATTTAATATATTTTGGTTCTTTTTTCAATGAAATAAAATTTCCCTCACAGGTTATGGAGCAGTTGGAATCTAACGCCGCTCAGAGACCTCACTAAGGATAGTCCAAACCTGCAGCCTGTTGTCTGGTATGTGCTCGTAGAGAAAGTGTACCTTATGTGTATTTATAGATAACATAATGACAGCAGACAAATGTAAGTTTAGCTGTCAATTCAATGATTATGACTGCAAGTAAATTAAATCTGAATCTATAAAGCTAATCTCATTAAATTCATTGTTATTCTAATTCATGTCAGAAATCAAATTTATATAATGTTATTATTAATTAATGTATGGCCAGTTAAATGAATATTATTACACAGAATCTCTGTAAATTAGTCACCAGTTTTGTTTTATGTCTCTCAAAATTTAACATCAGTAAATTGAATATCTGTAATGTTTGTAGTATTAGTAGTAGCAGGGGCGAAGCCACAGGGGGGGGGGGGGGGCTGAGGGGGGCTAAGCCCCCCCTGGAATTTTTTAAAAATATGTTTTTCAACAGTTTTTTTTTTAAAATGTGTACTAAATTCGCTAAAACTTTAGTAAATGTTTATCACGCAGAAGTTCGGCCCCCCTTGAAATTTGGTAAATGTTTGCCAAGCGAAAGTTCAGCCCCCTCTGAAAAAAATTCTGGCTTCGCCCCTGAGTAGTAGTCAGTATTAATTTCCCTTTAAACTGAATGGTTTGGAAGTTGAAAAACGATAAAACTAATCACTATTAAACATTAACCCACTATTTTCAAATTCTGAATAGGCGTTCTTTGTATGAAATTTCTTTTAGAGCATTTTTATTTGAGCACTTGGCTATAACAAAATTCTAAAAACATGGATTAGCTTTAAGGGCTCTTTATTTACGCATTTTAAAGTTCAAAATATATTTATAGCTTTAGCGAAACTGACAGAAGAAGACTGAAATGTCTTTGTTTCCTTGTCTTTTTAATCCCATTTTTTTAAATTTCACAGCTTGACTTTTTCTGCTGATTCCAACTTCCTGTTGGCTGGCTCCAGCGACGGCATCATTACCCTGTGGGACAAGGACGTGAAATCTGTGCGAGACCACTCTGACCGATTCATCCCTGTGATCATAAATGCTGAAAATTGAAGAAGGACAGCTCTTGTATTAGTGCCCTCACTGTCAGTGAGCCTGAGATGAACTTTGGATTTGAAGGACCTTCTGATGCCAGCTCAATGGGAGTCTATAAAGAATCTGATAGAAAAGTCTGTAGTTTAAAAAAAATCACTTTTTTTTATAATCAGTTGTTTTTTTTTGGCTTTGTTGCTGTACATAAGACTGTAAAGACGAGCTTTGTTGTTGGTTATAAATTATTTGAAGTGTTATTTTATGGCCATAGTTGAAACTTAAGTTGGTGCTTTTGTTGTTGGTTTCTGTGCTGCAGAACAATTGAGGCTGAACAAAACTGAGCAAAGCATTTATCTAATTGAAGAAAAGTATTTATTGCTTGGCTAATGATATCAAGTGGAACTACATTAGATTAACATTCTTTTTAAACAATCATTTATAATCGGCTAGATGTTGTTAATTTGGCTACATACAAATAAAAATATGTTTTGAAACTATAACTAATTATATATAAAAAAACAGCAACTTATTGCGTTTCTATCAAAACAAAATGTTATAGTAAATAGTTATGGATTTTGTACAGCTTTTGTAGAAATTCCTTCATAATACCAAAACAATGGTCGATAGTTCAATGTTGACATAGTCAGCTGTCTGTATCTCTCTGTTTGTATTCCAGATGATCCATGTTGAAAATGCAATATCAAAAATTATAAATGAGTTGTGTGACATTGTTGATTAAACATTTAAATGAAGAAATATAACAGACCAATAATTCCGGTTGTGTGAATTATAATGTATGTTAGTGGTTTGTTATGAGTCCATTTACTCTTATTTACACAGTGATATTCTGTTTCATTAGGTAACATTTGCATATGTGCAGTAATTATATTCCATTCATATTGTATATTAAAAACTCAATTCATAATATATTTGATAGATGTTTATTAGATATTCATAATATGTTTGAAAAATACATGAGAGTTTAATATATTGAACAATTCAGTTGCAGCTCTTGAGTGTTATATTCAAATATTGAAAGTCTCGTCTCAACACCATTCTCCTTTAAACCAAGAAAACCTTTTAAGTGGCAGCTAATCTTAAAACAGTCTTTTTTTTTTTTAGAAAAGTTGTTTACTTAATAACAAAAATGTAAAGTGTATTTGCTCACTGGTCTAATTTTACTTATTCTATTTTTTTTGCCAAGCTTCAAAAGTATACAAATAGTTTTACAAATAAAATATTAGATTTATTGAATCAAACATGTTTGATTAAATATTTATTTGTTATGTGATATCTTAGGAGACAAATTTACCCACCACATGTAAACACTCATCATTCATGAGCATATTTCATGAGCATATTTCATGAGCATATTTCATGAGCATATTTATTAGCATATTTTATTAGCAAATTTTATAGATTATATTATTTATATTTCAAATGTTTCCTTGGGCCCTTTTTTCCCTCATAACTGACTTAATTTATATTATTCTTTTTTTTCTTTTGGATTACCAATTGATATTGAAAAAAATATTATTTTTTTGGAGGATATAAGTTTGAAAGTGCATTTGGAGAAAAAAAGTTATATTTTGAAGGAGTAGATGTTTTCTGTTTTATTGTCAGGGAGGAAGGAAGGAGAGTGAAACATATGAAAAAGTAATGATGAAAACCTTGAAAAGTTTAAGTGTATAATTAATGCAAGTCTCTGGCTGTTAAAGTTGTTACTATGTAAATTTGACCAGTTATCACTGCATTTTGATATATTCTTTTTTAAAATTAATAATTCATTTTATGCTTGACCTTACTTGTGACCTTTTGAAATTTAAATTATGTCAAATAAACTGTTTCCTTCTAAGAAGAGTTCAGTGTTTTACGAGAACATTTAAAGTTTATAGAGTTACTGCCCTTGTCGGGTCATTGAAGTTATTTCTTGCATGTAATATTTTATTTCAATGTAATAACATTGATATCTTTCTTGTGATTTTTTTTCTCTCTTTTGATGGTTTTGTAATTTTGTGATTTCCTCACCCCCCACCACCCACACACAATGTTGAGAATTTTGTGACTTTTGATATTGTTGATTGTTGTATTTTTATGTAAATAGTAAAAAAAAAAAAAGGCCCACCTGGCGTAAGAAAAATATTCATATTCTTTATTATAGATGAAATGTTTATTTACTTATTTATTATATAGAGACAGTATTATGATAATGTTTTGTTAAAAAACAAAAGTTCTATTCATACATTGCTTATCTCTGTTTCTTTGAGATGAAAATATTTCTTTATAGTGCAAGTATTATTTACATTAGCTCTTGTTTTGAATTGTCACTGAGACTCTCTCAGAATAGGCTCAGAAACAGTTTGATAATGGTTCTTTGTTAGAAGTCGTAGGGTGTGTGTATTCACAAGTTGTGTTTTGCCTTAGACTCCCTTATAGTAAGTGTAAGTTTGTGATTGGATGCATCTGTCGTCCAATCTGTCTGTAATAAGACAGTGTGTGCCAGTGTCCCGACACCCTTTTCTGCTTGTACATTGCCCCTAAAAAAAATTTTTGGGGCAACTCTTGAGGTGGTATAACTGCCTAGTTGTCACGCTCAAACTCAAATGAAAACACAAGATGACAACCCCCCCCCCCCCTCTTGTGTTCACTGCAGCTCAAGCTTGATAGAAAAGAAAGGAATTGTGCCTCCCCCCCCCTCCCCCCAACTGTCCAATGAAACTATAGGAATAATATGTTGAAATGCCACAGGGAAATTATGCATGTTTAAAGGACAATATTGCTCAATCAATTACTATGATAACAGAAAATGAATTTTTCAATGTATAATTCTTGAAAAAAAGCTAGTCATGCTATGAAAAAAAAAAAAATACATTGCATTTTTGTTGATTGTCAAAAGTATTATTTAATGCAAGATAAATATTTGTGATATTTGAACAAAGAACTGTAACTCGTATGTTAAACATGTTTTTTTTTTTTTTTTTTATAAAGAGCATCCCTTTAAAGGAGATAGAATAAAACAAATCTGTTACAATCCTGCAGGTTTTTGTTTTTCTTTACTTTGTTGGTTCTACATCATATCATATTAAAGTAAACAATACACAGAAGAGAAAAAAATCTAATTGTCACAATCGCAGTGAACAAATTGTCAAATTCTTGTAAATTTTGTGTAATGTCAATCTAGTTCAAGTTAGCATTGTGCTACTACACAATTACATAGCAAGTTGTTTACCATATACTGCTCCAATAATAATAAGAAGAAGAATCTGGTAAAAGCTGCTTGCTATACAACCTAAGGGGCAAACAGTCTCAGTGAGGTCGTGCTGGTTCTGCGGTTAGTTCACTGGACTGTCGATCAAACATGCTGCTGGTTCTATCCCTGCCGCCGACCGATCCCTGGCCCCCCCCCCCCCCCAGTAGGAGTTTGGGGCCTAGTGGACGTAATAATCTTCTGTCTAGAAGGAACGTCTGTAAAAACTTATAATAAGACTCTACATACGAGTCTGATGTGGTGGCGCTGCATTGCCACAGAATCCTTAAGGACTCTTAATTTGGTGAAAGCTGCTCAATGTTTGTATTTGCCTAATCTGGGGCAGTGCCACTGATAAACTACTTGACTTTAACATGGGGGCCTACATTGATTGTTTTAAAATCAAAGAAAGACTACTGCCAGCAAAAAAAAATAAAAATAGATTTAGACAATCGACAGTCTTAAAATCTGACCTCACTTTGGGCCAGCTCTATACACACATCTTCAAATGTATTACTGACCAGGTTTCCATCTGGTGTGTGTACAGGTGTGCTGCACCCTCCACCATTTTCAGTTCCATTTTTATGTCCAGATAGTTTTATTATCAAAATTAAGGAAAGAATATAAAAGCATCCCCAAGCTTAAATCGTGTAACCAACCACAGACAGGACAATGTTAAGACAGTTCACTTGAAGCTGTATGTCTTAGGGACAAGCAATATATATACATATATACATATGTTTGCAAATTGAACACTTTTATAAACGTTTGAAATTCAGTTCTTTTAAAAGATGTAGATTTTAATAAAGCGGTTTTATATTATGGAAAAAAGAATTATTGTATCATTTCATATGTTCAATAATGATAGGTTTACTATCATGAAAAAAATAAATTTGTATTCAATTATTGTGAATATAAAATAAAATTGTTAATTAATTATTGTGTGTGTTTCAAGAGGATTACCCAAGTCCCAATACTTTGTTTATGTAGCCATTCCATTGGGCTTAATTATATTTTAATTGAAATCACAAACCTGATGCTTTAATATACACAAAAATTGATAATTCTCCCAGCTGACAAAATGGTTTATGTTATTAATTGAGGGATTTATTTTACTGCAATATGATTATCTCCATGTGGAGGTCTCACTGGCCCAGTGGTCTGTAGATTTAAAGATTTTGCCTGACTAACAAGAAGGAAATCAAGATTTTGTTGTTCAAAGTTGTTGTAGATGAGATCAAACTATTAATATATAAAAGGACAACCATAACACACATCACACACACACAAAACACAATTAATAATAACATACCGTACATAAAAGGCTACAAAGATGCTGATATATTTTTATTTGTATTAAACACACATTTTTTTCATGGTTGTAAGTTGTACATGTTTTCCTTTTTACACATTTCATTACAGTCATTAGCAGGAGGTTGGCATATTAGGTACGGTAATATAAAAATTTGATTTTAACACAACATACAACAGATACTAACAGAACAAAACAAACATTGAACAATAAGAAATCTGCTGCTATCCACGAGAAATGATTCTAATGCGATGTCTGACTGAGAAGTGGGACTCTATCCTCAAACTTGTTGAAGTTATTCAGAGCCAGGGTTGATCCGGAGACAGAGCCAAAAGGGTCTGATTTAATGGGCGAAGGGTTAAGATCTATTAAAGGAATCTTGTCAACGACCCTGGTTTCTTCCTGGCAATTTGTCTCAGTGATAATAAAACTGCCATCCTCATTGATGCAGTTGTGGCTATGTGGGTTGTGGCCATGTGGGTTGTGGCCATGTGGGTTGTGGCCATGTGGGTTGTGGCCATGTGGCTTGTGTGGTGGTGATGAGGTGCCCTCCCCATCACTGTCAGCCCCGACCTTCCAAGAAGACCGTCCCACCTTTGGTGGTGACAAACTGAGCGAGTTGTTCTGATTCTCAATATCTGGACGTATTAGCTGAATATTTTCAGAAGCACTTGTGTTATCTTTGTTGGTTTCTGAGACGTTGATAAAAGATTTACACAGCGTTACCAGTGAGTCGACCTTCAGCTGAGAAAGAATTGATGGGGATGAGTGCTTCTTCTCTGCTCCATCAAAGTGCAGAGATTTACTGGGAACGTTGCTGTTGCACAGGGTGCCCATGCCACCATCGTAGTTGTGCTTCAGCCTCTTCATCTTTTCCATTTCAGCATCGAACGTTTCCATCACCGCCATGCTCCCAGATGTGCGCAACATCTCCGTCGTTTTCAAAGCCACCAAATAGAGCGACCTGTCGATGCACAGGTATTGCACGTCTGTGACCGCCCTTGCGGAAAAATCTGGAACGTAATCTACAGCTTTAATGACATTCAAAGACGACTGCCTTCGCACAAGGTCAAGAGCGTCAACGCCGAAATAACTGAAAGGTCCTGATTCAAACACCATGTTCTCTCCACATGCGATCACTTCGACGGTGCCTTGTAAAATTAGAACAAACCTGTCAGTGGGAACACCTTTCTGGTACAGATAGTTCTTCTGGGTGACTGGTTCAGTGGGGGAAAGATTTATCACTATATCTTTCTTCATGAGGTTTAACAACACGTGTTTAGCCAAGTATGCCTCAGAAAATGGTTCCACCGATGTGCTCAAATATTGAAAAGCCACAAACGCCAACTGTTTGGGTAATCGGGATCTTTGTCCCTCAGCCCCAAGTATCTGATACACAGGTCTATTGCGAGGTCTTGGCACCTTCATGTGGTTCTCTATAATCATGTCCTATTCATCAATGATCTCCTTCTGCAGAATCTCTTCCAGGACATCCTCCAGAGTCACGATGCCAAGGGTCTCGAAATAAGGATCGCGTTCTTCCGCGTTGTGGAGTCTCTGCACGATGGCCATGTGGGAGTCGCCTTTGAGGAACTCCTGCAGCATGGCGTCCAGCTTGAGGTCGTGCTCCACGTAGAGGGGCTTGTGGTCGTAAAACTTGCAGACGGTGCTGACCGGGATGTTGTCGTCCGGGTCGATCAGGGCCAGGTCTTTTGTGTTGAGTAAGTAGGTGATGCTTTTGTCTGCGTCGTACACTGGCACTCGCGTGAATCCGTGGTGCATAATCTCCGACATGGTCTCAAAGTCCAAAGTTGTGTTGATGCCAATCATGAATGCGTCAGACGCTTTCGTCATCACGTCCGACACACATTTATTCGTTAACTCCAAGGCGCCGGACATTATGTTGGCCTCGTTGTCTTGCAAGACTCGACTGTCAGCCGTCACCCTTATCAGCTCTTGGAGCGTCTGCTTATTGTAAATTTGGCCCAATTCCTCGCCTAGTATTTTGTCCAGGACCAGGGAGATCGGGTAAGACGCGGGGAAGGTGATTATCATGAAGATGATGGTCAACCAGTAGGTGTTGGCGCCCACCGCCAGCCCGTGGCGCGAGCAGATGGCCTGGGGAACGATCTCGCCGAAGATCACGATACCTATGGTTGAACTGATGAGAGAAATCAACCCGTCCGTCATGTTGCTGAACAGAATGGTGAACGTGCTGTTTACAATGACGTTGCCTAGCAACATGGTGCAGAGGAGGAAGTTCCCCCTTTTACGAAGGGGGGCTATTCTCTTGGCCCACTTTTTCTCTTTCTCCGAGCCGGCTTTACTGATGATTTTCAACTCGGTCTGGTCCAGAGCTAGCAGTCCAAGATTAAGCCCACTAAACAAGCCAGATAGAGTCAACAGTATAACGCAGACAACTATTTGAATCCCAAGGGGCATGTAGTACCCATCGGTTCCGCCGCTGTCCAGGGTATAAAACGATAACCAGGCGTCGGTCCCCTGATGGGCGTAGTGCGCCCCAGAGTCGTTGCCGTCCTTCACACACAGGTACAGTCTATTGTCCCCATAACTACGCTGCAACGATAATGCGGCCGCGCCGCTGTACGCATCGGTTGTACTCACGCGCGAGATTCCAGAGGCGGGTCCTTCGTTGCAGTCTGATGCATGCTGGGTGAGATACAGCATCGTGGTGTTGGTGAGGTCCATCCCAATCAGCCTGACCCAGGTATCAGAATTTGAACGTAGAACAACAGAGCCTCCCTCACCCGTGTAAGAATTGTCATCCATGGAATACACGCCAAGAATCCTTTGACCACTGCACACGTCCACTAGCAAAAACAAGAGAAAACACACAACTTTGTTTAATTTCAACATTGTCAGTCGGGCGAGCTGATAATAGCGAAATGAAAAAAAAACACAACAACAAGCAAGCAAGCTCTCGTCCACGCGACTGACCAGGACTGGTTTTAACTGACCTATTACACAACATATTTTTAATTGTAGAAGAACGAGGCACAAGGGTAGTTAAATTTAACACATTAGGGCCAGTTTTCTCCGGTTTATCAAGACCCCTGAACCCTCGTTTCACATAATAAGGGCCGTCCATTCTTTGTGTCAACAAAATAGTCTAGCGAGAGAAAAGGGGGAGGGGGAGAGGTCAGACAATTTGAGAGAGTTGTTGAAAAAGGAGTGGGGGAAAGCTGGAAAGTTGAATGTAAAAGAACATCAATGAACCAGAATTTACAAATTTGTTAAACAAATGAAGAAGGCTGTTAGAACCCCCTCTCCCCCCCCCCCCCCCCCCCCCACCCTCCTTTTCTGCGTTTACTCTTTCTTAAAGTCCGTAAAACGTTTTGAGGTGTGTGTAGGAAATATGGGGGTATGGGTGTGAAAATGTGTGTGTGTGTGGGGGGGGGGGGGAGGGGTGAGGGTGGCAGGTGTGTGTTGTTATGTCTGTTCACCGAGCTACACGTTTTCTTTTTGTATCATCTAAGTAAAATATATGCCTTGAAATAATAAGAAGAGTCTCCCAAATATAAGTATTTTAGACCAGGGGTTGTCAACCTTTTGCTTATAGTGCGCCAAACTAGGATTTCTAAATCATTCAGCGTGCCGACTGCGTGAAAGTCAAACTGCTCAACTATATTATTTTATAAGACAATTAATTTAGTGCCGTAGCAAGACCAAGACCAAAAGAAAAGGAGCGTTATAGAAAAAATCATTAAAGCGTTTTATATTTAATAACAAATTAACATGTCTTTTTAAAAAGAAATCCATTCATAGCTAATAATGGTTAATGTATCAGCATTTGAATATAGTTGTCAAGATAGGCTAGTATTAGTTTGATCTCAGCACAACTGAGATTTCCGATAGTATGTTATTCACCATAATAGTGACGGGGAATTACTGTTAAGCGGAAGAGATACGTAGTAATCATACACACTGGGTAGTTAATGTAATGTTTCAAAATGTAAATATAAATTCTTTAGTCAAATAATATTTATATAATTTTCAACTATTTTTTTTATAGTTTCATTATTTTAATGTTAGAAATTGTAAGTTATATATACTAAGTTATATATTTTTTTAAAGGAAATAAAAGAAACATTAGAAATGTCAACGCATAGAAAACGGGTTCATTATTTACCTTCAATTAAATATCTTCTAAATCGTTGCTATTGGGGCCAATAACTTGTGTACTTCTGTAAATGATCATCTTTCTTAATTTGCCTTAAATTAGGAAAAGAGTAAAATCTACATTACAGACGCTCCTTCTATAAAGAAGATTATTGCGTCCTACGCTCATCCGTGGTCCGAGTCTAGTCTTGCATTTTAATTTATGTTTTAAATGATGTTAAGTTATTGGTTTTCCTGGTTTGTTCAGGCAACCCATTCCATGTCCGAATGCCACTCGGGAAGAAAGAGTACTTATATGCATTAGTTCTCGCATAAGGGACAAGGAAAGTGTTTTTGTCTTTATGTTTATCTGAGCTTTGCAACAGGTTGTTATTGTGTTGTATTTCTAAATTTGAGTTTAATGCCTTATGCCTTATGTATTATTACTACTTTACTCTTTGCCCTTCTGTCCTCTAGTGTTTTTAGGTTTTGTGATTTGACTAATGGTGCTACTCTTGTTAACTGGGAATATTCACTAGTTATGAACCTTGCAGCTCTTTTTTGAATTTGTTCTAATTTTTTAATGTTTTTCTTAGTTGATATGTCCAGTTTCAATGCAAATCCATTCCAGTGGTCCAACACTTCTAATGCTTTTCGACCCCGTCCTTGTAAGTGCAAGTTCAACTCACTGAAACATGTCGCCATGCCATTCAGAAACATCGGCTTCAACATACAGTTCGCCTCATTTAATACGGGAAATTATTTTTTTCCATCAAGATATATCTTAATTGCTTCCAGTCAAGAAACGAATCTATCCAAGACTTTACCTATACTCCGTATCACTTTCTTCTAGAAGAGACTTGCGAAACTATAGAATTGACTATCAAAACAATATATTCAATCACAGATTGCAAGTCCAATGATGAGAGCTTTGCATATAAACATTCCTGCACTAAAACAGTTGACGTCCAGTGTGATTCCCATGTGGTTCGCCATGCAACACCCATTAGTTATGCTGACGTACGTTGTTTTGACTGGCATTAAAAAAATCTTCTTGGAGGTCTCTCGCGTGCCACTGAAAATCGTTCTGCGTGCAAAGTCTGACACGCGTTTCTTAGGTTGCCGATCTCTGTTTTAGACTATAATATAATATTTTAGTCTCATGCCCATTTAAAAGAGTTTTTATATAATTTTTTTATTCAGTTCCAACCTAGAGAAATCCTTTTAAAAACTTTCTTTTATAAAGAAAGTACAATATCTAGGCCTATTTATTTCTATATTTTTTAAAGGGAATTCCTTCAAACTTATTATAATTAAAAAATATTTGTATGTCTGACATATACATTCGAAAAAAAAGTAAGATTAATTTATCTTATATAAATGTTTAACAGACGCTATGGGGCACGGCAGCGCGTTCGACTGGCGTACCGAAGGTCCCGAGTTCGAATCCTGGTGAAGACTAGGATTTGTTCCCGGGTCTGGAGGGTGTCCCTGAGTCTAGCCAGCTCTGATGGGTACCTGACCTTAGTTGGGGTAAAGTGTAAAGTGAAGGCGACTGTGCATTATGCTGGCCACACAATCGCCTATTATGCCGTGACCACATAAACGGGTGAACGCTGCTTCACCGGACTTATAATCAATTTGGTCCGAAGGGTATTTTACTTTTAAAAAAAAAACGCTGCTTTTATATATCTATATGATTATTGCACCTTACGCTTTTTCTTCGTTTCACTCTAGTCTTAATTTGAATTAGTGTTTACATGTATGTTTAAATTGCAGATTTGCCTAATTTGTCTAGAGAATTTGTATGCGTTTGTCCTTGCACATAAAATAAAAATAAGAAAAGTAAAATTTCCCGTCGAACCAAATTGATCTAAAGGGGCCTGTGAAGCAGCGCTCAACAATTCCTGTGGCCACGGCATACTATGGGACTGTGTGGCCAGCCAGGGCCGGCTCTAGGGTTTTTTGCGCCCTGGGCGAAAACAAATTTTGCGCCCTCATTAAAGTGCTTTTGGCGGGGTCTGCCGGGTATGGAACTTCGGAAATGTGTTTATGTTAATAATTGTTAATTGGGCTATTTCCAACAAATTTTTTTATATTTTATAACCTTTGATTGGTGACTGTGAAATGTAAATGAAACAGTTGAATGAAAAGTAACAATGGCTTTGCATTATAGATTAATAATTAGAAATCTAAATTATTATTAGAAAAGTTAAATAATATACAGTTTTACATTAGGTATATAGGTTTTATAATTATATTGGATTATGTACAGTTATCTTAAACAAACAGAAACGAACAGTAAGATTACAGATAGTTTTTCTGTTTTTATAACACTAAAAAAAAATACACAAAGACTACTTGATAATGCTTGATATTGGATTATTGTTTTCTTTACTACGGTTCAAAAGTCACTTTTAAAAACGGATTAACATTATTTATACTCCTATAGACTAAAACCGTAATTGTACTTTTCTTGCTTTCTGCTTAGCAAATTCTTTTATGAGGGCTTTTGAGTCTAACGGTCTTGCTATCTCATTTTCAATAGAAATTGTTGCCAGACCCGCCATTCAAACCTTCATATTTTTCAATTGTTAATGCTTTTTCAAAGTTTTTGCACATCTACATAACCTCTTATGTAGTCTTGTTTTTAAGGTCAGGAATGTTGTACAAAAATCCAAAGACACCAGTTACTTTATTTAACTTGGTAAATCTTTATATTACCACATAAACAGCTGTGTCTAAAGCAGCAACATAAAAGTGGATCTTGAAACTTTCTGAGGGGTCTTCTGCAATATTTACTCAAGTCTTTTTCTTGCAGTATCTTACAAGTTAGGCCTATGTTTACTTGAAACAAAATAATGTGCCATGTGACAAGTGCAGCAGTAAATTTGAAGTCTGAGATATTTTTAAGTAACCCAAGTGCTTCTACCTTCGCAATACTACCACTAGATCCATTTAGTGTCTCTTCCAAAGCATCACAAACATGAGATAACTGGTACCGCAGAGGTGTTAGTGCATCAATTCGACTAGGGGATTTAATGTTCTCGTTTTCGTAATAAACAGTCTGAAAATGCACAAAAAACAACAACTGCACTGCCAATGCAAATAACTCAGCGCCCTCACGACTTACGATTAACGAACTGACTTGAAGGTCACGGTCACGTCACTTCACTATGATATTCCACCGCCTCATCGCATCAAGAGTGTGGCCGGCGGAAGTGAAGGGTTGCCTTTTTTGCACTCCGCTACGTAAAGCGAGGTTGCCAAACTAAGTAGCGTACTGTTAGGGCATACTTTCCAAGTTTCGAAGACAAAGTAAATAAAATACCCTTCGCCTTTCATTACCTAGTAATCTATCTGCTTATTTTAGTAGCGCGTAGAAGCACAAAACTTTAATATAGATCTAGTTTATATACTCAAATTTTAAAAAATTCTCAATTGTGCGCCCCCCCCCCTTAAAAAAATTTTTTTGCGCCCTAAATAGGCGCCTAGTTCGCCTATATGGATGCGTAGGAGCGTAGAATTGATTTAAGAAAGCGTTATTGGATGCGTTATTGGATGCGCACGAAAAAAAGAACATATAAGCTCTAAAAATAGAACAAGCGGTCCATCTTATTATAGTCTTAGGTTAAATAAAGAAAGGAAGAGAGAGCCATTTGTTTAACGAAGATGGTTGAAATAAATAGCTCAATTGTTAAGCGTTTTTAAAATCATTTTAGTATTTTGTGCAAAATATTGTGGATGATTCTTTTGTATGTAAATTGTAAATCCTATAAACTTTTAATGGACATCCAGTTGAGTAATGATCTGCGCCCACCAACATTGATTATTAGTGATCATACATTGACATGTAATCTCAAAGCGACGCCTGCTACTCGTCAACTATAATGAAAGGACAGAGAACTATGTCAGGTATATTTGTCTGTTTCTCAAGCCATTCTCCTCTGTTGAAAACGACAAAACCGATACATGCTTAACAATGCTGTTGCATACACTAGAGAAGAAAAAATCTTGATTTACTTATACTCCATGTTGAGCGAGACATGTCTATTTATATAAAAAAAAGCACAGCTCACAATTACTTTTTTTTTAGAAAGTCAATGTTTTTGCGACATGTTCACGACAACGGAAGCAGTTTTTATAATAGTATGCTATTTAGAAAAAAAAAGTTTAATATGACACTTAGCCTATAAACATTACTATGCTTGAATTGCAAAATTTGTGGGACCCCAATGGTGAGCCCGTTGAGTCGGGCAGTCCCGAATTTAACACCATATTTTTCAGGTGTTCCGAAACAATATCTCCCGTAAGCTAAATGTCCCGGATTTTTAAATATCAATAACGTTTTCAAGCTCATCTTGTAAGCTGAATCTGGGTGGAAACCATAAAACAATTCAATTTGTCTATTTCTGTTTCATTGTTTAAGAAGTAATAAGGCTTCAAAATGTAGCCTAAACAGTCCAATAGAATATTGCAAGATTAAATTCGACTTTAGATCATTTTCACCTTTAACAAATTTCCATAGCAAACGCTCCGGAAGTAATTAGTGAATGTGTATCAGAGGCGTAGCCATCGTTGTAAGATCAGGGAGCAAATAGTGCACAATAAGTGGTGGCAAGGAGCAAGTCCTCAGCAAGTTGAGAGGCCGGCTGGTCCTGCGGTTCACCGGACTGTCAACCGACACGTCGCGGGTTCTATCCCTACCGCCGACCGATCCCTGCCGTACCGCCCTGCAGGAGTTTCGGGCCTAGTGTACATATTAATCTTCTATCTAGAAGGAACGTCTGTAAACTTATACGGGGGATTGTGATAGTATAACGTTAGGGGGAGGGAGAGCCAATAATGCAAGGTTGAAAGCTGGGAGAGGGGTAATGGTGGTAATGGGGTAAGCTTGTACAATAATGGGACACTAACAGATATATTCTGAACTGGTACAATAATATAATAATTACCCATAGTTTATACATAAAAAAATTACATAATCATTAATTGAATATTTCAAAGTTTTAAATTCTAACTTTTCTTGTTAACTGAGTTTGGCCTACAAGTTGGTATTTCATATTTGATTAGCACTCAGTCGATTATTACGACTTAGGTTACACACAAGTACATACCTTAGATAACATATTACAATTTAAGTGAACAAATCAAATATAGTTGAAATTATATTTCTTTGCGATAACTGTTTTAAAATATGACAAATGATTGAAGTAAATAGCAATGGCTTTGAATGAAACGTTTTTATTTTTCAAAACAATGGATTGTTTACTTCAAATTATTGGTGTAGACAGGAGTTGCTTTAAGTTTAAATGGTTCTGAGCTCACCAAATACACTTACGGGTATTCAACTTTTGCAGGTATGTCATTTGGACCTGACTTAGCGATCAGGAAACCAGATATAACTTTGCTGTTTGGTAAAAGTGCAAGCCACTCATCGCGGCGAGTGTAGTTGACCGTTTCCCATACCACGTCGATCTTCGTTCCGTAAACATATTCCAGTTTACCAGTTAAAGTAAACTCATACATACCTTCTTCTGTAAGTCTATTGATAAGATGTGACGCCCCGGGATAATTATTCATCATTTCCTGCCATAGCCAAGGTTTTGATTGATATTTGACTTCTTTTTTCAGAGCTGCGTAGAAAGGATTTGATTTATCACCGAAACGATAGTTGAAAGTGGGTCTACCTTCACTTCCTTTGAATAAGTAATGGTAATTAGTAGTGGGACTAGCGAAGCCTTGACCCCATCTGAGGAATCCTCTGAACTCCGTAGAAAATCGAGTGAGTATAGTAGCAGTGTATGGAGTTGTAATTCTGACTTTACTTACAGTTACGTTATACCTGACTGCCGAGAATGGTGCCAGAGTTTTTGACGAATGTTTTGTGAATTCTTTCCCTTGGTTATAGCTCTTCTCGTTTAATATTGTTGAAGTCTGTTCAAAGACGGTATTGTAATGTGTTGACGGTCCACCTCCAATGATTGGAATTTCCAAGTTTAAAGATATTCCTAGTTCATGGCTGTTTCTCCAGCTGCTAGTAGTGGAATGGGTGACCGTTGCTTCGACCGTTTCTTTAAATTCGAAATCTTCAGTTAAAGGTGCTACATCTTTATTGTAAATAATGCCAGTGTCTATAGACTGTCTTTCAAGTTGTTCAACAACGCTTTGCCCGTAATCGATCTTTTTTACCTCAAAATTCCAATCTGTGAAATCCAAACTCAACATATGATCGTTATAACCGTCACAGTTTGCACCAAAAAGGACGTTTCTATTTGATTGCCACGTGTTTCCGTCTCTGTAAAAATCCTCCCCGACATATCCACTACAACCCCCGCACCAACCGTAGCCTAACATATTCGCCAAATTTGCCATGTTCCATAACGTTGTGTCCATAATTCTTGTTTTGATTGCACTCGTTTCATCGATGTCTTCCGGTGTCTGAGCCATTTGGCAACATTTCATAGCGTCCAAACAATTCAGGCGATCGCAAGACGCTTTGTACAACCCTGTAACGAAATAGTTTTCTCTACAGGAACACAAACCTCTGGCATCGAAACAGCTTGCAACGTCTTCTACATAACAATCGCCATAATAAATCGGATGACTAGATGGTTTGGTGCACCGTGCGCCTTCAATTTTATCTAGAGTTCCCCCAGCGGACCTGTGCAGACCTTGAAGAAAATAGCCAGCAGGACAGTAAACCCATACATCAGTACGGTCCCATTCATACGTCCAGTGTGCGTAGACCACTTGAATCTCTATATTAGACCACTGAGGTGGTGCAGAGCAACATTGCACTCCTTTTATGTTGTCTATGTAATCTTCTTCGCCTTGCTTATCAACCCTTTCTAATCCTCGGATGTACAAATCTACGCTGCTACACATAAACTGTCCAGTTCCATGGAAACCCCACTCCGTCATGGTGCATTCTGAGTTTGCGGTGTTCAATAGACCAATTAGGAAGAGACCTTTTAGCAGTAGCATTTTCTACTTCAATAATTGATTGTACTTCGAATCTAAAATGTAAAAAAAACATGTTTAAACATTTTAATTGGCATCATCATTCTTAATTTTTGAGATATCCAAATGTGACAACAGTGTAGTGACTAATTAATTGTACTTAAACAAGTAGAAAACAAAAGAAAAAAATTTAAGTGTTTTTTTTTACCTGAGACTATCAGATACCAACAAAGTAAGTCACGTCAATATTGTACTAAACAGATCGAAAACTCATAGAAACATGAGAATGTACAAAACAGTCATGCTTCTTTCTACTTGTTATGAAATTTCGTCCTATATATAGCTAAATCTTAAAAAAATGTTTTGAAATCCTTTACATTAATTACATTCATTGGGTGTTGCATGGCGTCACCACAATACATGCAGTTGTTTGTATGATTAATTTCACACGTAAGTGTCGGTGTTATCTAATTGTGTGAGAAGTCCTTAAGAGTTGGCGGAACTAACGGAAGGTTCCTTATATGCAGTGGCGTACCGAGGGCTGGTGTCACCCGGTTCGGTAAACTTTGGGTGTCACTCCCTCCCCCGCCTTTCACCATAGTTTTCGTCTCCTTAAAACAAGCCTACTGTTCAAATATGACAAAAACAATAACAATATTAATTTAATATTAGAAATTAAAAGCAATAAACAACTAAAACAACCTTACAGTTAATTATTTTTACATTAAAAGTACTTTATTTAAATTGTTCCTTTCCTGCTCTTCAAAACTGCAAACTTGTCAATCAACTCATCAAAATTTATTTCATTCACAGTATCCCTTTCAATCGATAACATAGCCAGATCAGAAAGTCTTGATTGTCCGATGGTGGAGCGTAAATAGGTTTTTTAAAAGCTTTAGTTTTGAAAAGCTCCGTTCACATGAAGCCACAGACACACATACCGTTAGAAATAATTGAAGGCCTAGCAAGAGCGTTGGAAGAAATTCTATGAAGTATGAAGTCCCATTTAGCTATGAATTTCAAAATATCTAAACTGACCAGTCCATGGCTTTTTTAGGTCAATATCAGCTTCTTTTAGGTGTCGTCTAAGCCGTGTTATTTCTTTTAAGAGCTCATATTCAGATAGCTCATCGTAGAAAGAGTAGGGTTGCCAGATACATGGCAACCCTAGGAAAGAGGTTTATTTGGAAACGGACACCAATAACTCTTCTTCGCTTGCTGACAGTAGAATATTGTGCTGAAAAGCCTCAAAAAAGTCTGGAACTGATCTGATCTAGAGCTCAGAATGAAAGCGATCAATACACTCTAGCATATCCCTGCTGCTTTTTTCTCGCATGATTCCAGCATCTCTTAATTTTTTCCCCTGACATTCTCTTCTTGAATCTTAATCTTCTCTCTACTGAAATCCCATGTTGGTCTGATTTTATAAGTGCTTGTTCAATAGCATGCTCCACTAATCGACTCCACTTTTCGTGCAAAAACAATCTTAAGGCGTCTAACTTGGTCACGACTTTATCAAGAGTTAAGTCTATAGTCTGCAGGTACTGCTGTGTAAGATGAACTTCTTCAAGTATAATCAGCCTAAAGGTTAAGGTAGCAGATAAACGTGAAATCACAGACAGCTTGTAAAAGTCATTGTGCTGTACCTCTTGTGTCCAAATGTTCACGAAGATCACATACAGCTTCAATTGCCGTAATACATTCATCAAACTTATCTTTCACTGGTTTAACAGCAGCAGGATGAGCGCTCCAACGTGTTGTAGATAACCTTTTCAACGACACTCCAATGTATTCAATTAAAACATCCCATCGATGAGTGGAAGCAGCAATGAAGGAAAACATTCTCTCAAGGGTACCAAAAAATGTTATAGGCCTACATGAAGCATTTTCGACAAAAGAGTGTTGACCACTTAAGTTAAGGGAATGTCCCACACATCCATTAAAAATAGCTTTCTTATGGCAGCATTGTCGTAGCCTTGAGCTCTGCACATCATTATATCAAGTCCGTCACTTTTTAGATTTTTAAGAATGTCAAAACTGAGGTCGTCAACTCCCCCCCCCCTTAGTGGGTATGTGGTAGGTTTACTCTATATCGTCTCTAAATAATTTTCTGCTGGTCAGTAACGAAAAATATTTGCCCAATGACTAAAAGCTAAATTTTTGTCAGTAATAAGAAATGTTAGATGAATACAAAATAGCTATAGATCTAGATCAAGCTTTTCTTTTTTTTTTACAGTAGTGAAAAATATTAGTAAAGTGGCAAATAGCTGCACCTTTCTCTTGACGCCAGAAAATAGCTCTAGGCTCTAACTTTGAGCTGTGCAGTTATGTGTTGTTTGACTTAATTTCTGGAATTCTGATCCTTGTCCACGGACAAGTCTGAATGAAGCCTGACCTTTTCAATAGGTCGTGTTCACAAATTTCCGGTTCATTTCCGGCAACAATAAAAACATGATTTGGCGAGTGTTTGACAATTTATTTCAACCTCGACGACCAGTTCTGGTCTTTTAGAAGTATACAAAGATTAGTTATGAGGAATCCGTTTTTAACATCAAAAGTGAGTAGGCGATAATCAATAATATAAGTGTTAATCGTGTTAAGTTAAATTTAGCTTATTTATAAACTAAATTTGTCAAGAGAATCGTTTCTTGATAATTAAAAAAACAACACAATTCATAGATACATAAAAACAAAAAAAGACAATTATTTTGGATAAAGCAATACGTTTGGGATTATAAATAGATGATTCTTCACGTCTGCTGTTCACAATCCATCGTTTAGGCTACTTTCGGCAAAGTCTTTTGGAAATGAAATAAAATTTAATCCTCTACATCTTTTCTTACTCACAGAAAAATTAGTAACGCAGCAAACAGAACGAATGGGACCGGAAATGTTGGTACACGTTTAGCCTTAAGTTTCACCATGCATACATAATATTTAAGACTTATCCGTTGCCATCTAAAAGAAAGTACCGGAAACGCCAATGTTGCTAGGCTTGTAGCGCGTGCTTATTGGTTTGCTTTTATTCTGCTAAATTGTGTGTTTTTTTTCGCCTTTTTCAAATCAAACGTTGATGCAAATATATTCCCGGGTGATACATTAAAAATACAATTTATATCTGCAACATCTGCAGATGTAATAAAATGTGAAAAGCTAGCACTGATTACGACCCAATTTTGTCCCCATTTTTCAAAACACTGTTACGAGCTTGGCTAAAGTACTGAAGTAACGCCATCTGTTAGCGCAATATGTAAATGCAGCCTCAGTTAGTTTTATTTATGTCAACAAGTTTATGTTTTCAAGGTCGTCTCACAGATGTCATTGCATGTTGTGTAAGCAAACCAAGATGCATTTTACAAAATTAAAGAATGAGAATAAGAAATAATTAATTTGATTTCGAAATTTGAGGAAGAGACAGTGGCTTTCTATATCACAACATTTGATTACTTAGAGAAATAGGCTAATAAATATCAAGTATTTGATTGGATGACGCTGTCTGAAACTCCAGATTGGGTGATTATTGAAAACACTGGTATATATCTGATTGGAAGCCCCAGATTGGGTGATGATTGGTTAGGCCTATGTTGTTTTCATGTCCGGTAATTAGTTTATTTTCTTTTTTTTTTTACCAGACAGTGTGCTGAACTACTTTATGCCTCTAATTGATAATAAATTTGCATATGGCCTACATCAGGGATCGGCAACCTTTTCACAGCGGCGTGCCAAAGTAGAATTTCTAGCTCACTCGGCGTGCAAACAACCAAATAGTCAACCTCTGCTATTTTTATTATTTTTTAACAATAATTATTAAATGTATGTATCATGATAAAAAAAAGGCGCTTTACTAAGAAACCGTACAAAAGTCAACACACATTAGTCACATATTGCGATAATAACAACAATTACGTAATATAATGCTCATATATACGCTTAAGCTGTTGTTGTTTTTTAAAAGTCAAAACAAATAAATTTGATCTCGAATTATTTTGAATGCTTATTTAAAGAAGATAAATAACATTTGAATGCAATTTGTCTGTATCAATAAATGTGAGTCTTGTTTGAAATTCAATTTGCTGCCTTTTAAAATAGACTTCAGCCAGAAAACTCCGCTTTGAGTGCTTCAATGTACTCTTTAAGCTCATCTATGTGTAATGTATATAGATCTGAATGAGTTTTTAACATAGGAAAAGTACTATAATGTTTGAGTAATATCACGGATAAATATGTCCAGTTTCAATCAAAATTCTTTACAGTAAAAATGAGTAACCAAACAGTTCAAGAATTGTTTGATCCTGTCCTTGTAAACACAAGTTCAACATTTAAATGAGTCGTTATGTCTGACAAAAACATCATTTTTATCAGGCATTCTTCATCATTCAATACGAAAAATATTGTATCATCCAGACACGAAACGAATCTATTGAACACTTTACCTTGACTAAGTCCGCGAAAACTGCTGTGCAGCAGCAGATCTCCATATTGACTTTTAATTTCTTGTGGTAAATATTTGAATTGCCGGTAGGCCTAAATCAACGAAGAGTGGGAAACTAATAAAGTTTACTATTTTAACAACAGTTTCCATTACGGAGCACAAGTCCAATAAAGAGATTGTTGCACACAAACTTTCATGATGTATAATGCAATAGAAGCTTAACAGCAGCCTCCCAATGTGGTTTAAAAGAAATTTGACAAATCTTTTCTGTTTGCCAAACATCGCAGCAGCGTTTTTGTCATTTTCTGACATTTTATGGGCACTTACACTTATACCTTGATATATCGCAGCATTATATAACATTTTGAATAATTGTAAACGTTTTCTATATATGCTATATAGACCCTACAGATATGGTGAAATTATATAAATTTGAGGGATATCCTCTTGTTAAGATAAATTTTAAATATCAAATCGGAAATCTGAAATCGATCAAGGTTGTTGTTCATTGTTTATTATTCGTGGGAGGGAAGGGGGTTTCATTTCGGTGGCACACTATTTTTTTTTACGTTAAATTGAAGGAAATACTTTATAATAACATATTATTGAAATCGCGAATAACAATTCAGTTAATGTTTAGCACATACTAACTACTTGTATTCGATATTTTTTTACTTGCGATATAATAAAAAAAAACAAGAACCAAATGTAGAATAGTCGGAACATTCTTTTGATGTAGCATTCTTTGATGTAAGCACAGGAGACGCAAAGACTAGTTTTTATCCGCTGAAACTGAACGCTTTCGAACAGACAAACGACATAATAACTTATTTTGATTTATTGAAAAGGATCAGCGAGAGCTAATGAAAAAAAAATGACATGTCACGCAGAAGCCCTTAAAAAACAAAATTTTTTGGGGGGTCCTCCGCGTGCCAATGAAAAGGGCTCCGAGTGCCAAGTCTGGCACGCGTGGCGTAGGTTGCCGACCCCTGGCCTACATAGCCTATATTCAAATGTAATATAGATAGATTTATAGATAAATAGACTTAGAGATAGAATAGTAGAAGACGGTATACATAGATCTAGGCATATAGAGCAAATTTCATAGATTAATAGACGAATAATTTAGAATTTCTTTTATACAGAGCAAATCTTATGAAAAAAAAAATAGAGTAGACACTAAATACATTTTAAAGATTTATTTATGCTCTCCAAAAAACAATAAACGCGACATATTTAGTTGCCGGACAATATTGTTAACAGCTCACTCAACGGCTTATCGTCTGCCAATGATGACGTCGGTTCCGCCGTTGACGTATGGACACTGGGCGTTATTGTGCTGTTCGGGATGTTCCGATTTCAACCATAATGATTTCAAACCTGAAGAGAAATGTGGAATAAAATAATATAACGTTTTCAACAACGTCCTCACGTCCTACTGCAATAGTAAGCCTAATTTTAACAAGTCACTTCACGTGAAGTAACAACACTATTTCAACAAAAGCATCCGGGAATTTTTTTAAATGTTAAACCTAGGGACCTATATAAGTAAATAAAAACAAATTTTTGGTGGCGGTGGGGAAGATTATAAGAAATTTAACATGAAACCAAACTTGTCTCCCACCCCTCCCTTTAGGCCTACGCCTTACACTAGGACGGCCATGTTTTATAAACTTTGCGTGGCGGCACAATATCCTACTCACCAAGATACCCCCCCACACACACACACACTGTTTCACAATATAATATTAAATCTAGCTAACAGTAAAGCAATCATGGAATTTGAAAAAAAAATAATTAAAACAGGTGAAGTAATCATTAAAACAAGTAAAAATAAAAGAATCATTATAACACATATGAGTTGTTGTTTATTCCAGTCCTTTAAATTAAGTAATTGTAATATTGAAAACATAAATTCCTACATCTAGTGGACAGACGTTAAATAAGTTCTACGATTTGGGACAGGTAGATGCCACACACCTGCCACTGCACACGCTCGACTGTCTGACCTAAGGTCCAGGTTTCGAATCCCAAATGAAGGCTAGGAGGGTGTCGCTGAGTCTACTCAGCTCTAAAGAGGTTCCTGACATAAGTTAGGGATAATTGAATGCAGCTGGGCATTGGGCTGACCACACAATCCCCTCGTATGCCACGGCCAAGGAAAATATTGTATTATAAATCTTGCGCCTGAGAGGGATAGTTTTTACCCACCTGCCACGGCCGTCTGGAATCCTGCATTCAGTTCTATGGAGACCTCGTTGTTGACCACGCTGTCAAAGTCGTCCGTGTACTCGTCGTTGGCACCGGGCCCCCCGACGAGGGCCCCGTACAGGATGTGTATGTTGGGCTTTCTGGCACTCAGGATCTCGTATGAACACTTGGCTGGGTAGTTAGGGCACATGCTGGGGAAAGACACACCAAGACACATCCAAATAAATACTTGTATTAGCTTTGTAAACCTAGAAGAGGCGTGACTAATAAAATGGCACAACCTATAGAGCAGGAGTCGGCAACCGATGACACGCGTGCCAGGCTTGGCACGCAGAGCAATTTTTAATGGCACGCGAAAGACCACCCAAAAGGTAATTCAAGTATTTTCTGCACGAAATTGAGTGCTAGACAGGATAAAGCTATGGCTCTTGACACACTGAATAAATTAGAATTATGACTGTGGCACACTTATATCAAAAGGTTGCCGAGCCCTGATATAGAGAACATAAAATAGTACACCTGCTTGTAACGCAAAGAGCTTACAAACACAATAAAATGTCTACCGTAGATTATCTTACCAACCGAACTTGTGTATTTAAAGACTTACTTCCATCAGTATGGTATGAACTAGGCCAGAGGTTGACAACCTACGGCACGCGTGCCAAATTTGGCACGTCGAGGGATTTTCAGGGGCACGCGGAAGAGACCTTAAATGTCTATTCATGTCTCTTCTACAAGAAATTTAGTGCTACAGCAGGATGACTTTTAGGCTGTTGGCACACTGAATGAATTAGAAATCCTACTTTGGCACACTATTATGAAAAAGATTTTCGACCCCTGAACCTAGGCAACAGTTTAAAATGAAATAAGATGTGAATATAAGAGAAATATAATTTATTTAAAAATGCGTGTAGAAGACCATCATACAAATGCACAGACAGAAAGGGTTAGAAGAAAGACAGATAAGTCTGCACAGAAAACTCGTTAGAAAAGAGATATTTGGATATTGAGAATGAGAGAGGCGAAACGGACAGAGGCTGGAAATTAAAAAAAAGGGAGAAGAGACAGAGGCGGAAAGAGAAGAGATAGTCAGAGTTACGAAGAGGGAGAGGAGTGACACTTGCTGGTAGTGGTTGAAAAGACAAAAGAGAGAGAGAGAGAGACATAAAGAACATAGTAATGGCCGTAATGAGATGTCCACTGAGTCGGAAGCTGATACAAGCAAATCATAACAGTAATTCGAAACTAGGGAATAACTCTAAAACAAGGGAAAATAAACTGTGACCTATTTCTAATGATCTTTAAATACTACCGGTGTAATTTCAAACTAACCTAATTCTCTGATAGGGTTTCAGCGGGTAGTCCTCACCGAACCCAACCACATAGCTGAACCCTGTATCTCCAAGAGCGTAGTGTATCTGGCACATGGCCCAACGTCTGTACTCAGTGGTATGAATACCAGCCTCGGCAGCCATCAGAGCTACCATCGACATGCTCGCTGCAAGACAATGACGGAAGAAATCACTGAGCTATATATATATATATATACATGGAGTGCTCAATCACTTAAAATAAACCACAAAAAAAAAATATGTTGGAAAAATGCAGACGTTTATATATAGATAAGTGGTGCGTATGCTAATGGCCGATTTGGCACTTGCATACATATATATATCTCAGTGGAAGAAACACATTTGTTTTTTTGGTTTATTATTTTAAAAAGAAGTGAATTTGAAATTTAGGCTGACTCTTTTTATTTAAATGTTAAAAGTTCTTACCTACTAAGCTACACCTTAGAAAAAACAAGTATGCTAGATGAGTCGATGAAAGGTGCGCCATTGGGTCTTTTGCGCCCTGCCCCTCCCCCTTCACTATTACATATACGATTCAAGCAATCGCAATAAAATAAAGGAAAGCTTACAGACTAGATATCAACATATTTCATAGGCTAATATTGAACAACATTGCATGAACATTAATGTTATCAAATTTGCACTAGAAAAGATGGCACAATGAAACACTAAATTGTATTTTTGCTAACAAATAATTGTCTGAAAACGTTATTAGTTAACAATTTAGTGTTCTACCACCGATAAAGACCTTATGTTTTTTCCACACAGCTCTATGTTTTTTTTTATATATTTTACATGTTCTTTTTACCTACATTTAATATACTCGCATTAGAATCTATTTATTTCTAAATGTATGTTTAGGTGCTCACCAGCTGTACTGAGTGCCGCCCTGTCTGACTTGTGAGCAAGACCTTTGGGCGTGTAATGCACAGAGCCACCAGGGAACCAGTACTTGAAGGTTTCCTCCAGAGCCAACTTGTACATTTCGTTTTGGGTCAATTTGTACAGCAGAAGCTGGGGAGAAACGCTTTCTTCAACAAATTATTTGTGCCGTTTAAGCGAAAAGATAATGATGTTCAATTAAAAGAATGAAATACATACATTGATGAAGTGATGAAAGTAAACACATATAAGAAATAACAACTACATAGATATTATATGTTTGTTATACTATCATATATCTATGATACTATCAACTACAATCATCAACATCTTTGGTTTTACAGCCTATTAAGGGCTCTGGACGGCATCACCACCTTCTATTAAGATCTGCATTCTGCTTTTTATTCTCCATGTCTGTACCCCCAGTCTGTCGTAGGTTCATCTAAAAAAAATATCAACATTATCTATTCACCTCAGCCTGGGTCTGCCTTTCGGTTGTTTACCTCTGGGAATTTGATTATATATCACTCCCCTTTTGCCCCTGTCGTTTGGCTGCTTATTATGTGAGCTTATCAGCGCAGACTGCTTTTTAAATTTCTGCTACTATTGTGGGATATCTTACAATTCAAACACATCCATTGAGGATGATTACATATACAGGAAATAACAACACCATTGAGACGCGTTTATTTTCTATTATAATCAAATACAGTAGTCCACACGAAACTATTTAGTCTAAATGAAGTAAAGTAACCTTTCTCGATTATTTTGGTTCATCATTCCAGTAAAGCAGCGATCGGCAGTTTCCGTGGGCCACGACCTACAATTGGATTGTGTGGCCAGCACAATGCCAAACCACCCCTAATTCCCTCAACAAATGCCAGATGCCCATGATCGTTGCGTAGACTCAGGGAAACTATCCGAACCAGAGGGGGGGGGGGGCGGGGCGGATCTGAAGTTTAAAACTGGATTAAAATCCGAGAACTTCAGAAAGAATATTCAACCGCGCTATCACTTGACCATATGGTTCCAATAAAAGTTGCTAGGTTTTCAATATTTGATTTCTTTATAGACTATATTGAAACAGCTAGTAAAACACAATAATTTTTTTCACATATTTTTTATTAAATATATATTTTTAGAATATGGTGCTTAGGAATTATTTGACATGTTTTGGTTTTGGCATAAAACCTACCTGATTGGCAGCAGTTTTATTATCCCAGGACATGTCTGAAGCAGGAAGAGGGTCAAAAGATTGCTCAGCTGTTGTCAGGTACATGTTGTCGTTGGTAGCTTGGTATAGCCACAGTGATCCCCAGCATATTTCATCATTGTAGCCATGGGAACTGGACATTACAATAGCAAATTAATGATACATCTATCTACATTGTAGCCATGGGAACTGGACATTACAACAGCAAATTAATGATACATCTATCTACATTGTAGCCATGGGAACTGGACATTACAACAGCAAATTAATGATACATCTATCTACATTGTAGCCATGGGAACTGGACATTACAACAGCAAATTAATGATACATCTATCTACATTGTAGCCATGGGAACTGGACATTACAACAGCAAATTAATGATACATCTATCTACATTGTAGCCATGGGAACTGGACATTACAACAGCAAATTAATGATACATCTATCTACATTGTAGCCATGGGAACTGGACATTACAACAGCAAATTAATGATACATCTATCTACATTGTAGCCATGGGAACTGGACATTACAACAGCAAATTAATGATACATCTATCTACATTGTAGCCATGGGAACTGGACATTACAACAGCAAATTAATGATACATCTATCTACATTGTAGCCATGGGAACTGGACATTATAACAGCAAATTAATGATACATCTATCTACATTGTAGCCATGGGAACTGGACATTACAACAGCAAATTAATGATATATCTATCTACATTGTAGCCATGGGAACTGGACATTACAACAGCAAATTAATGATACATCTATCTACATTGTAGCCATGGGAACTGGACATTACAACAGCAAATTAATGATACATCTATCTACATTGTAGCCATGGGAACTGGACATTACAACAGCAAATTAATGATACATCTATCTACATTGTAGCCATGGGAACTGGACATTACAACAGCAAATTAATGATACATCTATCTACATTGTAGCCATGGGAACTGGACATTTCAACAGCAAATAAATGATACATCTATCTACATTGTAGCCATGGGAACTGGACTACAACAGCAAATTAATGATACATTTATCTAATCTGATCTAATCTGATCTAATCTGATCTAATCTGATCTAATCTGATCTAATCTGATCTAATCTGATCTAATCTGATCTAATCTGATCTAATCTGATCTAATCTGATCTAATCTGATCTAATCTGATCTAATCTGATCTAATCTGATCTAATCTGATCTAATCTGATCTAATATGATCTAATTTGATCTAATTTGATCTAATTTGATCTATTTATCTATCTATCTATCTATCTATCTATCTATCTATCTATCTATCTATCTATCTATCTATCTATATAATCCATCTAATCTCTCTAATCTATCTATATATCTAACTTATCTATCTATCTATCTGTCTGTCTGTTTCTGTCTTGTCTTTCAATCTTCCGACCTATCTATCTGTCTGTCGTTTTATTATCAATCAGACTCCGTGGCTTTGATTTTTCGACCGGCAACTATTTTACCAATCCTTTTTGGAACTCACATCATAAGAGTATGGTCAACAAACGACTATCTATCTATCTATCTATCTATCTATCTATCTATCTATCTATCTATCTATCTATCTATCTATCTATCTATCTATCTATCTATCTATCTATCTATCTATCTATCTATCTGCAACAGTGAATCGACAGTGACAATGCTCATTTACCTGTAGTTGTGTGACGCCATTTCCACAGAGTCACTATACAATGCGTGATGTTTATTACCAAAATCCCAGAGTTGTTTAGCGTGGTTTAACAATGTTGTTGAGTAAGATGGATCTGCACGGAATAAGTTTATTTTTTAAACAATTGAATTCCATTATAAATTATAATTTCCATTGTTTTAAGTCGATTATAAAAACAATCGACCCTCGGGCTACGATCGTCTCGGATTACATACATTCTGTTTACGATAAGCTTGTCCAAAATACAGAGCGTCTTCTTAGTTCTTGAGAAACTTCTAGGTCCGTGTCTCATGTTTAAAGAGCTCACAATCTGTTCACTTTATCTGTTCACTAAGGTGTTATAATGTAAACCTACAATACATCATTCATATGAATGGTTGGTAACAACCCATTTACGTCGTCAATTCTTTCAATGTTTTGTATAATAAATTATGTTTTCCCATCTATAAATAATATGTTATATCCTCTGTAATCTCTGTGTGTGTACAGATATATTTAAATGTTTATATTTTGTTTTAAAAACATTCTTACACAGTCTTGTTGCAAAATTTAAAATAAGTTGGCTAATCACCTGTGTTAAAAAAAAAAGAAAGAATCCATTTCACAATTATTTATATAAAGATAACAATTTCTCATTTTATTAACATTTTCTTTTAGGCCTACGGACGGTCTCCAGGAACTAATTATTTTCGTAAACCGATGGCCGATTGTAGTCCTTATAAAAATAAACCTAAAAAAAATAACTTATGTAATTGTTTATTTTTTCAAATAAAAAGGCCTATAAATAATTAAGTGAGTTAGAAAATCAAATTATTAAAATTTATTGGTGATGTTCATATAACGAAATTGCCTACTTTTGGTTTTAAAAGCAAGAGATCCCGCAGCAAAGGCAGCAGCCGCTTCCATGGCAATATCAGTTCCCGGATGAGTGGTATTTATTTTATAGGGCGGTCGCTCTCCCAACAATACTTCTGGTTGGAGCCAGTTCCAGTAATCAGCATGATAGTCACTGACCTGTATTATCAAGAAAAGTATATAATATTATGTAGCACACCATTTTATCTCTAGGGGCCGTCCGTATATTACGTGCGCCAAAAATTAATATTATGTGCGTAACACCACCCCCCTCCCCCGTTGCATGCACACTTTTCATTTTTTGGACTTCTCCTAAAGTGTGCGTAAAATTTCTAAGCCTTTTATCGCTCCCTTACCGATGTTTTACTATTTTTAGTTTTTTTTAAATATGTTTGCTCACGTTGTAATTTCTAAAGATTTGATAAAATAAAAACAATTAAGGAACAAATCATTGGATAAATAAGACGGAAAAATATATTATATTTAGCATATATAAAAATAAATAGTAAAAATAGATGAATGAGTGGATGGATGGGCGGGTATACGGAAGGATGAGTGGATGTGGGATAAAGGAAGAATGGAAAGATTGGATCGGTGGATCCAATAAAGGAATAATGGATGGACAGCGGCATGGTTAGGTGGATGAATACATGGATAGATGTAGTACTAGATAAATGCGTACACAGTCACTTCATCCTCAGACATTTAATTATCGTCACTTAATCCCCGTCACTTAATCCTCGAGTCACTTAATCCCCAGACACTTAATCCTCAGACACTTAATCCTAAAAATGCAATTTTAAGTATAGAATTATGAAATCAGATCGAAATATAAATCATAACAAACACACAAAAAAAAGCTAATAGTTCGATATTCAATTTTTTATTTTGTTATTAAGAGTTTGTGAGGTGAGTGTTTTTTTTAAAACAGAAAAGCTAAAGATCGGAGATACAGAAGACGATGCATTGACTCGTAGCGCTGCACAATGTTGTCGATTTTTATGGCTAATGCAGCATACTTCTTTCTTGGACGCTGCTCTGTGCGGTGCATGACTGCAGTACTGATGCCTTATGCAGTTGACAATCCTGCGTAGACCATCAAGAAATGTCCACATTGTTGGATGGTGACATGAGAAGAGAGATTGGAGGGCGTGATGCCAACCCTCTACAGTGTTGTTTGGACTTGTCTGTCTGTCCGCCGTCCGGACCAATCACATACTTTAGGAGGGATCTAATCGTTAGTCACAAATTGTTGATCCGTATTGTCTGTCTAATTTAATCGACAACATTGCCGCTTCAAAGACATAGATACATTGGACATCTTGAGTCTGAGTAAGAGTGTTGTCCTATTTCTATCCACCGTCCTATTTATCCGTCGTGCTTTTTATCATCAAAGCGAACCCGGCGCACGGCCGTATCAAACAAAGGTAGAGACGACCGCGAGTTACCGGTACCACCGGTGGCCAAGTTAAATAAACATTGTCGAGCAATCAAGCCAGGGGCAATACTGAGATAAATGACGACGAAATTCTATCCCCTTGACCTTTTTATTTTCTTTTATCTTCAAACGTAGAAATCATCAATTAGAATATCACAGACTAATTAATGTTCTGTTAATTAGTATAATAGATCGTCACAGGAGTGGGCCCTTAAGACAACTGCTAAAATTGTCAGCCATGCACTACATGTCGCTTTAGAAAGGATTAAGTGTCTGAGGATTAAATGTCTGGGGATTAAGTGTCTCGAGGATTAAGTGACGGGGATTAAGTGACGAGGAGTAAGTGTCTGGGGATGAAGTGACCTGTCACCAGATAAATGGATGGATGCATTAATGGATGCATGGATGGCTATATAATTGGATTTACTCAACGGGCACACCACGTCTTATCGACGGAGAAAAAACGTGGCAACCACGAAAATACATGGAAATCAAGTTTTTTTTCCTGTCTATGCGACGTGGTGTGCCCGCAGGGTATATAGGCCTTTACGATTAGAAGTAATAGTTGAGATAAGTTGGAGGAAAAGCGGAAACGGAAATAGAAAAAAACGTTTCCCCCAACCTGTACATAAAACTCCTCATCATGTGTGTGACATTTAATGAGATAGTCCAAGGCCCATTTGATGCTATCAAGTACATTGTCCTCTTGACCAGCGGATTTGTAGGCTTCCTCAAACATAATGTAACCCCAAGACAGTATAGTGGCACTGTAGGCGATGGGGAAGTTAAACTTTACATGTCCATGAGCTGGAGAAATAAAATTTTAATAATAATAATAATGGTCATTTATATAGCGCTTCTATCCATGCTATTTTAGCATGCTCAGTGCGCTCTAGAAGACTATTAATCTGTGAGAGGTTTCACTGCTGCCATATACATTATAACAATATAATACAATTAGTTTTTAACCAACGTAGTAAATTGTATATGTATTTTCATGTGTCTATATATAGTCTATATATACAGGGTGTGTAAGTGTGTGATATTTTATAACCACGTGTGTTGAAGATATTTTCTTATTTTATATGATGGGTTAGAGCAGCGATGGCGAGCCTACGGCACGAATGCCACAGCTGGCACGCAGGGCCATTTCTGTGGGCACGCGATCATTTACCAAAAATGGAACAGCTTAGTTATGGCCACACCGCTAGGGATGGGATTGAACCAGAAAAAGTTGTTTCAGTTACTAGTGACGGTGCACCTTGCATGGTGGGGGACGCGTCTTGTTTCATATAGTTCTTTGTTAAAGAAGCAAAACACCCAGCCGTTCAGTTTCCCTGTAATATGGCCTACACAAAGAAGCTCTTTGTGCCAGGAAATTAAGATGATATTCTCAAAGATGTCACAAAAATGGCCAATTACATCATGGCTCGTGCTCTTAATTGTCGACACTTCTTGATGAGGTCAAGGTGCAGTATAATACTTTACTCATGTACAATGATGTCAGGTCGCTGAGCAGAGGACGAGTATTGGAGAGATTTAGTAGCATGCATGGGTGAAATTAGACTGCTTATGATTCAAAAGGGGAAGGATTATCCACAGCTCACAGATATGGTCGGGCTTACCAACCTCATGCTTTTTTTTTTTACAGATTTTACAGCACTTTTTAATGAACTGAATAACAAACTGCAAGGTGCGGGAAAAACAGTAGAAATGATGTTTTGTGATATCAGAACATTTGAAAGAAATCTGCAGGTGCAGGTTTTTTAAAGAGAGACCTACAAAGTGGGCAGCGGAAAAATTTTCCAAAAGTAAAAATGCATTTACAAAATTCTATAACATTTACCGACAATAGGCCTACAAAAATCATATATAGGGGGGCAACCAATAAACTGTGTAGCGTTTTAAATTTCACATATATCAGAAAACGTATAGGACCTTACTTCAAGTAAACAAAAGACATTACAAAGATCATGAAACTTGAACAAATAATACACAAATGAAATAAACAAAATCAAACTAACAACCAAAAAAAAAAACAACAACAACAAAAGCAGGGAAAATACCAAAACAATTTTAGTTTAAAGTTTATGTCACGTGCATTATCACACAGAAAGACGGAAGTCATTAGGCAGTTGTAGAGAGTGATGCAGATACATGTTGTTGTTTTTCTCTCTTTAGAAACACAGTTATTAGTATTAAAGTTGAAAAACCTATAAGCTTATATAGACACAACATAGACTGTAATGTAACGTCTTACTTGACAAAGTCTCATCCACTCACCCACGAAATAGCCCCCAGACAAATCCTCACCACCCATTCCTTTGTCTTTGTCGTCAAGACAGGAGTCGCCCCTGTAAGGTATTCTGTTTGTGGTGGGCAGCTTGCCAGTTCTCTGAGCTTCGTAGAACAGGATGGACTTGTACAAGACGTCATTGTAATTGTATTTCGATGTATCCGCTGACGTCGCGTAAAAGGAAATAGAAAGTAATGACTAGGTTGGTTTTCATTTAAAATACATCATGTACAATATCACTGCCAGAGAATTAGTAAAAAAATCTTTGAAGCATATTATATTACGTCTTAAAATCCTACGTAACCAGCTATGTACTGATTCTTCATTGTAAGAGATGATCAAATGACGCATAGAGATGCTAGCTTAATGGAAGTGTACCCTCCAGCTCAAAACTTTAAGGAACGCCACACTTTAAAGAAACCCAACAGAAAGAAAAAGAATTTATTACAATTATCAACATTATTGGTGTAAATTAAAATATTATAGGAACGATTGCGAAAAGGGGAAAATGAGTAATAATTCATAAAATATTAAACTCAACTCCAGAACTACAAGACAGTCAAATACTAAAATTAAATCGGAAATTCAAATCAATTCTCTTTCTTCCATTCCGGCATGTACTAATGAAAAAAATTCAAAAACTTATCGCCACTTAGAAATTAAAATTATCAAAATTCTAAACTCGAACTATGGACAGAACTAATCCTAAAACATAAAAATCTTTAGTAAAAAAAACAAACAGGCAACAAAGTCGAGTCTATAAAATAAGATAATCAACTGGAAGTAAATGTATTCAATTTGTGTACACGCGAGGATGGCTAAAACTATATAAAATAAACAACTAATATCGTATCAAAAGTTAAATCCTATAATATTATGAACTCACTAGTAGGTGCGGGACTAAATGACCACTTGTCTCGTCCCATGTTGGTCAGAAAGGCGTGGCCGTGGGGTATTGAATGGCCATGGTAGTTGGCTGAGAGGCTGTACAATGGGGTTGTGGGAAAGGGGGCAAAGAAAAAGTATAAATAAGAGCTTTGTATATGACTACAATAGACAACAACGTTCACGTCTTTAGTCTAACACTGTAGTATTTTAAAAAACATTTTTACCAAGTCTATTTTTAAAGATAGGTTTAGAGAAGCAATTGATGACAAAACAAAGTTCGACACGGCCAGCACGAAATAGGCTAAGTAACCGCACTGGACTCTAGTTTAGTAGAGATTTATAACTAATAAAGATTGTCCCAGTTTAGGAACATTTTGAATGAACTAACAATAATAGTATTGCAGAGATTATAGATAAAGTGACGTTAAATGCAATTACAGCCACTAAGTTTAAATTGGGCAACTTTTTTTTTCTTAACAATTTTGTTTACAACAATTGTGTTCTAACTGATTAGATAATAAAACAAGTGTCCATACGCCAATAGCAAAAAAAATAAAAATAACTTTAACAATCTATTAGATTTGCATACATTTAATTCTAACTTGCCGATTAACCTCACACATTAAATTATATAAATCCTCATGAGACAAGATAAGAATAAAAAGTTAAGGGAAACAAATTATGCGACTAAAGAACTATAACTCTTATTTAGTTTTGGTCATCATGATTTTGTTGCAGGGCTTTTACTAATGTTTTGTGAAGCTTTTGGTTTCAGAGTTGGCATGTGTAGATTAATACGTACAAAAGAGAATAGGTGGATCCTTTTGGCAAGTAAGCCTGATATGGAAAGCTGACCATTGTCCAGTGCAGTTTGTCTTCTGAAATTTTCTCATAAACACCCCAACCACTCTGAAATGTAAAAAAAAAGTAAACACTTGATTTTTTAAAAACATAAAACAAAAAAAAAACAAATTTGTTATAAGTTCCTTGTGATTTAATGTAAGTCGTTTTATACAAGTCCTAGAAAGACACAAATACGCGCAGATGTAATTCTACAAACTTCAATGTCATTGATTGGACCGTCAAATGTTATGTTCACAATCCAGCCCAAAACTTCCTCGTCCACTGTAAAGTTAAACATGGCGTAGAAGAAGTCTCCCTTATCTTGGACGAATATCATATCTGCTGGGTATGTACGACTAGGCGCAAGGGTAGCTGGAATAGAGGAAGAAAAAGAAAAACAATCCTTATCTTACAAAGCTTTTATAAACATTGTTCAGAATTCATTGTTAACTTTTAGTTATTTCGTGCGAATTACTTCTGTGACTATACTCTGTAAGCATTATTCCAAGAGTATGAGTATGGACCAGTATGGTATACCAGTAATACATTGTTACGAAGCATTTAATAATTAAAACTATAAAATCTTAGATATTATTTTACATGATGCATGATAGTTGGAAATGTGAAATAAGCAAAACCTTTTTTTAGGGGTTCAATTAATTTGTATAAAAAAGTTAATTGAACATGTAGTTAAAACTGTATTTCAGAATAATCTCAATACCAAAAAGTAAACACTCCAAAGGCGGAAATCTCAAAGTTTTAAAAATAAAATTAGGATCTTTAGGATCTGGCCGACTGGTCCTGTGGTTAGTACACCGGACTCTCAACCAACACGTCGCGGGTTCTATCCTTGCCGCCGACCGATCCCTGCCGCTCTGCAGGAATTTCGGGTCTAGTGGACGCAATTATATTCAATCTAGAAGGAACGTCTGTAAACTTATAAAATAATAAAAAATGATTTCTAAAAAACAAAATATACATTGACTAAATTTATACTATACTATTTATATTATTTATTATTTATACTTTTTATATTTAGGTCTCGAGATTTAAGCATGATATGATACTAAAATTTAAGCAAGGCTTTCAAAGATAGCTTACTTTTGGGTGGACGCGCAGTTGAAGATGTTGGGCCACTTGGTGCTGTGGGATATAAGGAAGAGATCAGTATTAATCGGGACATCTCTTTAAGCTCTATTAATCTATAACTATATATCAAGGACTACTGAAGACAGGACGCGCAGGGTTGAATTTCTGACTTCCTAGCTAAGGCCAGTTTTTTTAACAGTAGCGATACACTCCCTTGGCGCAGTGATATAATGTTAACTATTATTAAGTAACTAACACAATTCTTTACTACTATGATTCATTGTATTAATGGTTTATGTCATTGTCATTAATTTAATGACAAAGAACGATCTAATAGCCATTAAAATGTCTTAATAATTACCAAGCATGAGCGCACTATTTTTTAAGTAGTATGAATAGAAGGCGCAGTTTGGTTCCAAAATGGATACTTCTTGTTGGATTTTACTTCACTGTGTTTGTTTTTAATGTTTCGATCGTGTATTTTTTATCAAAATGCCTTATAGATGTGGTGTAGTTCATTGTAAAGGTAATTATAATGCTGCCAACAAGTGTCGTTTGTTTAAAGTGCCAAATAGTGCATGTATACCATTATTGAAAGCATAAAATATGAGAGGAGAGCACAATGTTTGTTTATTTTTAACTATCACAGTCAATTTACATTCTTTATATTCCTTGGTCATTAAAACACATAAATTTTGCCATAGATATAGAAATCAAATTATCGTATTTATAATTATGGTATACATGTACCACTTGGCAAAATTCTCAACCCAAATAATCGACTTACTTCATAATCACTTTTTTTTAGATGCTTTGCATTTGTCTCTTAATTATGAGCGAGATAAATTGTATGGGTGGGTTACGTTTTTCTCTTTTTAGGTCAAGAAATAACGATTTTTTTGAATTTTTTTTTCACTTTATTTTATTCCTTAGGTGACCCCCCACATGAAACCGTCAACACCAACCGCATATATATATATAGGGTATCATGTGTACGGCCATAATCTTTCAATCATCTAAATAGATCTTAAATAATATTCAAATGCTCTTTTAAACCCTCTCAATCCTAACCCCTCATTAGTAAACGGCCCTGCACATTAACATTATTGACATTATTGACATTATTGACATTAATTATGTTAGTTACTTAATAATAGTTTACTTCATATATAAGCGCGACAAAGGAAGTGTATCGCTACTGTTAAAAAAACTGGCCTTAGCTAGCTAAGTCAGAAATTCAAGTCTGCATGTCCTGTCTTCAGTAGTCCTTGCTATATATATATGTATATATGTATATATAGGCCTATATATGTTTGTTCGCTTTAGGTTCCCAGGCCGTTTGACCAATGGGTACGAAAGTTAAATGTATAAATTGTAAACGTCCTCCAAAATACATTTTTTTAATTAACTCGTTAATTTATATCCTATTTAAAACTGCCACGAAACCATCGCATAATTCATTAAAATAGTGGACTCATTTCATCAATCCAGCTACCATTAATGAACAGAGACTAATACTAATCGGTTATTGTAAAATATCTAAAGAAGGTTTTAACAGCAACTAAAGAAGTAGGCTTACTCGTTGTTGTAGTTGGTGTACTTGCTGTTGTAGTGGTGGTCGTTGTTGTAGATGACGAGTCTCCTAAAACAATGCAAATATGTTTACAATAATCTTGCATTTCTCCGATAATAGTTGCTGATATTAATGTATTACTTTTTTTTTTGTGATTTTTTTTTTTCCATCCGATAAGATCATTATCATCCGATTTCTTCATTAATGATGGTATCATTACCATGATAGTATCCTCCAATCTAATTACTCATGAATATTCACAACGGACAAGTGAAACACAAAGTTAAATTACTAAATCTAGAAACACTAGAGGAAATAAAGGTAAATATCAGAAAAGTAATGATAAAGCATCAAATTCTAACTTAGAAATAAATATAACATAATAATAAGTGGCGTAGCTAGGGGAGGGAGAGTGAGGGTCCAAAGTCGAAAGTCCCCCCGGGCCCCTACTTGAGGTAGGCCCCCAAAGGAGTGTCCCAATTATTTTCCCCATGTCATAATGTCGAATGTCAAAATCCAGGGCCCCCCCCCCCAGGCCCCCAAATCCCTAGCAACAGCACTGATAATAATCTATTAATATAATCAAATACATTAAAAAAGCAACACTTTTCTTATTCCATATGCAAGAAGAAACACATACAAATTATCCTTTTATTCCTACTGGCCTCCGGTCATTTATAATGTCTTTATAAATTCCGGACCATCCTTCTGGCTCTTTAGTCCAGGGCGAAACAACGTTCAGGGGTGAACCAATTGGGGGTGGGGGAGGGGCATACCAAGGTTTTGTCCGGGCGCAAGCAACCCCACGGCACGCCGAAGGTATAGGGTACGGTTTCCGCAGCACAGCTTATAATCAAATTACTGAATTCCTTTCGGATCATTATTGTGGTGGCTCGCCCGTATATGTATGGGAATCCAGTCAAAACAGGCGGGTTTTAAGACGGGAATTGCTGCGCTCATTGCTTCCTCCCCACCGAGGCTCGGGGCCTCTCAACAGTGCAATGAACCTCGGACGCGCAGCAGGAGATGTCCCCCATGCGTTCGCCCGCCGGTGTATTCTTAATGTGAACGTGTTGGCGGTTTACACACTTCCCACGTCTTTGAGGCCCATGGGTACAGAAGTGGATATCCGGTCATAGAATCGGTTGCCTGAACAAACCAAAAAAAACCGAACAAGTTAACATTTATTAACAACCCTAAACCAAACAGCAACACTACACTCACACCAAGTATAAGCGTAGGAACCTTTAATCTTGTGTATAGAAAGAGCGTTTAAGATAATATAGTAATATAAGATACGACCCCAAGGAAATGCAAAAAAGGTAAAAATAAATCTAACCAGTAGGAGTTGTGGATGACGTGGACGATGACGTCGTTGATGTGGTTGCAGTGGACGTAGTTGTGGTTGACGTGGTTGTAGATGTAGACGTTGATGTGGACGTCGTAGTGGATGTCGTTGCTGGAAAAAAATAATATAATAACATTGTCTGTGAGTTAGAATTGGTTTCGGCCGAAAATTATAAATTGACTTTCGGCCGAAACCGAAGCTGATACCGAGAATTTTACTACACATTCGGTCGAAACCGAAACTGTAACCGAAAAATAGAAATAGCAAAATAAAAGATTTTAAAAGACTGCATATTTTAAAAGACTGCACAGTTTAGTGTAATATTAGATAGTTTATGGGTACTCTATCTAAGTATACACAAGAACTTTGACTAATTAGTGTTTGCAAGTATTTAATGTTAAAGTTAAAGAATTGTTTCGTACAAATCAAACATTAAAATACGTCTCCGAGAAAAAAAAGATCGTGGGACACCATATTGAAATGATTTCCTCCCTAATTCCGACAAAACCGAAAATCGGAATCCGGTTTTCGTTTAGCATCCCTTCATAGAAAATGTAATCCTAATATACCGTTGTATATACATGTATTATGTCTAATGTAATTCAAAATTATCTATAAGAGGAGTAATAGAAGCAGCACTATCGTTGCAGTCTAAAAATTGAAAGTTAAAATAGATATTCCGGCAGTTGATCGAAAGTCAATGTCACTTTCGGCCGAAACCGTAAGCAAACCGAAAGCGTGGCCGAATTTCGGTCGGTCTCTACTGTGAGTGTCCTGCATGTATACTATATTAGTAGTCTACTTTCAAATGTGCTTAGACAATAAAAAGTGTTTTTGCAGAAATCAAATCTACTTTTTACTTTACGATTGAGTATCTTTTCATATGCGCTTCATTTGTTTTTCTATGAACTTTATTAGAGTATTGAGAACTTTTACAAGATTCTACTATGATCAGCTTTAATATAAACACATGCTCTTGAACAGGGTAAACAACAGTTTTATTATAGTGTGCCAAATATTTAATTTAATAACATATGGTAAATGTAAAGCGCATTCGAAGACTTTGTTATGAATAGCGCTATATAAATATTTAATTTGTATATTTGTAAATAAGGATTTCTAATTCATTCGGCGTGCCAACAACTTAAAAGTCATTCTGCTCTAGTACTCAATTTCTGGAAGAAGAAAATTAAATAACCTTTCTTTGGTGTCTGCCGCGTGCCATTGAAAATCGCTCTGCGTACCAAGTCTGGCACGCGTGCGGTAGGTTGCCGACCCCTGCTCTTGAAGACAGTGGGACTAATTTTTTCTTCAAAAAATAACTTAGCATCTTCTGCAAAGGAACTACTAAAATAGTTAACTGAAAACGGGTTACCATAATAACGCACTTTGTTAGACGTGAGCTAACTGGTCTGCCGTAAATATTGTTTTCGCACCAGATTCGGTATTCAGGCGTCGCTTAAGTAAATATTGTTTCATTTTTACTTACCGTACGTCCCTGACATTGAGTGTCGAATTATTTTGCACTGGCCCCTCTTTTCTTTTCCTACCCGGCTAGTGGTAGGGAACGCTTGTTTTTAATTTCAGCTTTAGAACACTAACACTTACTTGACACGTCGCGGGTTCGAGCCCCGCCACCGGCAGATCCCTGTCGCCCTACAGGAGTTTTGGGACTAGATGACGTTAATATTGAGTTGTTATCACATGCGCTTAACCGGCAGCAGTGAAACCTCTCACAGATTAATAGTCTTCTAGAGCGCACTGAGCATGCTAAAATAGCATGGATAGAAGCGCTATATAAATTACCATTACCATTACCACGCTTGTAAAGGAAGACGTTGACAAATAGAATCAAAGAAAACCTTTGAGCGGAAGTCATGGGATTACAATTAAGTCGAGTACACCCCTTGCGCACACATTTTTGTTCAGTTCTGAGTTAAAACTTGAAGCCCTTTTAAATCTGTTTTGGTAGTCTCCTTTTAATGTTTCATTTTGTAGAAAATATTACTGTAGCACTCATAAAGTAAATTAACATAATCAACAAATATTGTCAGCTTGAAATTATGATCAGTCAACCTTTACGTAATTGTTCGTTCATTTTTAAGTAAACTTTGAAGTTGATATAATAACAATAATAATAATAATAATTCTATTTTTATAGCGCTGCCAACAAACATAATGTAAGCTCAGAGCGCATTTAACATAGAGCGACAAACAACGAAGACTAAAAACACGGATATTAATTCTCTTGGCTAAAATAAACAAATAAAGCTAATGAAAAATTTTATAAACTTTACAAACATAGGACAAAGCTAATAAATGTAACCTACCTAATATGTATAATAGTACAAGAAATACAATCATAACCATACGCTATTTACGAATTAATTAATCCTACTTGACGAATGAGCAGATATATTACGACAACTAAGCTGACATATATGAATCTATATCTCTAGGCCTATCTATATCTATAAATATATCTTGTCATATCTAGTCTATATCTATCTATATTACGATACCATGAATAGCAGTGTTGTCATGCAACCATCAAGTTCGTTGAATAGCGCCATTAAAATGTCGACAGTTAGTTAAGATTTTAACAAAACAATTCACAGTTTTGAGATTGCTTACCTGTGATAGGGTTACCACTGACGTCACCTGCCTGTAGAGAGCCTGTCACCACTGGGTGGATGTCACCAGAACCTGGACAACAAGATTGAATAACTGACAATTTACAAACCATAAGGAAGAATTATAACATAACAATATCAAAGTTGTTATTAAAAATTGTAAAGTCCAATCCGAATAAGACTAACATACACAGACGTGTCGATTCCTTGTATGTATAAAAAAAGCAATACATCCAGCAAGCCGAATTTTCGATATTTTAATATTAATTCTTCTTTTTAGTTATTTGTCTACCTCATCCCATGTCCCATGTCCTAGTCACTCAATCTTCTTATTTCCTGATTACTCTCGTTCTCTAGTGTTCCCTCCCCCTGCCCCAATGGAAACTCGTAGTTAGGAAACAACCCTTGATTTGCTCGTGTCCACCGAATTTAAAAGTCTTAAACCGGAAAAGACTTCCGGCTCTTTAGTGCAGGGCTTAACGTGAAAAACTGCTGGGGGGATGTCGTTGCACCACCAAGAACCTGTCCGATGCTTGCCGCATGCTAGGTCTCCCCAAGGCACATGCATTACACTTTAAAGATGTGGCATTATCTCTTATAAATTCACTATTGCCCGAATACCCGCACTTTAGGCCTGACCGTGTAGACACCAAGCTTGGCGAGACGGGTATTGTCGCCCTTATTCCTTCCGCCCCACCGAGCTTCGTTGCAATGATTCTCAGATGTTTACTATTAATGTATCGGTGGTTTGAGACCCATGGGTTCAGAAGTGGTTAGTGTCCACTATTCATCCATTATTCTACCGAAGGCTATTGATCTCTCCCAGGTATTTACTAAACTCAAGATATGTATGCCATATACGTCCCACTCATGTACATCACCACTGGTCTTATTCTGGTTTTTAAATATCACCTGGAATGACACTATTGATCCATGGTTATCACTTATAACCGCCACCTCAATTTCAGGCACGATCTCAGTGTGTCAAAGCGTCATCGAGAGTACTCACCGTGACCTTGGAAGTCGATGCACAGACTGTCGCCCACGTGTTCGTCCTTGTTCCAGTCTTTGTTATGTAAGATATACATCTTTCCCCCGTCCAGTGTCTGCACGATGTCAGCGTTGTACACCTGGCAGGGGATTAGAGGAAGGACGTAACGTTACGTCTCACAATAAAGCAGCGATGGTCTTTGTGTAAGTATTTCTCTACTTTTGTGTTTTTTTCCGTGTCCTTGCTGTATCTTTGTGTCTGCGTTTAAGTATGTCTATGTGTTTGCGTGTTTGTATCTGTAAGATAAGATGTGTCAGCACAGACTGCAAGTGTCTGATAAGATAAGATGTGTCAGCACAGACTGCAAGTTTCTGATAAGGTAAGATGTGTCAGCACCGACTGCAAGTGTCTGATAAGATAAGATGTGTCAGCACCGACTGCAAGTGTCTGATAAGATAAGATGTGTCAGCACCGACTGCAAGTTTTTGATAAGATAAGATGTGTCAGCACCGACTGCGAATGTCTGATAAGATAAGATGTGTCAACACAGACTTCAAGTGTATAATTAAATGGTACATCTTCACTATTTTGGACTTGTATACAGGCACATGAAATATCATTATGGTTTTCGAGCAGCAACGAACCGTGACTTGGTTCGAATCCTGATATATCAGAAGATAAAATTTTCTGGGTACGCATTTTATACAGACGTTCTTAGTACATAATGTAGGAGATGCTTGACTCTGCTTATTGTGTAGGCCACACGAGTCAACATTGCAAATTAACTCAAATGTGAAATGGACACTTACATCCAGGCTATTGAGTGGCTGGTCAAAGGTCAACGTGACCGTCCACGAATGCATCTCTGCTGTAATGTCGAAACATCCTCTACCTTGGAACCCACCGTTCCAGTGATTAGTAACGGGGATATTGATGTCTGCGAGTACTCCGAAAGCAGGAGCAGTGAGCAGAAAGAAAAACAGCGCCCACATGCTGAGGCAGCAAAAGAATTCCTGGTTTGTGAGAAAAGTTCATAGTAGACAAACTGAATCATTTTATAAGTAGGCCTATAGTAAGTTTTAATATATCAAACAAAACAGATACTTTAAGGTTATGTCTATAATATAATTTCTGGGTACGCATTTTATACAGACGTTCTTAGTACGTTCCCCACTAATACCTTCGATCACTACGATGATGAATGCTTCATTAGCTTCAGGTATTGTGCCTCAATCAATGAAAAATGCACTGGTTAAGCCCCTCTTAAAGAAGCCTAGCCTCGATCCTGAGTGCTTAAAAAACTATCGGCCTGTATCCAACCTTCCATTCCTTTCGAAAGTCTTGGAGCGCATTGTGCTAAAACAGTTATTGCCTCACTTAGAGCAGCATTGCCTCTTGGAGCAGTTTCAGTCCGCCTATCGAAAGAGTCATAGCACGGAGACGGCATTGGTCAGGGTTGTCAACGACTTACTATGCACATCGGACTCGGGTCATGTGTCTATTCTGGCAATGCTTGACTTGTCTGCCGCTTTTGACACTCTTGACCATGAGATCCTGATTGACAGGCTTGCAACCACATTTGGCTGCTCAGGCTGTGTTCTTCGTTGGTTTAGGTCATACCTGTCTGAGCGCACTCAAAGTGTTGCTATAGATGAGTTCCTCTCGGCACCTTCAACGCTGAAATATGGAGTGCCCCAAGGATCTGTTCTAGGACCAGTGATGTTTGCAATGTACGTGTATCCACTCGGCCAGGTCATCAAACCGTTCGAAATTTCGTATCACTTCTACGCCGATGACACGCAACTGTACGATCATGCGGTCCCTCTTGATGCCCCTAGACTCGCTGAAAAGGTCAATAGTGCAATCGCCAACGTCTATTCGTGGTCGGGGAGAAATGGGCTTAAAATGAATGAGGAAAAAACAGAGATAATCCGAATTGGAACCAAGAGAAATTTGGTCAAATTCACCGGTTCAGAGTCCATCACCGTGATAAACTGCCAGGTGCCTTTTGTTAACAAAGTGAAGAATCTTGGTGTTTTACTGGATCCCACGCTGTCTTTCGACCAACATATATCTCATATGTGCAGATGTCTATATCTACAGTTGCGTAGACTGGGCCAAATACGTCCCTATTTGTCCACTGACTCTGCAAAGACACTGGCAGTCGCTCTGATACTTTCCCGTATCGACTATTGTAACTCCCTGCTAGTCGGCCTGCCCGAAGACAAAATCGCCAGGCTACAGAGAATACAGACCAGTACTGCGCGCTTGGTCATGCGCAAATCAAGGCGAGACTCGGGAACCGCCCTTCTTCGCTCGCTCCATTGGCTCCCCGTGAAAGCCAGAATTGAGTATAAAGTGGCGCTACTTTGCCATCAGTGCATTTTTAATAACGAGTTTCCGTCATATCTCAAAGAACTCATCACACCATATGTCCCTCAAAGATCACTTCGTTCTGCCAACTCATCGCTTCTGGAAGAGCACCGTTTCTCTCTGACGACCGTTGGCCTTAGAGCCTTCTCAGTATCCGGTCCGAAGGTGTGGAATCTACTTCCCATTCAACTCAGGCAAACAAGCTCCATTGATTCCTTCAAAAAGAACTTAAAAACTCATTATTTCAATATTTATCTTAATTAACATGCTTTGAGCCCTACTGTCTTACTTTTATGTTAGGTCGGTTATTTCGTTTTGGTTGTTTGATTTGTTCCATGTTTGTAAAGTTTTGAATCATTATTTAGTTCCGTGTTCTGAGTTGTATGTTAAATGCGCTCTGAGCTTGCATTATGCTTGTTGGCAGCGCTATACAAATGTCATTATTATTATTATTATTATTATTATTATTATTATTATTATTAATAGTAGTATCCCCTCGGACCACCAAATTGATCCATAGGGCTGGTGAAGCAGCGTTTACCCGTTTCTGTGGCCAGGGCATACTAGGGGATTGTGTTGCCAGCACAATGCCCAGCCACCCTTACTGAACCCTAACTAAAGTCAGATACCCATCAGAGCTGGGTCGACTCAAGGACACTCTACAGAGCCTGGAACAAATCTTGACCTTCACCAGGATTCAAATTCAGGACCTTATTATAAATGCAATAAAAACTAAACCGCAGACCAAAGACTATAATGAGATGGACGGCTTGCCTTGATATTTCTGCTATCTGATAACTTGAAATACTCTGTTTCGGATTTTTCCTATCTCATCCGGTTCTCTAGACTTCCGGTTTAGTTATTCGCTATGATGTTCTCAATGAAAATAAAGATTAAAATCGAAAGTTGAATACAGCGGAAAACTTAAGGCCCATTTAGGAATCATTTAGGACAACGGTATTGGCTGAGCACGAAGAAACAACAACACTTCAGCTCTAAAAATAGAGCGAGCGGTCCATCTTATTATAGTCTTTGCTCAGACACAAACAAAACAAATTAATTCAAGTTTATTTTGCTTGAAACCGTAGCATGACTGTTTATTATTTTATCTATTCGAAAAATGTATAATATAATCTAAAACGTTTAACAAAAATGTATATCAATGTCAACTATGTATTTAAAAAAAAAGGCAGTTTGCCTTGGCAAACAGTAATTACTGTTCAAAAAAACAACAACAACTAATGTAAGAAAACAAATAATTGCAAAATAGTAAACAAACATTTATGCCCTACCTGTCTTGTAATTTACTTTTCACTAAATGAAAGTTTGATGCATTCTGATAGTGCTCGACTATCCTTATCTTTTACATGAACAAAATTATTATCTTAATTAAAAACAACAACTGACATGTACGAAATGTGTATCTTTTTTTTTAAGTCGAGTAATCGCATTGGAAGTGTAAGATCCAGACACATTGGCAGCCAGACGCCCGAACATATTGGTTTGGTTACTAAGTTACATAGGCGCATGGGCATTGTACTGGCCACACCATCCCCTAGTAATCCGTGGTTACAGAGATCGATGAAAGCTGCTCCACCGGCCCAATGGATCTATTCGGTCCGACGGGATTACTTACAAAGTTACAAATAGTGTAAAAGTAAAAAAAAAAATTTTTTTTGAAACTTTGTCCTGCATTTGTGTGTCTTTTGCTGGATTTTACTTTTTTTTCCTCCAAGGGCTTTTTTTGCAAGTAAAAAGTTACAGCGTCCATCGAGCTGATTAATTCCAGCTTTCACCGGAGTTCTTTCGCCCTTATCTTTTTTGTTGTTCCATTTGGCTAATCTTTCACACACAAAAAAAATGCTTATCACCTAAAGGTCGCCACTAGTTATAGTTGAATCACACTAGGTCCAGTTTTTAACCTCCCAAAATTTTCTCTAAAATAGTTCAACTAAAAGAACTAGGAAACCGTAAAAGCAAGGCATACATTTATCTGTTCGTCCGTTTGTCAATATATCTATCTATCTTTGGAGCGTTTGCAATAGGCTCGTCTTAGGTTTCTACGTCACGTAACTATGTAGAAGCCATGATGGAGACATGGTGGAATAAAATTGTTCTTTACCATGTCTATTTTACACAAAAAAATATAAGGAATTTGTTTGCATAAATCTTGATATTTAATAATAATAATAATAATGATGATGCTTATATAGCGCATATCCCGTCGAGGACAGTTCTGTGCGCTGACAACAGTTACAGAGTACAGACAACCAATAACAGACAAAAAAAAGTCTAAATGTACAGTACGCTACCGGAATAGGTGAGTCTTCAGCCGGCTCCTGAAGGTGTCGAAGCTAGGGTTCTGGCGAAGCTGGAGTCGGAGGGGATTCCAGGCGGACGGGCCCGCGTAGGAGAATGTACGTTGGCCAGCGGACACTAGGTTCGCAGGAGGGATCTGAAGAGTCAGTGCGTCGGAAGCCGAGCGAAGTGAACGGGATTGGGTGCAGAGCTCGAGAAAGGAGCGAAGGTAATCCGGTCATTCAGGCACTTGTAGCAGAGAGAACCAGCTTGTAGGTGATCCGGTAGTTGATGGGTAGCCAGTGCAGATCGGAGCAGAGGAGTGAATTGCAATAATCCAAGCGGGGAGAAGAGGAGAGAGATGACAAGCTTTACGCAAGCTTCCCGAGTGAGATTGCGACGGATAGCGGAATTACGACGCACGTGGAAGAAGCAGGTTTTGGTGAGGACAGAGTGGATTCAAGATAGACAGTTTAACTGTGATACAAGACCTTAGTAGTCCGTCCACGAAGTAAACAAGATTTAAGACTCATACTTTTTTCAATAGCTATTGTGAAACGTTTCACAGCCTACCTTATGCATTATTCATGTTCTCGTTCTACCAACTCATCGCTTCATGGAAGAGCCCCGTTTCTCTCTGACGACCGTTGGCCTTAGAGCCTTCTCAGTATCCGGTCCGAAGGTGTGGAATCTACTTCCCATTCAACTCAGGCAAACAAGCTCCACTGATTCCATCAAAAAGAACTTAAAAACTAATTATTTCAATATTTATCTTAATTAACATGCTTTGAGCCCTACTGTCTTACTTATATGTTAGGTCGGTTATTTTGTTTTGGTTGTTTGATTTGTTTCATGTTTGTAAAGTTTTGATTCATCATTTAAATTTAGTTTTTTATCTCTTGGCCTATAGATTGTATCCGTGTTCTTAGTTGTATGTTAAATGCGCTCTGAGCTTGCATTATGCTTGTTGGCAGCGCTATACAAATGTCATTATTATTATTATTATTGTTAGGCCTACGTTTAAATAGTAAGTTAAGCTAATTTTCGACATCTTCAATTAAATATTCTGCACTTACGAACTTATTCCATTGATTTTTAATTATTTAAATATGATTTAAATATTAGCTTTGAATATTAATTTTTATCGCATGACAGTGTTTTATATATTTTTTTACGTCCTATTGTTGAAATAATGATATTTAAAAATAAAACCCATGTAAGCCAGGACGCCATTTGTAAAGACAACATAAAGAAAAAACTTTTAAAAAAGTGATTGCTAATGCTCTATTGGCAATATGTCTATGGCACCATTATTCAAGAGTCGCCTATCTCAGCGCCACCTTGCCTCTGCATGTTCTCTTGGGTCTCGCTAATAAAGGACAATAGTTCAAAGGGGGTGATAAATCCTCCCCCAACAAGTCTGGGGAGTGGTTTATATAGTAGATTACAAGGGCAAGCGATTTTGTTTAGTCTGTGGATTGCTAATAGTTTAAGCCGTCGTTGGTATTAGCTTATCGGTTTACGCAATTTCTTTTTCAATTTCAGTACATGTAACTTAGGTAGGTATAAAAATGTAACGGTTTTTGTCTCCTTCTCAAGGTCTTGGTATTAAAAGGGACATAGCCATTTTAATTGAAAGTGAGCTAAATGATTTCACTGCTTACTCCCCTTTAATGTTATTTATTTATAGAGAACTGATACGTCACAACAACAAAAAAATCATTTTTTATGTAGATCTAGGTATAACTTACTACTATAACACTAAACAAACATTTTTGTCCTGAAGTTTAAAAAAAAAAAAAGAAGGCAACAAAATGAAAAGCTAAATTAAAATGAAAGGTTATCGTTTTAAATCCATTAAATCAAGATATATATATAACGATGTAATTAGGCCAATAATTCAATGTTTAAGTTTTAATTAATACAAGTTAAAAAAATATATTATGTTTGGTTAAGTAACTAAATTATTTCTTTCAGAGATTGCCGATTTTCGTCCCTGTGGCAAGTGAGGCAGCGTGCAAAGGTTTCCGTGGCCACGGCATGCAAAGGGATTGTTGACTAGCACAATGCCCCGGCTGCCTTGTCTTTCCCTCAAATAATGTCAAATACTCCACAGAGCTTGTTTGTGTTGTGTTTTTCTGGGGGTAAACTCTGATTAAAATGATTGAATATTTTTTTCAAACTAGCTACTCATTTAATGTCATTTTGCATTTTGGTTACATTAAAAAAAAGAATTCTTTTTACTTTTTTTTTTAAAACAGTGACACAACATTGTAAAGTTTTGTCAATATTTTTGATATGTAAAATGTATTTATTCCTTATCATATCTAATTGTTTCAATTAGTTGTTTTTTTGGTGGGTTGAAGAGGGCTAGAACATGTTTGTTTCCTATGTAACAATTGATATCGATGCATATTGTAACAAACTTCCACTCCTGATATAAAACAACACTAACAAATCCCTTGTGGTACTTGATTTAGGGGTAAAAAATTCATGAATTATATAGAAGATTAAGCAGATAACTCCACAAAGTCCATAATATGTTTTAGCGAGTTGTATATGAAATTCGTAGACATGTATAATATGGATTTTAATTCTGTAATATTTGCAGATTTACAATCTTAAAGTTATTTTTACTCTAGTTAAGTCAGGCCTCAGTTTTCTAGATAGTTTAGTTACTTGAGCAACCTATTTGTTATCAAATTGTGTTCTTTCTAGTCATAGACCTAACTTCCCTGCAAGAATATGTACAACTATTTAACAGCTCAAGCAAAATACCTTTAAATAACTTAAAAAATTAGTTGAAAACAACTTTTTAAAAAGTCTTTATCGAGCGGGCATTAAAGAATTACTGCATGACGTTTTGTGCATTTTTCATCATCATCATCCCTTGACCGTTATGTTTGTTGGGGGGGGGGGGGGGGGCGAATGGACATCTCAGTAGTCATCTTTCTCCATTTTTTGCTTATCTTGAGCGGCTATCAATAGTTCAGTCATTTGTAGCTCTATCCAATCTTGTATATTGTCGAACCAGCATTTCCGCTGACGGCCTCTCCGACGTCTACCTTCCGCAGTGCCTTGGAGGATGGTTTTTGGCAGGTTATTATGCCGCAACACATGACTGAACCATGTCAGTGTCCAGGCCACACATCTGTACAGAACAACGGCTTTTAGAATGGATCTGTAAAACCTTAGATTTGTTTGGAGACTAATGTTTTTGCTGGTCCAGATTCTGTTTAGTCTAGCCACTGCCGCCATTGACAAGTCTTAACGATTATGCATGCATACAAGGTAAAAAAGAAGAACATTTCCGGTCTTATTCGATTATTTGCTTCGAAACATGTCTGTGTGCTACGTTGTTGTACGAAAATATGTAGAGAATTACATTTTATTTCATCTTCAATAGATGGCGCCAAAATAAAAAAAAACGATGGATTGTGAATGTCAGATTTGAAGAATCACATATTTATAATCCCAAACTAATTGCTTGATGCAAAATAATTTTCGTGTTGTTGTTTTTTATGAATCTCCACATTGTGTCTTTTTAATTACCAAAAACGCAACTCTTGACTAACTTATTTTATAAACAAAAGCTAAATTTAGCGTAACGCGACTAACACTTTGAGTATTAATTATCACCTACTCACTTTTGATGTTAAAAACGGATTCCTTATAACTAATCTTGTAGCCGTTGTATATTTCTAAAAGACCAAAACTGGCTGTCGATGTTGAAATCAATTCTCAAACAGCACCAAAAGCATGCTTTTGTTTACAAAAATAACGGTAAATTTCACCGGAAGTTCACGATCATTCCAGTTCAAAAGGTCACACCTAATTAAGACTTGTCAATTGCAGCCCCAATCTTGGCTCGAATTTCTGTCTCACAACTTCTGTCTACGGATAGGATGGCGTTTCTATTTGCATTCAAATACCTGTAATGGACCTTCATATTTTCAGTTAAAAAAAGATCCATTTAATAACATATGGGGAAGGCGGTCTTACTGAATCGATGCACATCGATATTTCTAATTTATTTAGGCAAGCTAGCACTTGAAAAACGTAAAAAAGAGTCTTAAAATATAATATGCCTTTTATATTATTAATATACTTTTTGTCCTTATGTACTCTAGTGCAGGGGTCGGCAGTCTAATGCACGCGTGCTAGACTTGGCATGCAGAGCGATTTTAAATGGCACGCGAGAGGTGTTTCTTGCTGAGTTTCTTATTTCCTGTATTGAATAAGTTGAACTGTTGAAGCCGTTGTTTCAGAACGACAGCGAAAATTTCAGTAAGTTGAACTTACATTTACAAGTACGGGGACAAACAGCACTTGAACTGTTAGACCACAGAAATGGATTTGCATTGAAACCGGACATTCAATTCGTGAATTCAATTTCAAAACACTTAACAACATGTACTTCCCTAATTTATTCAAAAGTACATTGAAGCACTCAAAGGGTTTATAAAAAAAACGCATGACTTTCAAATGCATGGACTCCTGTTTTCATACCACATCAAGCCTGACTGGATTTACCCTACTACAAACGTCTTAGATGATCTTATTTTTAAGTGGAGAGACAATGCCGTTTTAAAAGGCATCCACTTGAATTTTAAACCAAAAAAACAAAACAACAAACAATGGGCATCAAAATCCTAGATTTGTATAATAATAAAAAAATAATATTAGTTATATTAAAAAACAAAACTTTTTTTTATGGCAGCACTATCACTAGTCTATTGGATCAAATTTGGAAACTTTAATTTAATAAAAGGGAGATAATTATCCCGTTTTCTTTTGAATTGAATTGTTGAATTTCCGGCTCATCAACATCGAAGGTTATATAGAGCCTTTTTGATAACGTTGTTGTCATTTTTCTCTTGTATCCATTTTATTGTTCTTATATCTTTAGATTTTGTTGTACAGTTGTATGTCTTTAATATAGTTTATTATATGTTTTGGTTTAATTTTGCTGAAAAGTTCATGAAGAGTTCTACAGTAATAGAATTTACGTCGAATGTCATCAAATGTGTTACATTCCAACAAAATGTGAGACACTGTTAAGTTGGCATTGCAGAAAGCACACATTGGGGCCATTTCTCGTTTTAAGATAAACGAATGTGTTAGTTTCGTATGTCCTGTATGTAGTCTGCAGAGAATAACTGCGTCCTTTCGAACAAGTTGGCCTGTATCATGCCAGGTTTTTGAATTTTCCAAATACTGCAGTTTATTGCATTCGGTTTTCAAGAAGTTATTCCATGTTTGTCTTTCATGTTTAATTATTAAAGGTTTCAAGTCTCGATATGGTATTGGGATAATACTCTCTGATAACAACAGGGCGGCCTTAGCCTCTCTGTCAGCTTTTTCATTTCCATCTATCCCTGCATGACCAGGAACCCAACAGAAAACGACACGTTTGCCTCTTTCATATATTGATTGGTATTTTGTCAAAATGTCCAAGGCAGATATATTCCTGGTATTACAGTTTCCCATAGCAGTAAGACAAGATAACGAATCGGATAAAATAACAAAATTTTGGTTTTCTGATTCCTCTGCAATGTCTAATGCCAGGCATATTGCTAAAGCCTCTGCAGTATTTATTGAGATACTGGAATTATATTTTCTTTTTTTACTTGTATTTGAGGTAAGAGCAACCGAAGATGTCGATGTATCATTTTTCGATCCGTCTGTGTATATTTGTACATAATTTGGGTATTTTTGTAGCACTTCTTGGAACATATCCATGCAAGGATCCTTTTTATTTCTATGGTTTAATTCTAAGTTTATAGGCGGGATTTCAAAAAGCCATGGTGGAGTTTTTGGTATATAATATCTTTTTATAAATCTAAATTCAATTTTAGTTTCGATCATTTCTTTTTCAATTCTAAGTCCAAAAGTTGGTATATATTTTGAGTTTTCAGTAAAGCTGTTTTTTTCTTGTGGGTGAAAAACACATAAATACGCTGGATTATTCGGTAAGGATTTTAGTTTTAGTGCATATTGTAATGATAGCTTGAGTCTTCTATTTTGTAGTGGTGATTCATTTGCTTCTATTTGCAAACTGGTACATGGAGTAGTTCTAAATGCTCCTAGACATAGACGTAGACATTGATTTTGTACAGGATCAAGCATTTTTAGATATGATGTTCTTGCTGATCCGTATACTAAACATCCATAATCTAATTTTGATCGAATGTGTGATCTATATATTTTCAGTAGACTTTTTTTCTCTCCTCCCCAATCTGTATTTGCTAAAGTTTTCAATAGATTTGTGGATTTTTGACACTTGGATTTTAGTTCCTTTATATGTAGCAGGAAATTTAATTTACTATCAAATGTTACTCCGAGAAATTTGACGTTAGTAGTTACAGGAATCTGTTTTTTATAAAGGTATAGTTCAGGGTCGGGGTGTTTTTTGTGCATCTGACAGAAATGCACTACTTTTGTTTTTTGAGCGGAAAATTTAAATCCATTCTTTTCGGTCCATTCTTGAATTTTATTGATTTGAAGTTGTAGATGATTCTGTATTTCTATCATACAATTAGCTCTATAATAGATCACAAAGTCATCGACGTATAGAGAACATTTTGTATTCTGTAATAAGCATTCAGTGATATTGTTTATTTTTATATTAAATAGTGTAGGCGACAATACGCTTCCTTGAGGGACACCTTCTTCTTGAATAAATGTATCTGATAAATAATTTCCAATATTTACTTGGAATGTTCGGTTGCTTAGAAAGTTTGATATAAATTTGGGTAAATTTCCTCTTAAACCTAAGGAATATAGATCTTTTAAAATTCCATATTTCCATGTAGTGTCAAACGCCTTTTCTAAATCGAAAAAAACAGCTATCACATGTTCTTTCCTAACAAAAGCTTCTCTAATAAATGTTTCTAATCTAATGAGATGATCTGTTGTTGAATGATTTATTCTAAATCCACATTGAGTCTTTGATATTAAGTTATTACTTTCCAGAAAATATATTAAGCGTTTATTTACAATTTTTTCCATAATTTTACAGAAACAATTTGTGAGGGCTATTGGTCTGTAATTTATTGGATCTGTGTGATCTTTTTTCTCTTTAGGTATTGGAATGGTAATTGCTTTGCTCCATTCCGTAGGAAATATATTTTGTTGCCAAAGATCATTAACAATTTTTAATAGAGTTTTCAGTGTTAACGTTGGTAGCTGTCTTATAATCTCATTATGAATTGTATCTGGGCCTGGTGCAGTATTTTTGGTTTCTTTAATACATTGCGTAAGCTCATTTATTGATATTGGGGAGTTGTAGTATTCAAATATATTTGTTTCAAAATTTATAGCTTCTTTTTCTAATTCTCTTTTTATTTTTTTAAAGGAGTCTGTATAATTTTCAGACGATGAATTTTTTGAAAAGGTCTTTCCAATTTCATTTGCAATATCTTGTGTAGTTTCTGCATAAGTGCCATCAGCCAGTTTGATTTGTTTAATTTGACTTTTTTTTGTATTTCCTTTAATTTTTCGAATCATTTTCCAAATATTAGTTATGGGTGTGTTTGAATTTATTTTGTTAATATAATTTTGCCATGCAAGCCGTTTCTGTTCTCTGATTACTTGTCGGGTTTTTGCTCGTTCAATTTTAAAGGCTTTCAAGTTTTCTGGAGATGGGTTGGTCTTGAAAATTCTAAGCTGTTTATTTCTAGTTTTAATACTATCTTTACAAATGTTTGTGAACCATGGTCTATTTTTTTATATTTTATATGTTGTTTTAGGTATAGTCCGTTCACAAATTTGATATAATGATTTTAAAAATGTTGAATAATGTTCTTGAGCATTAGAATGTATATTTATTTGACAGAGTATTCTGTCGCATTCTAATTTGAATGTATTCCAATCTGCTCTTTTAAAGTTCCAAGTTAATGGTTGTTGAGTTGGTATTTTGGAGTTGGTAGTAAGCAGAATAGGCTGATGATCTGAACCATAATTATTTTCTAAAACACTCCAGGTAAAGTCCGTAAATAGAGTTGAATCTGCCATTGTTAAATCGAGATAAGATGGAGATAAATACGTAGAACTATAAAAAGTCGGAGTACCATCATTAAAAATGCATATATTTCTTTCCTCTAGTAATCTTTCAATTAATTTTCCTCTTTGGTTTGTATTATGACTTCCCCATATAGGGTTATGGGCATTAAAGTCTCCCATAAGTATAATTGGAGGTGGGAGTTGTTTAATTAGATCATCTAGTTGAGAATATAGTATTGTATGATCTGGTGGAATATAAATTGAGCATATGGTTAATGGTTTTGTTAATGTAAATCTTACTGCCACAGCTTGAATGCAGGTATTTATTTTGATCCTCCTATGTAAAATATTGGATGCTATAAATATGGAAGTACCACCGCATGCAATTTTTTTAGAATGAATTTGGTGATAAGCGGTATAGCCACGCAATTCAAATGATTCTGTGTTTAATGTTATTTCCTGTAGACAAATTACTATAGGATTTGTCTCAGTTATAATAAGTTGTAGTTCTGGAATATTGTATTTTAGTCCTCTACAGTTCCATTGTAAAATATTCTTATATTCTGAATTCATATCCAAGAGTGTATATTTGTAATATTAATTTCTTTCTTTCCTTATTTTTTTTTATTTGGTTTTTGAAGGGTTTTTATTATAATATTACATTGAGCTTGATGTGGAGACTTGTTTGTTTTCCGATTACTGTTTTTTGAAATTGTGTCATTTTCTATTTCATTTTCTTCTATAATTTCCATGTCGTTCTCCCGTGTACTACTATCCGTTTCTTGTTGTGTCCTAGTTTCTGAATTTAAAGGTTGAGACATTGTTTCTTTTTGTATTTTTAAATCAGTTATTGAATCATCCTTTTCACATGCCTGTCCCAAAATGTCCATAGTTTTATTTCCTTTAGATTTTAAGTCCTTACCCTGATTTATTTCTTTCATGTTTTTTTTCATATAATTCTTATTTGATATGTTCTCTGGGTTAACTTTTCCTGGAAGCATTTCTTCTATATTTGATTGTGTTGAGTTTTCTTTAGTGCATATTATTTCATTTATTTCCCATTTTTTGAATGTTCCATCTTGGTCTTTGTAGTACAATTCTGGTAAAGTGGGTGTCTGGGTTTCAGCGTGTTTGACTTTCTTTATGTCTGTTTTAAGAGCTCCAGCATAATTCTTTTCACTTATTAAAGATTTTTGTGTTAGAATAAATTTCTTTGCATCTTGATAAGTTATATTTTTTTGAGCTTTTAATTTTTGTATATCCTTTTCTTCAATCCATCTTGGACACGTTTTTGAGAATGATAGATGTTTTCTTTCACAATTTACACATTTCATTTCTGCACTGCATGTTTCCAAGCTGTGTCCTTCATTTCCACAACGTGGACAGACAGCATTTCTTTTGCAGTGTTTTTTCAAGTGACCTAATTTTTGACAGTTAAAACATCTCATAGGGTTTGGTATGTAGTCTTCAATTTTGATGTTTAAGAAACCTGCTCTAATTTCCTTTGGAGGAGTTGGTTTATTAAAAGTTAAAATTATTGTGTTAGTTGCAATTTCTTTTTTATCTCTTTTTATTTTTATTCTATAAGCTGAGATAACTCCTTGATTTTTTAGTTCTTGTGTTAATTCATCTTCCGTACAGCATTCCAACTCTTTTGATTTTATAACTCCCTTTGAGCTGTTTAGGAAGGCATGGGCTTTTGTTTCTATGGCTATTCCTGCCATACTAGTTGTTCTTAATAAATTGGTTGAGTGCGCTTTTTTTTCGCATTCCACCAGAATCTGTCCAGATCGTAATTTCTTTGCGCTAATAGTTTTAATATGTTTCATATTTTTCTTTTATAAAAGAATAAATGGTTGACAATTTACAACTTTAAAATGATCAAACTGTAAAATATAATTGAAAATTCTATAAATATAATATGAATAAAGAATTTATTATATGTACATTCTTAAACATTACATTAACTACCCAGTTTGTATGATTACTTTGTATCTATTCCGCTTAACGATAATGCATCAACTAATAACATGCAAATATACAAGAAATATTAGTAAAGCTGAGATCAAAATATAATTAAAGTATTGGCGGTTGGCTTTCAGGCTGCTGGCACTCTCAATGATTTAGAAATCCTAGTTTGGCACACTGTTAGCAAAAGGTTGCCGACCCCTGCTCTAGTGTTTCTGGGTTTAGTGATTTAACTACTGGTGTTACTCTTGACAGTTGTGAATATTGCAGCTCTTTTCTGAATGTATTTTTTTTAAATATTTTCTTTAGTTGATGGGTTACATCATTGAGCTATAATATATGGAGTGCTCAAAGGAAGTAAATTGTAGGAGAAAATGCGGACTTTTAAATATAGATAAGTGCACTGTTTGGCACTGAGCTATATACATGTCTAAGTAATAAATATTCATTAAAATTACTTACTTAGTTACATATATATGTAGTATTCAAGCATTCTCTTGAAAAATCATCAACCATTACATCTTTTGACTGCACCATTGAATTAATGAATCCGGTACTCATTAAAATTAACACAATTTATTCGTATAAGAGAGTATAAGCTTATATAAGCTTACATATAATGTATGTTCAGTATAAAAGAGTTAATTTTTTATAAAATTTCAATGACGCAATTACGATAGTTTTTTAATTTTTGGTACTTCCATGTATATATAGCGCAGTGCCATACAGTGCACCTATCTATATTTAAAAGTCCGCATTTTCTCCCATTTTTTCTTCTCAATTGTATTTGCTTGAGCACTCTATGTATATAAAGCGCAGTGGGTCACATTCAGAAAATGCATATTCCAATATAGGTCTAACTACTGTGAGTTGGCATTTAGTTTTATATTCTTATTATATTTTTAAAAGTTTCATATTATGAAGTCTATTGTTGCGTTAGATTTTTCAATATAAAGTCATTTTTTATTTATAAAGGCATGCTTTTTTTTTATAAGGTCATGTTTTTTTTAAAGTCATTTTCATTTTATAAAGTCATCTTTTTTTATAAAGTAATGCATTTTTTTATATGTGTCGGGTGCAAAGATAATTGAACAATTCATAAATCTAGTTCCAGTCAGGTCTTCAAAGTCTGTCTGCAACAGTCACGCCAGCAACAGTCACGCCAGCAACAGTCAAGTCTACAACATTCACGTCTGCAACATTCACATCTGTAACAGTCACGACTGCAACATTCTTATTTGCAATATTAACGTCTGTAACATTCACATCAGCAACAGTCACGTCAGCAACATTCCTATTTGCACTATTAACGTCTGCAACATTCACATCTGCAACAGTCACGTCTGCAACATTCCTAATTGCAATGTAAACGTCTGCAACATTCACGTCTGCAACATTCACGTTAGCAACAATCATGTCTGCAACATTCATATCTGCAACAGTCACGTCTGCAACATTCCTATTTGCAATATTAACGTCTGCAACATTAACATCTGCAACAGTCACACCAGCAACAGTCAAGTCTACAACATTTACGTTTGCAACATTCACATCTGCAACAGTCTCGTCTACAACATTCCTATTTGCAATATAAACGTCTGCAACAGTCACGTCTGCAACAGTCACGTTAGCAACAATCATGTCTGCAACAGTCACGTCTGCAACAGTCACGTTAGCAACAATTATTTCTGCAACATTCACGTCTACAACATTCACGTCTGAAAATTTAGTTATGTCTTAAAATAGTTCCATTCCCAAAAGATTTCTGTCGCCTTGCAGGAGTTTTGGGCCTAGTGGACGTAATAATCTTATATCTAGAAGGAACGTCTGTAAACTTATAAGAAGTAATTTAACAGCTTATAAGATTTAAAGTCTGTCTGTTTTGACCAAGTTCTAAGAATGTCTGTGCAAACTCTATTGCTCACATCTCCCCCTACCGACGCTCTACGTGCAAGACTTGACCAAGAACTAACAAGAGAAGTTATGTCTTTAAAGAACGTGGTTCGTAATCACATTGCGAGTGGGAAGGGGGGGAGGGCGTGGACAGCCACCGGTCGCTGGGGACGCATACATCACTAGCGCTGACGGGATGAACCGACCCCACAAAGAAATCTCATAGGATTTGACCAGTGTCCGAAATTCATAAACACCGGTTAATCTCGGCTTTAATGAAAAATGAAACTCAACCGGCCCCAGTAGCGCGCTGGCGCCTCTCGCTGGACTCAGTGGTCAGTGTTAGATAAAGAATCTGAAAATCTTGGTCTGTCATTAATTTCTGCATCGTTATTTGATGTTATAGAGATTGTGTTGACTTAACCGTGCTGTGTCTATTGGACGAGGCTCCGAAATTCTACAGCGATAATCAAAGATGGTTTAGATAATAGCTAAATTTTCTATGGAGGTTTTTTTTTTTTTTTTTTTTTTTTTTTTTTTTTTTTTTTTTTTTTTTTTTTTGGGGCTGGGGAGGGTTTTAATGCCTGTTTGTTCTTTAGTGTTGGTGGTTGTCAAAGAAAGGCGAAAGAGAGGGAGAGAGAGAGAGAGAGAGAGAGAGACAGAGAGGGAGAGAGAGAGTGAGACTAAGGAAAAGAAAGATGGGAGGACAAATTCGTGAAGTGGACGGGCATGAATCTAGTATTTGCCAAATCTTATCTTATCTTATACATTACAGACGCTTCTTCTATAAGGAAGATTATTGCTTCCTACGCTCATCCGTGGTCCGATTCTGTATGTATATGGCTCTTATCTTTCTCGCAAGACAATGGATGCGCCCTTGGGGTTTTGTGATTTCAATGAGGGGCAGCGCTTGCTGTGACTGAACAGCCCTATCCTCGAGTGGCAGTCCCTTAAGCATCCCTCGCATTTATACATTGAGGGCGGCTGTATGGAGGATGCTTTTGCCTTCCTTTTCTGCCTTCTGTCAATGTCAGCCCTGGCCCTTTTTGCTTTCTGGGAGGCCATCCCATTGTAGACGGCCTGTCACCAGGCTCCTCGGTCAGCTGCAACCTCTTCCCATGAGTCCTCTACTATGTCCATTTCTTTGAGGTCCCGCCTGCACACATCTTTGTATCGAAGAAGAGGCCGACCTGTGGCTCGAGATCCTGCGGCCATTTCTCCATACAGGATATCTTTTGGTATTCGGCCATCATTCATGCGCCTGGTGTGGCCAAGCCAACGCAGTCTACGCTGTGATAGCAAAGCATACATGTTTGGTACATTGGCCTGGCTTAGGATTTCCTGGTCCGAGTCTAGTCTTGCAATTTTATTAATGTTTTAACTGATATTAAATTACTGGTTTTCCTGGTTTGTTCAGGCAACCCATTCCATGCCTGAATGCCACTCGGGAAGGGCAGAGAAAAGTCAAGAGTGGAAGATACTAGTCAGCGTATCATCTGGGGTGTCATAACTGTCCAAAGGACTTAAAATATATACACATGATATATATTTATATATACATGATATATATTTATATATAGATGATATATATTTATATACAGATGATATATATTTATATACACATGATATATAAATATATAGGCCTACACATGATATATATTTATATACAGATGATATATATTTATATACATAAACGATTGTTTCATTGTGTGTGACAGAGATATTTTGTGCCGTTATTTATCAGTCGGAGCAAATGTTTTCTCTCTGTAATAAACTTTGCTATTACTGCATATTGTCCAGTTACTTCCATTCTGACTTGACATCAACAGAGCAATGCATTATGGGTACTTCTTTTAAGGGGAAACCATTAATGAATTATATAAGAAAAAGGCAGATAACTTCTAACATTCTACACATTGTTTAGTAGCATTCACAAGTCTTGAATTATTTCAGTTTGCACTGCTATAGTCTGGATCCATGAAATTCTTCTCTAGAATTAAAGCCCTTTAGAGTAACTTAAAAAAAAAAATCTTTTTTTTTTTTTTTTTTTTTTTTTTTTTTAAACAATTACTTATATTGATACAATACAGACGCTCCTTCTATAAAGAAAAGTATTGCGCCCTATGCACATCCGTGGTTTGAGTCAAGTCCTGCATTTCTACTATTAGTGTTTATAAATAGTGAGGAAGACAAAACTCCACTTTAATAGATAGACTGAGCCACATGAGTGTTAAATGGAAAAGATTTGTATATGCCATAACTAAGAACAAATTTTCACATTCCACCTTATTTGCGAAAAAACAACAACACGAGACTCTTATAGAAAATTTATAATTTGATCACAAAACATTTCTGCTGCACACCCATGGAGGTGATGCAGTCACATCAAAACTTTTCTTTAATAGTAAACAAACTTGACAGATGAACGAAAATGACACTGAAGTTCAGTCTTCTTTTTGTGCCGAATCCTTTCCCATGAAGATACAGAATAGTTTTAATTTTCACCCCCTATAGCAAATGTTCGATTATAAAAAAAATTCTTTAGACATTTGATCTACCTATTAATTGCATATAAATTTTTCATTCTACAAATGAGCTAAAGTCTACTGCAGCTCAGCATCAGAAGTTGTAAATGAAATAAACTCCGCTGACCTAAAAGTCAGAAAAATAGCAACCCTGCATTCATTGTAATTAAAGGGAAATTTACACACATTTACTTAAATTTTTTGTTTTAAACATAATGTATGGCTCTCACAGAATTACTTTTCAAAATATGTGGTGTCCATGGCTCTCTCAGACAAAAAGGTTCCCGACCCCTGCCCTATAGCCTCCGAGTCTCTTTGAGAACCCAGGAAGTACATGACTTTATTAACTTGTGTATATAAACGCACACAAGCACGCATACACACACAACTCACAACACACTCCATCGCTTGGTTAGCTTTTGCACACACGTAACACACGTAACACACACACGTAACACACGTAACACACAAACATACTCGGCGCTAAAAGCATATTAGCAACACTCATGCACTTCTTAAAATCGGTTGGATCAAATTTGCAAAAGTTAAAAGAAACACATTCCTGTATCTTGAAACGAGAAACGGTCCCAATGTGTGATTTCTGCAATGTCAATGTAACAGTTTTACACTTTTGTTTTGAATGCAGTATATTTTTTAAAATTTAATATAAATACTATTACTGTAGAACCTTTCATCAAAATTAAACCAAAATATATAATAAACTTTATTAAAGACATTGAACCGTATTACAAAATTTAAAATTATAAGAATAATAAAATGGATACAAGAAAAACATGACAACAATGTTAACAACAAGGCCTTCGATGTTGATAGGCCGGATATGCAACAAGTAAAAACAAAAATTCAAAAAAGGCTTTCATTTGGCTACATGTATTGCCTGCCAATTAACAGCCCACCTGGGCCACACTTATAATTAGCCTGTGAAATCGTAACATTATTACAAACAAAAAAGATTTTTAAACAGAAATTTAAAATGAAAAAAAAATAAGTGTAAAACTATAAAGCCAACAACTTAAATCTATGTAAGAAAAACATAGCAGTGTCAGTCCTGTAGATAATTTTTCTCTTCTCTTCAGTATACTTAGTCTTGTAAGCTTAGTTTATTGTGTTAGTTCATGAAAACTTTTAAAGTACAGATGACATACTTTAAAAAAATGGGGGGGGGGAAGCAAGATTATGATGACTGCTAAATGAAGTTACCCAATAGATTTTTAAGGGGGCAGTATCACCAGGAAATACAAAAAAGTCATTTTTGTGAATTTGTAATTGAGACTAATTTCAAATGAAAGTGCTTTCAATTGTGCACAATTCTATGTTTGACGTTTCTGTAGAAGCTAAATACTTTTTTTTTCATGAATTTTCAAACAAGGTGGGGTCTGTTGGGTTTGCTTACAAAATATAAGGATTAAAATTTCTTCCTGTTTGTTCGTGAAATCTTGCGATTCACTACACTTCCTCAGCCATAACTTTTTTGAATATTAACCGATTTGCTTGCACTTTTCTCTACTGATGTGTTACATAAGTATCTATGGCCGGTACTAGAATTATGTACATAAGTAGTAATAAAACTTTAAAAAAAAAAAATTAATTTGAAAAAAAAACAACCCAAAATATGAATATAATTTGGAATTTTGTAAAAAAAATATTTTTTTTAAAATATATATCAATTCTTTCACTACCGGCCATACGTATACTATTTTAATGCATACTGACAAAAAATCAAAGGAATTGACTTAGGAAATTTAAAAATAATCAATGCAGAAGTGATGTCACTATTTTTAAAATACAATTTTGTAGCTTGATACTCAGTACCATTATAATACAACTCTTTTTTATTTTATCACAATTATTCATTATTTGTGTGATAAAGTTGTTATCATAGTATCTTGTCTGTAAATATGAATGCTTTATCTCTATTAGTTGTTTTTTTACACATGTTTAAGTAACAATACCCCTTTCTAGGTGATACTGCCCCCTTAAAACTTTTCGAGTATCACATTAAAATCACTTCGGTCCAATGGCTGCCGAATTCACCTTTACAGGTTTCTCTTGACTGAGCATACAGGGGGATAGTGTGGACAGAACAATGCTAAGCTGCGTTTACTTCCACAATTGGTGTCAGGAAGGTATCAGAGCTGGGCAGACCCAGAGATAAATAGTGGCAGCTTATTTGTTAAACTTGGTTTAAAATCTTGTCTTAGGAAAGACAATTTAACGCTAGATCATGGTAAAGATGAAATGATGATATCAGAATATTTAACTACGACATCACATCAAGGACATTACATAACCAGGACATAACATAGGACATTACAGTAAGAGCTTACACAAGGACATTACACTAGGTTTTATCACATTAGGACGTTTCGTCATGACATCACATCGGGACATCACACCAGGACATCACATCAGGCCATAACACCATGTCATCACAGCAGGACATAACACCAGGACATCACATCAGGACATTAAATGAGATCATTAACATTAGAACTTCACAATAAACCATTAGATGAGGAAATGACGTTTACAAACACAAACTTAACACAAACACTACTACACGCATGCAAGCACCCACAGACAGACGTAACTGAGATAGATCACTTGTTTAACTCAACGATAGCCAGGCACAAAAAAAAGGCGCTAAGAAAATCGACTCTTGGATAATGGCTTATGAATTACCATTACATTTTGGATAATATCCACAATTGCGGATATGGAGTGATCACTGAGCATGGTGAGTGGGCCGGCTCTGACAGACTCGTTGTACAAACGACCACCATCACGATCATCATTACAAGTTCATTACTGGTCTGATTTCTGTTATTTCAATCTTGCGATCGCGATCCCATGTCTGTCCCGCGCGACACGTCACACCCTCCTCCCCACACCCCCAAACACTTTCATCCACCCTCACCAGCCTCACTCTCCCTTTTAAACAAGTTCAACGTACCTCCCTTTGGTACCTCCGCAGACGTTTCGAAGACGGGTGAGTTCAACATGGCCTTGATTAGCTCCCCCCCCCTCTCTGCTCCTTTACTGTTTGCCAAGGGGAAACACTTTGATTTGATGCCCGGTCATTTAGATCAGTACAGACTACCAGGTTGAACTTTGAACTTCGTGTGGTAGATTATCATCATATGTCAAGAGAATAGTGTAAAACTATTTTTTTGCTTGTCTGTAATACTGTACTCTAGATCTATACAAGTTTTTCAATGCAAGGAGTTTATAGTGCAACTATCATAAATCAGCCAATGGATTCTTTGGCAATCAGCCTGTCACCAAACAAGTTCAGAAAAAAACATTTTGGCAACTTAAAACGCAAATAGCCTTTGATTATTTAACATAATAAGATAGCTTTTATTTATATCCGAGTGAAGGAATTCAATTATTTTCTTAGTTTTTCTTTTGAAGTCTTACAAAGTTTATTACTACTCGAATATAACAGGCTTAATTACGGCTATAGTTGTAGTAAATGTTTCAAAATATTTAGCAGGTATTTAAATTAGAATTTTTATAAAAAAATAAGGTCAACTGTTTCTGACGGGACATGTAAAGCAGCCGTTCTAGTAATGGAAGGGTGCAATCAGCAAAACAAATTCATTGATCTTATATTTTACAGACGCTCCTCCTATAAAGAAGATTATTGCGTCCTACGCTCATCCGTGGTCTGAGTCTAGTATTGTATTTTTATTGATGCTTTAAACGATGTTGTTACTGGTTTTCCTGGTTTGTTCAAGCAACCCATTTCATTCTCGAATGCCACTCGAGAAGAAAGAGTACTTGATATTAAAAGGTTCAAAGACGGATCCGTATTGTTGGCTCAATGCATTCAAATAAAGTTTTTTTTGTTCAGATTGTGATAGTCCGTATAGAAGGTGAAACAGCTTGCACCAGTTTGCGTGGCTATCGAAAACAAGGATAACGTGTGGCTAGCAAAATGCCAAAGCCGCGTTTTTACTTTTCCACATTTGGGTATAGGCCTATACATCAGAGCCAGGTATGACTCACAACACCACCCAGTCCCGGAGGAAATAAACAACAACTTGCATTTGGGTTTCGAGACCAAGATATTCCGAGCGCGCTGCAGCTTCCCGCTAAACCAACACTGCGCAAAAAAGGAAAACCTGTTGGAGCGTATTTGTTGTACGAAAGCAGTACTCGATAAGTTTTCACACTTGAGAGAAGTGAGGTTCAAGTCTAGCTGCATAGTACGTTACATCTCAAAACAAAATGAGAATTTAATATTCGATATTGTTGAATGCAAAAAAAAAAAAAAGTTTTATAAAGTTTAAGAAAATTCTTGGGCTGAACCACAAAGTCTGAGCATCACTGTTAAAGCATCACTTCTCTCTCCATCCCATCAACTGTGGATTCTGAAAGTCTTAAGTATTGTTGAGCCCATCTCTGAATATGCCCCTGAAGAATTCTTCCTAAATCCTTCTCAGTAAATAATATAATAAACGTCCTAAATTATTGGGCTACTCCCCCTTCCCAACCAAAACCCTACTTTTCTAGGAGAAAAAAAGAAGGAAGAAATATTTGTATTATTTCCCCTTGTAAAATGGGAGATAAGTCTGTCTAGAGAGCTAGCAGTATCCATACCAATAATTCGTTTATTTGCCTGAAGAAACCTCGTCACATCTTAGGGATAGGAGTGGGGGGGGGGGGGGGGGGGTAGAGGGAATGAAAATAAAATAAAAAGATCGTAAAGGGAGTGGGGATCCGGGGTAGAATGAAATAGAAATGAGTGAAAAAATAACGAATAGAAAAGAAGAAAGTTTGAGGAATAGAACCGTAAAGGAGGGAAACAATTTTGAAATAATCATATTATAGCTTGGGAACCATAACTCCCTCGTACCTAAAGGAATTGGTAAGAATTTCTTTGACGCGGTGATTGCCCCTTGCTTCTTTTGGGTATGATGAGATGATGACGTACAAGATGGAAAGGGGATTTTTATTTCTCCCTTAATCGGACATTCCTCCAAATATATTTCTTTCTTTCTCTCGATGTTTCTCTGCCTCTCACTCCACCCACTCCTTTCTCTCTCTCTCTCTCTCTCTCTCTCTCTCTCTCTCTCTCTCTCTCTCTCGCTTTCTTGGCGTTAAATATATAGCCGTATTTTGAATACGGTTAGTCAACAGCCGTTCTGGAATTCTTTTCTGTGTAATCTTCTTTGGGTGAGGGAAGGAGGTTGGAGGGAAGATGGACTTATCTTCTGGTTTCTGGAATTGTCTTCCGGGTGACACAGGATTCATTCAATAATTTAATACCCCCCCCTTTTTTCCTCTTTCCCCTCAATTCCTTTAGTTATCTAGTAACTTTAACTTTGTTGAGCGGAAATGGAAGAAGAAAAAAGACACTGTCGAAAAAAGGAACTTTCTCTTTGGGTACATACATATTTTCCACGAGAAGCTTGGGCTAAAAAAGAAAGGCATTTTTTTATTTATTTATGATACTTTTGAATGATTTCATAAAGATTAAAAAAAATGGATCCAAAAATTAACAAAAAAAATGTCATTTTTAGGCCCTACCTATAGTCTAATAAAAGAAAAAAAGTCTCACTTATTATCTGAGCTATTTTAATAGTCATTCAAAGATAGGCTTGCTATGCGATCATAATTTACTATAGAGCAAGGCTTTGGTTTACGACAGCATGTAGCTGTCTTTGTGTGTGTATTTTTTTATGCAATTACTCCATTTAATTTCAAATGACAACAATATCGATATGAACGTAGAACGTAACAAAAATATTCTTCAATTAATATTGGAACATTATTCAGTTATTACCATAAAAAATAAATCAATCAAGAAACCAAAGCAACTCTTATCTATCTATCTATCTATCTATCTATCTATCTATCTATCTATCTATCTATCTATCTATCTATCTATCTATCTATCTTTCTATCTATCTATCTATCTATCTATCTATCTATCTATCTATCTATCTATCTATCTATCTATCTATCTATCTATCTATCTATCTATCTATCTATCTATCTATGGGGACGTCCATTAATTACGTCAACAAAATAGGGGGGAGGGGGTTCTGAAAAAGTTTGACAATTGTTGACATGGGGGAGGGGGGGAGGTCAAGAAAAGTTGACGTCAACAATGATACTTTTTATGAAATAAATAATGTTACAAATTTATTACAAAATTCTACATTTGTCCTGTTCAACTAACGTAGATAGCATGTAAAAACATAGTTTTACGTTAATACAAATATAGCAATTATGGAAACTACAGTTGACATGTCCTTTTAGTGTTCATCTTGTTAATTTGTAGATCTATGTATGGGTGGAAAATAATGCAATAGTTAGCAAGGCAGTGTGACCGACCAAAATTGTAGAAAACCTCACCTTCGCTGTCTAGCATAGGGTTGCCAGACACATGGGTATCAAAAGGAGGACATTGTGTTTCAATTGGATAGTTTTGCATTAAACCCTCAATCAATGTAATTTTATTACAAAAGCTGCCACTAAGTTTAAGTGTGTATTGGTAAACTGAGCAAGAAACAGTTTTGTTAAAAATAACATAAAAATTCACTGTAGGCTGATGGGCAGCTTACATTTGGTTGGGCAACTTTAAAGCGCATGCAAGAGTCTTTTAAAAAAGACAATTCTTTTCTTGCACAAATGATCACCTGTTTATTAATTATATTCTTAACTTGTTAATACTATTTTTAAAGATGTATTTGTCTTTATGCATACAAATTATAAATTATTACAAAAGTTGGACATTTTAAAGGTTTTGTTCTTTGCCTGCCGGACGGAGGACAAGAATCTAAAAAGAAGGACATGTCCTCCTTTTGCCGGACGTCTGGCAACCCTAGTCTAGCGAGACATGGTGGCTGGAATAACAAAGGAACATAAACACACCAACAAACTGTCTGCCAGAGCCTTCACAAGCCTATGTGGCGCCCCAGGGCAAAAGTTTCAGCGATGCCCACTTGCATACTGTAACTGCTTTGTTTAGTGCTATGTTTAGACATTTAGACTATATTTGCCGCCCCCTAAAAGTGTCGCCCCAGGGCATATGCCCCCTTTCACCCCCACCACCCTCTCAAACCCTTTTTAGGAAAGTAAATAAATATTGTAATAGGGTAAAAAAAATAGTCAAATATTTTATTTAACAAAATCTATATTGCCTATAGATTTACAATGTCTTTTGTTTTTAAAAGTTTGAAAAATTAATTGTCGAAAAAAAAAAGTATAGTCTTACTGGAGAATCGAACCCTGGTCGCCCGTATAGCAGTCCACTACGTTTACCACTGAGCTATCGAAGACACATGTCCGCTATCTATCTATCTATCTATCTATCTATCTATCTATCTATCTATCTATCTATCTATCTATCTATCTATCTATCTATCTATCTGTCTTTCTCTATATCTATCTGATGTCTGTCTGTCTGTCTATACTATCTATATGTGTGTGTGGATTCCGATCCTCATTGGTTAATTGAAAGACACGTGACCTTTTTGCCCCATATTTTACTTTTGCGATCTTTCAACCTGCACGTGTCTTCCCTAGCTGAGTGGCTATCGTCACTGACTGCACGCGGGAGACCTGGGTTCAATTCCTTCCTGAAAACTTTTTTTTCTTTTCCAGTAATAGCAAGGCAGGCGATTTTTTTTCAAAGTTTCCATTACTTATAACTTTTTTTTTTTTACTAAAGATTGTTAAGAATTTTAGGACTATAAGCTTTCCTAAAATTATTAATGTTTTTAGTAAGTAAAATCTAACAATTATAACAATTAACCTATATTTTAAACATGCGGGAGATGGGATGTTCGAGTCTCAATTAGGGATAGTGAAAATTGTTAAATAAAAAGACATGCCTTTTGTTTAACCCAATTATAATATTTAAAGAAAATTACTTTCTTAAATGTTCTCAGTAAATAATTACACATTTTCTTTTTTAAATTATTAGTAATATTAGGCTATAAATTTCTGTTCTTGTAGTTTAAAAAATATTAATATGTAGATATAGGGCACTATAGGCGTATGTAATTTTTCCCCTGGCAACGCCGGGCAATTTAGCTTGTTTATATATATATATATATATATATATATATATATATATATATATATATATATATATATATATATAAAGTTGGATGTGTGTGTCAAGTTCGATGCCCATTGGTCAACATCAAGACACGTGACCTCATTGACTTAATTGCCTATTTAACTTACGCAATTTTTCTAGGTTCTCACACGCGTGCTCCGTAGTATAGTGGTTAAAATCTCCGCCTAGCACCCGGGTAGCCAGGGTTCGATTCACTTCAAGGTATTTTTTGTTTTGTAAATTTAGCTACTATTAAAAATAAAAACATAATGACCAAGAAACAACAATAACACGGTTATAGTTGTTACAAAAAAGTTATAGTTTAGATCTCCAAAACATTCACCAGCTCAAAAATAGACTATCTCGTCAGGTTTAGAAACTTGAAAAAAAAAAAAAAAAAGGGTTTTCACTTTTGAAAATTAGATTTCAGGACTGTCGGGTCACACCGACACACAATTTTCTAAAAAGCCATCCACAGATTAAATCGGTTTTGCTTACAAATCGTGTCCCGCCACAGACAGACCGACCGATCAGACTGAGAGAACGAACAGAGAGACCAGACTGACAGACAGATAGACGCACATTGAATCAGTGAGAAATAGTTGTCCTTCAATCAAATGATACTACTTTAATTAAAGTACATCGGAGTAAATGGTGGGAATTATTTTATATTGAGAACATTGGTTTGTGTATTTTTTTAACACACACACATCTACACACATAAATACACACATAAATGTATATAAATATATGGATATAAATATATATAGATAAATATGCACTTTCTCCCCTTCCGGCCCTTAGTATGTCCGCACGACCCTTTCTTCCTTACTCCATCCCCACTTACCTACCTACCAACATACCTACCTACCTACCTACCTACCAACCCACCTACCTACCTACCTACCAACCAACCTACATGCCTATATACCTACCTACCTACCAACCAACCAACCTACATGCCTATATACCTACCTACCTACCAACCAACCAACCTACATGCCTATATACCTACCTACCTACCTACCTGCCTACCCTCTTAACTACATACCAACATACCTATCTACCTACCTACCGAATTAGCTACATGCCTACCTATCTACCTATCAACCAACTTGCTTACCTAACTATCTACGAGACCCCCAAACACCATTTCTTCACATCTATGCCTACATATCATCCATGATCATTTATTGGTCTGCAACTAACTGTCATCTCTCTTTTAGTGCGTGACGTCAGCTGACCTTTGATGTCATATTATCAAACTGTCCGCTGGCTGGGTAACAAACGATTTCGCTCAACTTATTGCAGCGTCGCTTCATTGATTATGTACCATTTACAATCAGCATGAGAGAGTTAAGAGTTAATGAACTAAGAGGAGACTGGAGAAGTAATTAGTGAGTGGTTCTGTTAAGTGATGATTGATTTGGGATTATTGGTTATACTGCTATCTATCTATCTATCTATCTATCTATCTATCTATCAATCTATCTATCTATCTATCTATCTATCTATCTATCTAACTATCTATCTATCTATCTCTCTATCTAATTTATCTCTCCATCTATTTAATCTATCTATCTATCTAATCTATCTATCTATCTAACTATCTAACTATCTATTCATCCATCCATCCATCCATTCATCTATCTATCTATCTATCTATCTATCTATCTATCTATCTATCTATATATCTATCTATCTATCTATCCATCTCTTTATATCTACCTGAAGAAAGTCTGTGTCTATCTGTTATACACGTGTAGAGCAATGATTACCCTGACAATACCGTGGTTATCTTTACGTATAGCCATATCCAACAATTAACTTTGTTTTGTTTTTCTGATGTCCACATGTAATGGCACGCAATACATATTATTGCTAATTTTACGTCTCATTTAAAATTGCCTTAAAATTGTGCACAAATTAATGCCGACCAACTGACGCGTGCATAGATTATAATAATTTCATCAAATGCTTAAGAACTATTTTTATAGATCAGTGCCGGAATGTCTTCCTGGGTCAATGGCGTCTTCTTAATTAAGCTCCGAAGGTTCCTATCGTGATCGCCGTGTACTTCGTGATCACAGAAACCGGTGCGTCCAGCTTCTGTATCCCTAAGAGGAATTAACTATGTAACATACTGAAGCCGGCTGGCCTAGCAGACTGTCAACCAAAAAAACCACTTGACACGTCGCGGGTTCGAGCCCCGCCACCGGCAGATCCCTGTCGCCCTACAGGAGTTTTGGGACTAGATGACGTTAATATTAAGTTGTTATCACATGCGCTTAACCGGCAGCAGTGAAACCTCTCACAGATTAATAGTCTTCTAGAGCGCACTGAGCATGCTAAAATAGCATGGATAGAAGCGCTTATATAAATTACCATTAACATTACTTATATAGCCTACGTATTGTGCATATGTGGCTTATAAAAGGGAAGGGGCACATTTTTTATTTTCAGAAATTCTCAGTGAAAAGCCGAGCTCATTGGGCGATCACCTTTTTTTTACAATAAAACTGCCAGAAGCTTTCACATATGTTAGTTCAAGTTTCTGCAACTTACGGAACGCCGCACGCAGGAGACTACCAACAAGTCTTTTAAAGTGTTTTGCAAAAAAAAATGTTGAGTGCTAAAGCAGGATGATAGGCTGTTGGCACGCTGGGTGAATTAGAAATCCTACTTTGGCAAAACTGTTATCAAAATTGTGTCGACCCCTGGGTTAGATTACAGTTTACTTTCGGTACGTTTTTTAACCTCTGTTCTGTATTCAGGTTAAACAATTTGTATAGACCTATAATAATTTCCGTCTCAAAGTATATATCTTGATCATGACCACAGCAAAACAGCTTTTCCGTCTGCATGGTTGAAACATTAGGGCAATATAATTTACACTTATCATCCCCAGGCCTTTTAAAATATTTGCTTACATTTCTCTCCAAGGTCGGAAATAGCTTTATGCCGGGCCGGATGTAACCCGCGGGTTTTGAGTTGAAAACAAAATAGTCTGCTATGTTGGAATGGTGTGCTATAAAGAGAAACAGAGCGCGTTTTTTAATTTTAAGCCTCCGTATTTTTCCCCAGTTGTAATCATGTAGACGTTTCCACCTAGATACATGTACTTGCAAACACAATCCGAGCCAGACGACGAGGGTTAAAACCCCCTTATTTTGTTTAACGTTGGAATGTTAACAAACTGACATCCACGTGAAAAAAAAACAACATACAAAGATGCAGAGTTTCATAATAGGCTATCAACTCTACCTTTAGAGAAAGCCAAAACCGAAATTGTATAAGTAACGTGACCCGGACGTGAGTTCAGAAAAAAACAGGTCGTAGAGTCCAAGTTTATAGAACGTAACATTAAAAACGTCTGGACCATAGACGGGGAAAAAAGCTACTTTTATCATCACTCAATATCACTTCCAATGGACTAAAAATGACCATTATCATTAATCAGTATAACTTTCTCTACAAAGTTAAAAGGCACTTTTACCATCACATAATATCACTTTATCTAAACAAATTATAGTAATAATTACTTATCAATATCATTTTTATCTCGTCTAAAATAAATTTCTCTAGAAAAAAAATACAATGACTATTATCATCACTTAATAATAATCTCTCAAGTGTATAAAAATGATCATATTATCACTCAATATCATTTTCTCTAGATCAAAAGAAAAAAAAGACACTATTTTTATCATCACCTAGTAACTAGTATGTCAGCTAGTAGGTGTATATTGAAGTTGACGGGAAGGTCAAACCGTGTCAATGTGAACATCTCTTTCACGTAAAACTAAAATTCACTTTCATCAACTCTTAAAACACAAACAAACGCTGCAGATCTGCTGTATATTTTCAATAAAAGGCCTACAACGAAAATTGATGCATGTGATATTTAATATTTAAATTGGCAATTATTATTGGCTATAAATATCAATAATTTAAAATTTATTTGCATTTCTAAGCAAGTGCATGTGATTGATGTTTCTCATTAGCATTTCATGAAATGTCAAAGTTGAATGCGTTCTTCAGAAATAAAAAAGCTCAATTATAACCGCCAGGCACGGTGTTACCGATCTATATTGTCTCTCTACAAAAAAACGGACGAGCCTTCCGGCTCTTAAGTCCAAGGCGTAACGTTGGATAAGGGTGGGTCAAGGTGAGCACACCTGTAACCCTTGCATGATACACGCCGCCCCTATAACAGAAGCTACTGTGTCCGCAGTCACACGCAATACCCTGTGGAGTTCACTCGGATCATTAGAACGCTGCGGCATTGCTGGTATAACTGCACTGTCACCAGGTTGCACAAATATCAGCCTATTTTTTTAGGGCTTGGCGAGACGGATGTTTACAGTTAAAAGTCATCATCCTTCCCAGCTTTACATGTAGATTTTTTTGTCTGCACGTTTAAAAGCTGATGTTTTATCGGAGTTTTAAATCAAGAAATTCGTAAAGTTATCCGTTATCTCCAAGGGCTCTAGTCAAAAGCGGTTGGTCATCTCCTCCACAACCGTCATTAAATTTGAAGCTTTAAATTCATTTTGAAACAAACTGTTTGGTCATCACTATGTATAATCAGACAAACAGTTTATCGGCCAGTAGCCTTTCGATTGATGCATCCAGGGGCGACACTAGGGGCAATAGAGGTTTCATTAGTTACATCTACTTTAGTAAGGCAGTCACCTCTGTCTAACCTAGGAGCCGCCATTGACTCTGTAACTATAAAAACCTTGCACCTGTGTCTTCAATGTATCTAAAAAAATAAACATGCTCTGTTTGCACCTATGAACATAACCCATTACCACTCCCACCGAATGTATTGACTATTTTGACTGCATCCATTCTCATGTGTCGGGAATCGGAGTTAGAGGCGGGAGGGGGGGATTGTTCCACACTGGATTCCTTCCGTTTGTTGTGTGTGTTTGTTTTGTAATCCCAGAGTTCCAGAGTCACACGTTGACGGATCGCCGGCTAGTCCTGGCTGTCAACAATGAAACACAAAACCGGCAGCGAAACACTATCCAGCTGCTTCGGGTTGGAGTGTTTGGAGTTCCTTCTTTTGTCTCTGCGATTGTTGTCCACCCCTGAAGGGGTTGTTGCTATAAAGCATAATCGTAATGAACAATGACGTAGGTTTATATTTCCATGGTTAAGATTGGGGAAAAAAGTAAAATATGAATACGCAATACTGCTTTATCCTACATAACACTAAAATCAAGCCACCCACCTACCCACCCATCCTACCAACGTACTACCTACCTACCTACATATCTGCATAACAACTAACCAACCTACCTACGTACATACCTACCTACTAACCTACCTAGTTACTTACCTACATACCAACCAACTAACCAACTAACCAGCCTACCTACCTACCTACCTACATATCCACCACCCCTACCTGCCTGTCATCCTATCTACTATTTTTCATCAGGTTTTCTATTTCTAGGTTTGTCATTTACAAACACAAGTAAAAAAAAGAATGTAAATACCATTATGACAAAATTTAAATACCTAGGCTAATTATAAAAATAAATTGTAGAGGGCAGAATTTTTGTGGTCATGGAAATGAGTAATAAAAACAGAACACATTTAATTAATATAAAATTGAAAATAAAAGCATTGCGCAATAATGTCCTAATTTGAATGTAAATGCACTAGCCATTCTTGTGTAGGCCTTGCCAATCCGCTATTGATTTTCGAGTTCTAAGCGATCGTTTGTGATGGTAATGTTGAGTCAGGTAAACAGTTCTACAAAATCTCATTTTTCAGGTGAGGTTGTAAGTTTATTTTTTAATAGAATTTTAAAACCTTATATTATGAGAAGACTAGTCTGAGTGTCTTTAACTGAGTGTTGACGCTATTCATCTAACGAGGGCCTAAAGGATAATTTTTTTAGGCTGCCCTTGGCATGGGTTAACAAAAAGATCAACGGAAAGCTGATGAACTGTGTAAACCACCGATACCCCCCTATTAAGAGAACACCGATTGGCTAACGGTAGGGGGGACGCCCCCCTGTGTCGCATCCGAAAATAATTGCACGTGCGAGATCCTACCGAGACTCACCAAGCCCGGTGCCTGAATGACCAGGCCTATAGTCTGGTTTTTCTACTTCCGGGTGAAAGTGCAGGTAGACGAGTAATGTCGCCTCGTTAATGATCCAATGGCTTTTCCGCAGGGGGGAAAAAGTGGACTGTGTGAGCCTGCGGTCATGCCTCGGACAGTTCGTTTAACGTTTTGCCCCCGGACTAAAGAGCCAAAAGTCTCCTCCGTATTGTTTTTTTTTTAAAGAGACATAAGGAATCATAGGAAAGTGGGTTCATCTACTAGCCCCGTAGTTTGTTCGACCATTGGGGGCGCCACATATTACATGTACACCAGCCTCCTCCCTTCCTCCCGTCTCTCAGTACCTTCTCAATTCGTCCCACAGCTTTACTCCCGTCCACTCCCTGATGTTGTCCTCCTCCGATCGTTTCTTTTTTTTTCTTCCTCTTTTTCTCCCTCCTCTGGTGGTGCCCTGCAGAAAGGTTTTGGCCAGCCCGTTGGCTCTTGTTATATGGCCATACCATTCCAGCTTTCTTTTCTTGACTGTGGTCAGTGAAAGCTCCTCCCTAAATGGCGAAGATAATGAAGAAAACATTTTAAAACAAAGAAGTGAGCAGTATCGAGATCTTAAAATAATTCCTTTTTCTTCGACAAGGTGTCCGAATGTCCGTACGTCCATGCTCAATGGTGTATTGAGCAAATATTTTGTAATTCAATAGAACATTTCAGTTCCCAATGGGGGCTTGTATACATCCATAGACTATAATAAGATGGAATGCTTGCTCTATTTTTAGAGCTTATATGTTATTTTTTTCCGTGCGCAGCCAATAAAGCTGTCTTGAATTACTTCTACGCTCTTAAGTTTCGCCTAAAGGTTTCCGCTGTATACAACTTTCGATTATATTTTTTCATTGAGAAAATCATAGCGATGAAATAAAACGGAAGTGTGCAATACAAAAGGGAATCGGGAATTCCATAAAGACGTAATTCGAGTCGTGAAATAGCAAAATATTAAAGCAAGCGGTCCATCTTCTTCTAGTCTTTGATTCAACAAACAATAATAATATATATATATATAAAAAATCCATTAAATAAAATTCACACCAAAACAATCCAATAAGAAAACCAATAAAAAAACAACAACAACTAGAATTAGCCTATACTTAAAAAAGTCAGGAAAGTATTTTGAAAGTGGTTGGAGAGATGGGAGGAAAAGGGGTTTTAAAAGATTAGCGGAACAGGGAAATGGTTTTTGACGAGGAAGGATGTAAAACATTTGAGTTTTTCTGGGCGGAGTTGTTGAAAAGGCGCTCGCTGGTCGATCACAATAATATTATCTCATCAGTCGGAGGAGTGAGTTCAAATAGTCCACGTGCAAATTGGGTTGGATCAACCTGTTCGTTAATGGCACTAGCACGTTGATTTATACAAATCTGGGGAATGGCTGTTTGATGCTGATGATCTGTTTGTACAATCCTGGTGATGTTGTTTTTTCAATGTTATGTATTGTTTGCTTTATTTCGTCGCCCAGGGCGTAAATGGTTGGTCGTATTTCACATTTGATTATCTGTTATTTTAACGGCGTATCATTTTTACATCTTTATGCTTGAAGTGACGTCAGGAAATGGTGTGAATACCTTAGTCTCCATTTTTTTTTCATTCCTTGTGATTATTGTTTTGTTTGTTTTTAGCACTTTTCTTCACTCCTTAGTTGGCATCACATTTGGTTTTAATTTGCTAAAATAAATTCAATTCAAATCCATCTATGCATCGAATTGGTTGAACATTACGCTGAATTTTTTTTCATCAGTACTTTTATTTTATATATAATCTTTACCTTTACGCCTCTTTAGTGTGACTTAGTAATGGTGCTCGCGCTACAACATATAAAATAACAGCTGAAAGAAAAGACCAATTTAGAAAGTAATCACATAGTCAGATTGTGATAGATAGGGGCCTACCATCTCTCAACTTTTTTAGCACGATAGTTTAGAAGTTCTCTACCAGACAGCTTGATCAATAAATAATACAGTTTACATAGAAAGGGGACAACAGTAGAAAATAGACGTTTACATATCTATTGGAGAAGTGCAACAAAAGGGAAAATATCTTAGACTTATACGTTTTAAAGACGTTCCTTCTAGATAGAAGATTATTACGTCCACTAGGCCGACAACTCCTGCAGTTCGGCAGGGATAGGTCAGCGGTAGGGCTAGAACAAAGGCCGTTTGGTTGCCAGTCTGGTTTACTAACTGCAGGCCCAGCCACAGAGAAATGCAACAAAGGACATTATCTAAACTCAACGGGAGAAATGCAACAAAGGACATTATCTAAACTCCACGGGAGAAATGCAACAAAGGACATTATCTAAACTCTACGGGAGAAATGCAACAAAGGACATTAGCTAAACTCTACGGGAGAAATCCAACAAAGGACATTATCTAAACTCTACGGGAGAAATCAACAAAGGACATTATCTAAACTCTACGGGAGAAATGTAACAAAGGACATTATCTAAACCATAGGTTCTCAACCTTTTTGGGCTCACCGCCCCCTTTTACAATTTTTTTCCGCTCACCGCCCCCAACCCAACTTTTTTTTAACGCCCACCCACCCCTTCCGCCCATCTGGACTATACTTTCCGCAATTTTTTAAGACGTACTAGACCTTTGTGTGATTAATTTTCTTAAAAAAAAAATGAAAAGGAAACATTGTAAGAATTAATAGATCAAATTATTGCCTTAACAAAAGGTTTAAATAAATAAATGCGAATCGTTTGCCTGGTGTGTTGCTAGCAATTTGTCTATTTTTGTTTCAATTTTGGTTGCAAAAGCCTGAGGTCTAATAATCAGTAATATTTGTTGTATTACAAAACATAACTTTTTCGGCATCACTATTGAATCAAATGTGGAAACATTTTTTTGTTAAAGGGAGATAATTAGCCTGTTTTATTTGAGCTAATATTTCTGTTGTTTTTTATTTTATAAAAAATAAATGGCTTACAATTTATAACTTTGAAATGATCAAACTGTAAAAAGTATTTGAAAATTATATAAATATTAGATGACTAAAGAATTTATATGTATATTTTCAAACATTACAATAACTACACAGTTTGTGTGATTACTACATATCTATTCCGCTTAACAATAATTCTGTACAATCGTGATTGTGTTATAATACAATAAGGACATCTCGGTTAAACTGAGGTCAAAATATCATTAATATTAGCAAATGTTAGGGCGACAGTTCGGTGAACCAACCACAAGACCAGCCGGCCGCACAGTATTTTTGCCAAATACAGACCCTGCTTCATCGAAAAGTCACTGCGATTCCTATTTCTTATTAATATAATAATATGTAGGCATACTGTTGGGGGATATCAGATATTTAGCAGCACTTGCATTAACATCACATTTCATCCTCCAAAAACTAATCGATTCAAAAACCTGAGGTGTTAAAATATATCAGGTACGTTTGTACCGCACACTTGCCTTTCACCGCCTCCCAATCGCCCCCGGGAATGTCAGCGCCCCCCTAAAGCTTCTCACCGCCGTTGAGAACCTATGATCTAAACTCTACGGGAGAAATGTAACAAAGGACATTATCTAAACTCTACAGGAGAAATGTAACAAAGGACATTATCTAAACTCTACGGGAGAAATGTAACAAAGGACATTATCTAAACTCTACGGGAGAAATGTAACAAAGGACATTATCTAAACTCTACGGGAGAAATGTAACAAAGGACATTATCTAAACTCTACGGGAGAAATGTAACAAAGGACATTATCTAAACTCTACGGGAGAAATGCAATAAAGGACATTATCTAAACTCTACGGGAGAAATGCAACAAAGGACATTATCTAAACTCTACGGGAGAAATGCAACAAAGGACATTATCTAAACTCTACGGGAGAAATGCAACAAAGGACATTATCTAAACTCTACAAGAGAAATGTAACAAAGGATATTATCTAAACTCTACAGGAGAAATGTAACAAAGTACATTATCTAAACTCTACGGGAGAAATTTAACAAACGACATTATCTAAACTCTACGGGAGAAATGCAACAAAGGACATTATCTAAACTCTACGGGAGAAATGCAACAAAGGACATTATCTAAACTCTACGGGAGAAATGCAACAAAAGACATTATCTAAACTCTACGGGAGAAATGCAACAAAGGACATTAACTTAACTCTACGGGAGAAATGCAACAAAGGACATTATCTAAACTCTACGAGAGAAATGCAACAAAGGACATTATCTAATCTCTACGGGAGAAATGCAACACAGGACATTATCTAAACTCTACGGGAGAAATGCAACAAAGGGCATTATCTAAACTCTACGGGAGAAATGCAACAAAGGACATTATCTAAACTCTACGGGAGAAATGCAACACAGGACATTATCTAAACTCTACGGAAGAAACGCAACAAAGGACATTATCTAAACTCTACGGGAGAAATGCAACAAAGGACATTATCTAAACTCTACGGGAGAAATTTAACAAAGGACATTATCTAAACTCTACGGGAGAAATGTAACAAAGGACATTATCTAAACTCTACGGGAGAAATGCAACAAAGGACATTATCTAAGCTCTACGGGAGAAATGCAACAAAGGACATTATCTAAACTCTACGGGAGAAATATAAATATTAACTGCAAAAAAACAAACAAAAAAACAAACAGGAAAATATCTAATGGTAAAACAGCAACAACAAATAAACAGCTATTTCGATACCATATCTATATTTAATTAACCAGAAAAATAATCCACAAATTTTACATTCGCGTGGTCAAGAACTTGGCTAATAAATAATGAAATCTTTGCAATAAACGTCATTCAATGTTTATATTATGTTTTAAACCAAGTGTACATGTTTGTGGGGAAGGGTGGAATCATAACGAAAAATAAAAAAAATAATTCACGGTCGATCAATCGACCCTGTTAGTTCTATCTGATTAGCTATTCCCACACAAATATTGTTTTATGATTTGTTATGACCAGGTCTCGACACTTTCGTTCACGCTTAGTAAATGCTTTCTCTATTCGTTTTTTGTTTTAACTTTATTTATTTTTTGTATTTTTTTTTTTGGGCGGGGGGGGGGGGGGTCTCCCTCACCGACCTATAAATACAGCCGTGGAGTCTAAAAGTGTATTTTCTCTTTATTTCACTGGTCTGCCGTTCGGTGCCATTAATATTCAAGTGTCGCCCTCCTGTGTCCTGGGGACATCTGCACTTCATCCACCACGCATCTCCCCCCCCCCCCCCGTCTATCCAGATCTGTTTCGAAAGCGCATACTAGCACACTCACGCACACACATACACACACACACACATACACGCACACACTCACACACACACACACTCACGCACACACACTCACGCACATACACACATACACACACACACACACACTCACGCACATACACACATACACACACACACACATACACACACACATACACACACACACACACATACACATACACACACAGACATACACACACACACACATACACATACACGCACACATACACACACACACACACATACACACACACACACATACACATACACACACACACACACATACACACACACATACACACACACACACATACACATACACACACAGACATACACACACACACACACATACACATACACGCACACATACACACACACACACATACACATACACACACACACATACACGCACACACACACACACACACACACATGTGTTCTTTACGTTACATACATTTGTTTTGCAGCTTAGGATTTCAAACAATCGAAGCGCACTAAAAAAAAAAAATTGTTAGGGTAAAAATGTGAATAGGGTTATTCGGTTTTGTTTTTTAAATTGTTCAACTTGATCCTGTGCTATTAAATAGCTAATGTTATAGTGATGGGTCCCCTTCATAAATAACGTCACGCCGCACCTAAGGGAAGGAGAGGGAGTCAAATATTTGTGACGATATGTGATCGGAATGGGGGGGGGAGGGGAGGGTGTTGGTGTTTAAATAATGTGACGTCACAAAAAAACTGTGCATATTATTTAATTGAACCGTAACGTTAGCTACTTTCATTCCATTAACTACAATAATGACAATGTTTATTGTAAGGCTTTAACGACAAATAAAAGTTATTTAAAACATTAAAAGTAAAGTATCCATCGTACCAAATTGATCCACAGGGCCGGTTAAGCAGCGTTCACCAGTTTCTGTGGCCACATCATACTAGTAGATTGTGTGGCTAGCACTATGCCCATCAGCCTTTACTTGACCCAAACTACTAAGGCAGGAACCCCTTCAGAGCTGGGTACACCCAGGAACACCCTCCAGACACGAGAACAAATCCTAGCCTTCACCAGGAGTCTAACGCCGGTACCGTCTATTAGCCAGCCGAACCAAATGCGCTATCGCTCGGCAGGCCCCACGAGAGGGGGGTACAGCCCGTACGCCGTACCGGGGCCCATGAGAGTTTAGGGGGCCCATGAATATTCAAATGTAATATTGAATTGGCAATTACGCAATTATTTTTTTTTAATTTTTGAGATGTGGAGATGGCCCGAAACCTCCTACAATCTCACGTGGCGCTGGGGGCCTTAATTTTGGTATTCTTTGAATGTGTAGGCCTACTTAAACATTCTGTTAAATATGCAAAGAAGCCTCTAGTTGCAATATAGGGCTTAATTATTTTCGATAGCATTTAGGATCTATTTTTTGATTATTTTTCTCCAGAGACAGTTGCAAATATAAGCGTATACCTATGAGCCTTAATAATAATAAGAATTCTTGTATAGTGCATATTCCGTTGAGGACAGTTCTATGCGCTGTCGACAGTTACAGACAGAGTACAGAAAACTAATAACAGACACAAATGTATATAGGCCTATGTATGTACACTGAGTGTAGCCTACAAGTGAATACTACTACTGTAATAGGTAAATCTTCAGCCGGCTTCTGAAGGTGTCGAAGCTAGGGCTCTGGCGAAGCTGTAGTGGGAGAGGATTCCAGGCGGATGGGCCCGCGTATGAGAATGCACGTTGGCCAGCGGAGAATAGCTTCGCACGAGGGATCCTAAGAGTTAGTGCATCAGAAGCCGAGCGAAGTGGACGGGATTAAGTGTAGAGCTCGAGACAGGAGCGAAAATAGTCCGGGGCAGAGGCATTCAGGCACTTAAAATTGTAGCAGAGAGAAGCCAGCTTGTAGGAGATCCGGTAGTTGATGGGTAGCCAGTGAAGAGATCGGAGCAGAGGAGTGATATGAGTCGACTTCTTCTTGAGGACTAGTCGGGCAGCATAGTTCTGGACACGTTGGAGGCCCTGAAGGGAGGAGGCCGAGAGAAGCAGGTTTTGATGTGGGGCTGCACGAACAGAGTGGAGTCCAGATAGACGCCGAGGCTCTTGACAGTTGGGGAGAAAGGCACAGTTTCGTCAGCCAGCTGAACATCGTTCGCAGTGAGGTAGGCGACCTTCTGTCTCGTTCCAACGACAAGAGCTTCATTCTTCTCACTGTTCAGCTTCAACTTGTTTTCAGTCACCCAGTTCTTAATGTCCAGGAAACACATGGAGACGGAAGAAAGGATCTCATCGAAGTCCTCAGGCTTAGTGCTGTTATGGAGCTGGGTGTCATCGGCGAAAGTGTGATATTTCAGGTTGTGGCGCTCGATGACAAGGGAGAGGGGTTGGGTGTACAGGGTGAAAAGAACTGGGCCGAGGACGGACTTCTGTGGCACACCATAGCAGACCTGGACAGGCTGGGGGGATAAGAACTCAGTGATGACGTCTGGGAGCCATTCTGAAGATAGTTCCTTACAGTTCTCCCTGTTTGCTTAGTAGCCTAGGCCCTAAATACTCAAAGTATTTTTGTAATAGACCTGTAAGGCTGTGATTGAAATTATTACAGTCTAATGTTAAATGGTAACACTTATGACAGTTCCACAAAATGGTCCACATACCTTTTAAAAAAATTCCCGATTTTTCAAACGTATGTAAATGTTATCCAGATAAATCATATAGATATGACTAGTGTTAGAGAAAAAATGGGGGGGGGGGGGGGAAGGGGGGCCCAGAAAAGATCTCGTACCGGCACCTTTTTTTTTTCTCTCGAGGACCCTGTCGCTCGGCCAACGTGCTCCATTATTTAAAACATGTAAATTTAAAATTGGAAATAGGTCAACGTTGTTTTTATTTTTATTTTGTGTGTGTTACAGAGTAAGGGGGACATTGAGAGGGGAGGGCCAAGCTTTGTGACGTCCTATTGGAACGGTCACTGACGTATTGTGACTTGTGACGATTTGAGAAAAGGTAGGGGGGGGGGGAGGGGTAGACATTTGCAAAAAAATGGCATGGCGTCTATGGACTACCCATTAGACCTTCTTTCATTGATTCCTACTTGCTTCGAGGCCATAACTATTTTGTATGTGTATGTGTTTATGTATAAATGTACGTGAATATGTATAAATGTATGTAGGTTATATGTGTGCAAATACATGCACAAGTTTGTATACATTTTTTTTTGCATTAAAAGTATATTTATATATGTGTGCGTATGTAAGAAAGTTTAGTGTACAGTTAGGGGTGGGGGCATGACGTCATGAAATAACATCGATTTTCACTACTACAACTTTAATATTTAGATCTTATCACTATTAAGCTTAATTATTGATTTACCACAACTAGAGGGCACATAGTGGAAACAGAAATAATTCTGTTATCAAATAACTGTATTTAAAGACATAAATGGCTCGTATGTATCATTTTATAGTGCTGGACTTAATGGCATTATGTTTAAAAAAACAAAACAAAACAACAACTACAAATAAAAAAAAATACACAATAAACGAAAGACAAACTTTGTAGCTAATGAACAAAAATTTCTAACCAGCCAAAAAAACAAGGGAAAACAAAAAACAAAAACAAATAACAAAATTCAATAACACGGACAATTACAGAGAAAATAATGATATTAATAATACATTTTGTAAATCCTAAAACCGACAAAAGCGTAGAATAAGGATCCCCTTTTAATTTGCACCAATTCCCAACTTTTTTTTGTTATTTGTGTAGTGATGGTCCTTTCTACTAAGTATAGTATACATTTTTATAGTTTTTAATAGTCTAGGGAGTGTGTCAAAATATCCGCTAATCATACAAGCCGCCTCTAAAGCGATAAAAAAAAAAGTTTCATAGCAGAGAAAAATGGAAAGCCTTTTGCGTTAGGCTGTGACTTCATTTAACTAGACTTTAACTGTTTCTAGTTTCTACCCGCGTAGTTTAATGCGGAAAATTCTACACGTGTGACGTCAATGGTCCATAGCGCAAGGGAAATAACTCTTCTACGAACGTATTTTTTTTTAGCTCGCACATAGCACCTCCTTCCCTGTAGTTCTGTCGCAATTCATGTGTCCTCACCCCCCCCCCTCCCCGATCCCATCTCTCTCCACCGTAGTATCCAATCTCCTTCATCGGTTATTAATACCCTTACCCCCCCCCCCCCCACACCTTTTTTTTTCTTCCCGCCCTTTTTTTAAACTACTGACTCAAAGAGTTGTAATAAAGCTTTGAGTTCACCCATTGGCCGAAATTGCTGCTGACACGTGACTTGTAATCCGTTCACAGCATTGGAATCACACTCACCGGTGGGACGTTAAATTTTAATTAATCAGTCCTGTTAGTTAACTTCACAGCCTTCACTGATTGAAATGGTATATATAGATTAATTTAGTTTGCTGTGTAAATAATTTACACCTAGGGACAAATGCTTAGATTTTTTCCCCTAGTTATGCACGAGAGAGTTCTAAAAAAGTAATGGAATCACTAATGGAGACTCAAATTTCTAATTTCAATCACTTAACGTAGACTTAGTTTCAGTAGAGATTTTATTGTGTAAGTCTGGGTGGTATAAAAGTTGAAATCCATTAATCATTCAATCAAGCAATCCATGAGCGAATAACTCTACAAAAGGGTAAAAGATGTTGGCAACATATATTACACATTTGTACCTTTAATAAAAGACAAGTAGATCTATATTAAATAATGAAAATGAAATATTTATTTTTTTAAGTTTCTGAATGTACATATGATGCCATTTTCTTTTATTTGTGTTACCGGTTACCCATATAGACTGTGGACATGCCAACATTGCGCTTTCATTGTGGAAGCGTATATCAAGAACGAGTCGGTAACTGCAACGCAAAGAGGCGTCCCGTGTGAACTTTGGGATTGGTAGACGTGACCACCCCTTTTAGTGCCTGTGGTACCAACATAATTTTGTATGGATACTTTTTGCAGGTCCTTGTGAAGAATTCTTCTCAAACTTGTAATGGAATGGTCAAGAGCGGTGGCTGGTTTCCGAGCTGAACGACTTGGCGACTGTTGAGTTGAATCATTTACCGCATCGCCATATTCCGGAGTTCTGGCGATCCGCGGCCAGTTGATTTTTGTTTCGATACTGATTTACAAAGCAGGACGTTTGGCGTGACCGTTTTGGCGCGGGACGTTTTGGCGCGATGGAATAAAAACATATCACATCATTTAATAAAAGTAACTAAATAACTTCTTTGAGGAAAACAATTTTTTTTTGTATAGTAAATAAAACAAATAGTATCCATTTTAAGATTTTGATACAATTATATTCCAACTTAGGAATCTCTGAATACCAACACTTGAATAAATATTGAAACGATAACAGTAATCCAATGAATATCAAAATCACTTAATGCGTGCTTGGCAACTCACAATATATTTATTGAAATGAGGACTAAACCTTTCTAAGTGACTTATATACAGTTGTCTCAACTGAAACTGCTTATTTGCAGCTACCAATCTAGATAACGCCAACCAAATAATTATATCTGATTTGTACGCACGTTGATGACTGGACGCGATGACCACTCCTCATTGACCATTCCAATTAAAAGAAAGTTTCTTTTTATCTTTTTACTACCCACCCAGTATTCTAAAACATCCATTGTTATCATTAATTCTCTGACCATCTTGTCTACGATTGACCCTGGTTTTAATCACTCCCAACTATTTTACAACAGTCAAGTTATTTGAAAGGTGTGGCCACTGAGTTATTTCATGTACATGTGTAGTTATTAGAATTTTATTGACAAACAAGCAGGCGTAATTTTTGCATATAGGCCTAACGTTCTAGGTGTGGAGCAAAAAAACAACAACAACAAACAACTTCCCTATTGAGACGACATATAATATATAAATAGATAAATAGATAGATAAGCATTTTATGCCCATAAGTCTTTATGTATACATAAAAAAAGTTTTCAAAGTTTAATACTCCTATATATGCATTAAAATACATCGTTTTAAATTATTATAATTTTTTATTAGTTTCATTTATTATTCAACAAAAAAATAAATGTTTTCCTCAATTATTTCCTCGCGCCTGAACTTCCCGCGCCAAAATGGCTCGCGCCAAAACGTCCCGCGCCAAAACGGCTGCGCCAAAATGGTCGCGCCAAAACGGCTGCGCGAAAACGTCACTTACCGCTGTTTCACTAGATCTGAAGTTAATTACCCAGAAAAAAATGGAGTTTCGAGTAGGTACAGGATCAAGTCAACCAAGGCCAAAGTACACACATAATGCTAATTGCGTTTTAGTTACCGAATCGTTCTTGAAAGACCTTTGCTTTCATCTAGCTATTAAAGTAACTCCAGTCCTTTATAAATAACTGTTCTTGGGATTCACTGTCCTGGCAGGATCATCAACTTAAAATTGTGGCAGCGGACAAAGGAGAAGCCAGTAGAACAAGAGATCCTCCAGAGACGATGGATCGGCCATACACTCCGAAAACCATCCAGCACAACTAAGCGCGCCCTGAACTGGAACCCACAGGGAAAACGGAAAAGATGCTGGCCGATGAATACCCGGCGCAGAGAGGTGGAAGAGGATACCAAGAACTTGGTCTTACTTGGGGGAAGCTGGAGAGAATGGCCCGGTATAGAGATGCGTGGAGGACCCTTGACTTATACGTTTTTACAGACGTTCCTTCTAGATAGAATTAAAAAGTCTCTAAGAAACCCGGACGAGCCGAAGCTCTTGAGTCCAGGGCGTAACGCTTAGGTTTGTGCATAGCTCTGTCCAAGTTACAGCCACCCCACGACACGCCGAAGGCGTGGCGTGTCGTGTAACGGAAGGATTCCGCAGGCCAGCGACCGTTCACTGCGGTTCCCCTATGGATCATTATCGTGGTGGCTCACTCGTGTTCCTGCACTGTCACCCGGTAGCACAAATCCTATACTATAGGCACAGGCATCCAGGCACCGGGTGGTTTTCGAGACGGGGTTGCAGCGTCCATTGCTGCCTCCCCACCGAGATTCGGTGGCCTCTCGGCAGTGCAATGAACCTCTGACCCGCTGCGGGGGCTGTCCCCCATGCGTTCGCCCGCCGGTGTATTCTTAATGTGAATGTTGAGGCCCATGGGTACAGTAGTGCCTTCTAGATAGAAGATTATTACGCTCACTAGGCACTTGCAGGCCGGTAGGAATCAGTCGGCGTCAGGGATAGAACCCGCGACGTGTCGGTTGAAGGTCCGGTGAACTAACCGCAGAACCAGCCGACCTAGGTCCTAGGAAGGACCACAAACGTCGATGAAGATCGGCTGCTTTTCCTCTAGGACTAGAAGGCCGAAGTTGAAGAAGCTATTAAAATAATTGCATCTATCAATAAATCTACTATATATCTATGTGTTTAACTGTCAACCTGTCAATGAAAACATTACTAACTTTTGCAAGATTTAACCAAAAAATGCAAAAACAAAAAAATTATTTCTAAAAAAACTTGGTGTTGTTAACAAATAATCGATGCATGTTTTATAATGTACAACCTCGCGGCACATTTTGTTATTTATTTATTTATTTCCAAACATTGAACAAAAATAACCCATTTCCCTGTGTTCATAATGTGCAGAACTGCAAGACGTTAGAATCCCAAATTTCACATTCCGTCTGATGTCTTCCGTCGCGGCCTAGCTCAAGTTCAATTAAATCAAATATTTATAGATCCCCCTCACCCGAGCAAAATTGATAACCTAATTTAAAGCTACAGCGGCACAGCCTAATGATCTTTTAATAGCTATTTGAATAAAAGACGTCCTTATTCAACTAATGCATCTGTTTAGAACTGTATTTTCTTCTTTGAACTTTAAACAAAATGCTTTTATTTGTAAAATGGATTTTTGTCGCACCCATTAGTATTAGGGTGATGAAACCGAGACTTCTAAGGACTTATTAATATTCGCGAGGGAATAAGGATTTAGCCCCTAAAAGTCATGTTGGATATAGCCCCAGTCAAGCATCTGTGACAAAGGAACTTTTCAAAGCATTATTTTCTTACTGCTCCCACCAAAAGTCAATAGTCATTCTTCATGACGACCAATGCTACATAACTTCCATGTGCGATCTAGTTATAATAAATCATTCATTCCAATTACTATAACAGTATTTAACTGGTTGTGCCTTGAAACTAAATAGAACGTTATGTAAGTAGCCTAAGTGTAAGCAAAACATAAGGTGAGATTTAGTCTCCTAGTTGCCCATCAGATACAGACAACTGTCTTGGTCCTGAAATTTTAACTGCCACTTTTTTTGCATTTGAAAATTGATTACAATGACTTGTTGAAATAAGCACATTTTCAATGATAGAGAATGGAAGCACATTTAACAACCTTTTATATCAACCAAGTTGTTGAAATTATTTACTTTTCGTTGACAAATTAATTCAACATTATCTGAATCACTGAAATACTCATTTCTGTTTGCGACATTTCGCAGCGAGAGGTCTTTACAAAAGCTAAGCGAAGAACTAATCGTTTTTTCTTTGTTCTCAAACCCCAAAAACTTATCAAATGACCACATGCCGGCCTGTGTGTGTTTGACATGTTGAGATCTTTACGTTGGAGTCTATTACATTACTTTTAAAAAAAGTCTCAAAAATCTTTAACTTTTAGTCTTCTCTATGTTTTAAGATTGTTTGTTGTTGTTATTGCAACACTGAACAGACCTTTTACATTTTTTCTCCCTTTAAATTCGCAACATGTAACAGCCGATTAATTAGCTTAGAATCACGCAAACGTCTTGGGAGTCGTGGTCAGTTGATAGACTACTTGATTACCAGCCTGGTCACGATCTTTGGTCTTGACATTTTGGAAATGTCAGTTTACGGTGTTCCAATTTTTGTGTGGTCGTTTTAGAAAAAGTTTCTCTTTCAACTCTTATGACCAGTTTTTACGTAATGTACGGGGATGGAAACTTTTAGGTAGGCATAACGGGGTACACAGACTAACTTAAAAATACAACACAATATCAATCTATTACAATACTCAGAGAGACATAGAGAGACATATTATGTATTTATATCATTTTCAAGTAGCATCTGTGCATGAAATGGTCTGCCTAATCAAATCCAGTAAAACGAAAAACTTAAAATCACTTTAAATCCCAATTATTCCAAAACTATATTTGAACCACGAATGATCGCAGGTGCAATAATGTTTTGTATATAAGAATCTTCCGGTACATATAAGATACAAAGAATACACATGATATAGACTATATTGAACTTGCAAACAGAATTTCGAAACTTCTCATTATTTTATATAGGCTAGTGACAGAATAAATACATTTTAATTTTAGTATCAGGTGTTTTTTTTTTTTTTATGGAGCTGAAACAAACGTACATATAGGCCTAAATATACATATTGATATCTGTAGCCTAGTCCTGCTGATGTATTTTAGGGATGAACTTTAACCTCTTCAATATAACTTGCCTAATATTCCTATTTGATTTCAAATTCAACAGTTTTACACTTTCCAAAATTTATCATACATCCAGTTGCACGTTTTCATCAGTGCTTTCTCTCGTTATCAAATAACAGGAGAAAAAATATGGTGTGACGAGAGGAGGGAGAATGGGGCGGGGGGAGGAGTCATCATGGGGAAACAATCGAGAGACCGGAACGAGTAAAGGTCTAATGACGTAGCTACACTTTTGCTTCGTAAGCTGACTTCCGGTTTTCGCCATTAGCACTTCCGCTGGTTGGGAAAACCATTGCAAACTTTTCCATTAGGGGATTTTTTTTCCCATTCTGGATTTCTCTTTTTTTTTCCGGATACTTATTGCTTGGTTTCTTTTTCTGTCGTCCAGTTTTTGTATGTAGAAATATACTCTTGACCGGTCCCTAACATCCAATTAGTGGCCGGTGAGATGACAAAGCAAGGACTATGCAACGCCCATTGGAGGAAAATGTTACTTGATGTCAGTGCCAGTGTGTGTCACGGCGTTCACTGCCATTGTCATGATTGAGACAAACTCATCAGTTGTTATTGTATCAACTTGAAAAATAATGAAATTTCTTTTGTCTGACTTTGGCGCAACGTTACATAGCCATCGACATTTTTACATTATACTTGCCTGGGGTTTGAATCCAAGAAAAACTCATTTTTTTCTCAGAGCCGGCATGTGTCTTTCAATACACCCCAGGTCTAACGAGTACCTGGCATTAGTTGGGAATAAACATAAAGTTAGTCAGTCGTGGCCACGTAATCTGATGAACGCTTGCCTGAACATACCAGGAAAACCAGTAACTTAACATCATTTAAAACACGGGTCGCCAACCTTTTGAAGATAGTGTGTCAAAGTAGGATTTCTAACTCGTTCAGCGTGCCAACATCTTGAAAGACATTCTGCTCTAGCACTGAATTTCATGTAGGATAGACTTGAATTACAACTTCGGGAGGCTTCCGCGTGCCATGGACATTGCTCTACGTGCCAAGTCTGGCATGCGTGCCTTAGGTTGCCCACCACTAATTTAAAACATTAATAAAAATGCAAGACTAGACTCGGACCACGGATGAGCGTAGGACGCAATAATCTTCTTTATAGAATGAGCATGTGTAATATATAAGATAAGAACACTTATCCACTAGCTCTACTCTGCCCGCACAGAGTAAAAAAAAGTATACTTAACTCATAACAATATAAAGGACGATTGACCACTTTGATAAAGTGCCTAGCACTTTTAAACGTTCGATCAACGTTATAAATCTTCCCAGGAAATATACATAGAACACGTACATATATACATATATGTGCGTTTATGTGTGATTGTAAAAACGTGTTTGTCTATTTCTGTTTCTGAACGCTTCACGTTATCCTTCCCCCCCCCCCCCCCCCCCCCCCGCACACACAATTTCCCTAAGTGCCGCTCTCTACGTTCATGCACTCGACAAGCCTCTCGCTATTTGAAGGAAGAAGAAGTGAAAAAAAAATTAATGTCACGGTAGCATTTACGTCCATTCAGGCTCCAAGACACTACCGCGCCCTATCTGGTGAAACGACTTAAGCGGGTGCCAGTCCTGGATGCTCGTTATCTAGTGGGTGAGGGGGGGGGGAAGAAGGGGGCGCTTAAAGGAAACAAAAATTGATTACATTTATGACATGATGGCGAGAGCTATGGGTGTCGGGAGGTGAAAGAGAAAGTACACTCGGGTGTTGTTGTGTGTGTGTGTGGGAGGGGGGGAGTTGTTAGTGTTCACGTAGAAATGTATTAGGCAAGCATTTATAGAAAAAGTGTTTTTCGGATCCAACAGTCGGAATGCTTATAGCCAATAATACAGTGAACGGAAAATCTCTTTCACCGAGGAAAAGGGTGGTAACCTTTAAAAAAGAGTTTATTAAGATAGGAAATAGTTTTATTTTTTAAAATTATAGTTTTCCGATTCGCACAAATTGTAGATATTTTTTTATTATAAACATTTTGTGTTTGTGAAAGGTTTCAAATAGACTTCTATATCGCACTCAGTTCTCTCTCACAGGTAGATACTGTGATTTGTTAATTCTGTTAATTTGTTAATCACGTGAGAAATGAGAACAAGCAAATTAAAAAAAAACACCACTATAGCAGTGGTTTTTAAAGTGTGCACGGTATTGCCCTGGATATAGACGTGACAATATAGACGTGACAATATAGACGTGACATCTGTACAGAAGTTTGATTTTTTTTTTCAGAAGGTGTGACAAAATGCATTGATTGTGTAAAATGTTCAGAAATTTAGCGATTACAAAGTTAGAGTTTCTGAAAAAAAAAAAACAACTAAAAACACCAATGAAATTTTTTTTACAGATTTGCAAAAGTAAAATCATTACACTATATACATTATATAATAAAGGTTTGGGTTTGTATTGCGTATTTCCGAGCACACTGTTAAAATATAAACAAATGCCACAATACAATATTACACGTAACTTATTAATACATAATGTTGCGCTTTAGATTCGTTTCTTCTTCAAATAAACAACTTCGGCAAATACAATAATAATAATAATCCTTAAAAACTCTCTAAAAAAAATTTATTTAAACTTCTTTTTACTCCTTCCAAAACAAAGTCCCAGGTAGTCTAGCTATTATTGAAATAGGAAGACTTTTTTTAATAAATATAAAATTGTTCCAGTTCCATTTGGAAATTAAAGGAAGTTCTTTTGTTGTTAATGCTTAAAAGAAAATATGTCCCGCTTGAAGGAAGGATTACTGACCATGTTTATTCGGCAAAAAGTCAATAGGGCAACTTTAAAAGTTTGGATATTATTCTTTCTGGCTTCTGGAATTTAATCCATTTATCAAACAAAAATCCGCTTGAGATTAAAACGTTGCTACGACATCTGCAGTTCATCATTAAGATTTCAAGACTTCATAAAGACTTCACTGATACTTCACTAGTTTCCTGTTAAGACTCCAATAAGACTTCGCTTGGACTTTGTTAAGACTACACTAAGACTTAACCAGGACGTCGTTGAAAGTTCGCTAGGACTTCATTGAGACTCTATTAAGACTTCGACTTGACTTTGACTTCACTCAGATTGTTTTGCCAGGACCTCCACTGAAACTTCATACCCAAATGCTTTTCCGATAAGACTTTGTGTAGATTTGGCAAATAAGACAACTGTGATATCTTATCTTATACATTAAAGAAGATTATTGCGTCCTACGCGCATCCGTGGTTTGTGTCTAGTTCTGCATTTCATTTAGTGTTTTGAATTGGCTCGGGTTCATATTAGCGACTGTCAAAACAGCGACTGTCACTTGAGCGACTTCAAAATAGCGACTGTCAAAACAACGACTATCAAAACAGCGACTCTCATTTGAGCGACTACACAGGGGCGACGTAATCAGGTTGGCATTTCGACTTGTTAAGACCCTCCCGTTTCGTACTGTTAACAAACAAATTATTAGGAAATAATAATTGTATTAACTTTTTAATGGAATTAACGAAATATTGTGTGAAATTAACGAAATACATTATTGTGAGACCTTATATATCGCGACTATTTTCGAATTTTCCAGAAAATCCGCAATATATTTATTTATATAATATAATGTGATGCTAGTCTAGGGTTGCCAGACGTCCGGCAAAAGGAGGTCATGTCGTTCTTTTTAGCCCTGTGTCCTCCATCCGGCAGGCAAAGCTAAAAATATTTAAATTGCCCGTTTTTTGTACGCCAAAGGTTTTAAGAATCCTTTTGTTTTTAACTTTTTATGTTGTTTTTTACTGTCAATAAGTGGATGGGACGGGTAATGCATAGATAAATGAAAGTCACGTGAAAGGCTATTAAAATTTATTTAGGCTTCAAGAATGTAACTTCCGTGAAGAATCCATTCTTTTTAGCGATCAGCTGTGACCTATAATGGAATCTATAAAATTAAGAAAAGGAAGTGACATGATAAGTCATAAAGTTTTTTTGTACAGGAGAGACGAAAAAAAATAAGTACGATCAACTGGAGGTGTGCAAAGGCTGGTTGTAAAGGTCGCATAACGAAAAGCCTTCAGTATCGTCAGCAACAACAACACCCAGTGATCTGTGGCGTCCACATGCATCCACCAAGTCCTGCGGCAGTGGTAGTACGGAGAGTGGAAAACAGTAAAAACAGATGCAGTCACAACACGGGATCCACCATGAAGAATTGTGCAGGATGCCATCGCCGATGTTAATGAAGAAGTTGCAGAAGCTGTCGGTTCTTCCACAAATCTGCGTCAGATCATCAGACGGAAAAGGAAAGCAACAGATAACAACCCCCCTTCTCCTGCTACTGTTGGAGAACTGTTGATACCCGATCAACTGAGACAAACAACAGACCAGCGTAGATTACTGCTCTATGACAGTGGGCGTGGAGTTGTTAATCGGATGCTTATTTTCAGCACAGATCAGTTTCTTCAAACCTTGCACGACTCCGAACATTGAATGTGTGATGGCACATTCAAAGTATCACCAAACCTATTCTATCAAGTGTACACTGTGCATGCTCTGATACGGAACAATCTGCATCCCTCCTTTTTGTTTTGCTCCCAAATAAGCAACACGTCACATACTCTTGAATGTGCACTGAAATCAAATCATTGAAACCCGAACTCGCTCCAAGAAGTGCACAGATCGACTATGAACTAGCTTCTAAAGCTGCACTCATTGAAGCATTTCCTCAAACGCACATCTACGGCTGTTACTTTCACTTGGGACAATCGCTCTGGAGAAAGATTCAGGAAAACGGACTACAACGGTTACATGTTATATGTACAAGAGGAAATGTTCGAATGGCATTGAAAATGCTCTTTGCTCTTGCCTTTCTACCTGTGGATGAAGTGAGCGATACCTTTGATGAACTGGTGGCAGACTACCCCCCCAGAAGTAATGTCTCTTGTAAATTTCTTCGAAGATAACTACGTGGGGCGGAGACAGAAGACAGCCATTATTTCCTGTAGATATGTGGAGTGTGATAGCGCGACAAGATGTAGGACTGCCACGAACTAACAATCAGCTCGAAAGTTGGCACAATGCTTTTAAAAGATCAGCTGAAACTCATCATCCTTCCATCTTCAGATTTATCGAAGCTCTAAGACGGGAGGAAGCCCTTCAACGGACAAATCGTACCCAGCTGCTACAAGGCAGAGACCTGACTCAACGAATGAAAAAATACGTGACAATGAACACACGAAACACTGCTGTACAGCAAAATCGAGATCAGTATGATCTTCTGCAATTCCTTCGAGCCCTTGCTCACAATTTAGAAATGAACGTGTAATGATTTGACTAACCTTAGTCTTTTCTTTTCTGTTTTAAATTTTCTTTTTATATCATATATTCTGTTTTAAATCTTCCTTTTAAATCATGTATTCTAATTTAAATCTTCTTTTTAAATCATGTATTCTGTTTTAAATCTTCTTTTTAAATCATGTATTCTGTTTTAAATCTTCCTTTTAAATCATGTATTCTAATTTAAATCTTTTTTTTAAATCATGTATTCTAATTTAAATCTTCTTTTTAAATCATGTATGTATTATGTAGCTAATCCAAATTAAATTTGTTTTTTTAAAATTCATTTCTAACGTTGTTGTTGTGTTTTAAAACAATCGCTATTGTGTAAGTCGCTCAAGTGACAGTCGCTGTTTTGACAGTCGCTATTCTGCCCGGATGCCTTTAAATTATATTATATTACTGGTTTTCCTGGTTAGTTCAGGCAACCCATTCTATGCCCGGATGCCACTCGGGAAGAAAGAGTAGTTATATGCATTTAGTCTCGCATAAGGGATAAGGAAAGTGTTTTTGTCCTTATGATTATCTGAGCATTGGGACAGATTGTCTTTGTATTGTATTTCTAAATTAGAGTTTAAGGCCTTATGTATTTTTACTACTTTAGTCTTTGCCCTTCTGTCCTCTAGTGCAGGGGTCGGTAACCTTTTGCTAACAGTTTGCCAAAGAAGTATTTCTAAATCAGTCAGCGTTCCAACAGCTTAAAAGTCAACCTGCTCTGTTATACTTTAAAAATTATTTGTATAGACCTTTTTACTTTGACCCCGGAAAAGGGGCTTGGCCTTGAGACTCACTGACATATATTTCTTTTGGGGGCACAAAGATTTTTGTTTCTTCTTTCCACTTGGTATTTAACTAAAGGCGTTGTTTGTTTTTAATGTTATTATAGTTGTTTTTGAACTTTAAACCATAAAAACACATGGAGACCTTAAAATAAGAACCTAGGAAGGTAATTGTTAAAAAATAACGTTTAGAGCTTCTTTTTGTTTTAAGAAAAAATTTTCACCTGGACTCTATGCTTTGGACCTTAATATTATGGTCGATTCAACTGTGATCGCTGTGTCATTACTTTTTGTTCGAGTTTCTTCAATGTAAAGTAAAATAAAAATAACGTTTAGAACTAGTTTTGTATCGAAAAAATAATAATTAGGCCTAGATCTATAATGCTTATATTACCGTCGGCTATTCAAGCTATTGCTTAACTTAGTCCTAGACCTAGATCGCTCGTTTTGATTAATAAAAAAGCAAATATAATTCTAGATATATTTTATGTTTGATAGAGACAGAGGCAAGAGCCGATGCATCTTCACGAATATAAAAACCATAGCCATAGCAAACATTATGTTAAACTTTAAAAATTATTGTTCGTAGGAAGAGGCTAATATATATAGGCCTATGTCGTATAGTCGGGCCTATGACCGTATGTCGGTGTAGGCCTATGTTTTCCATATTGAATATGATAGGCCTATAGATATTCATATTGTCCTTGTCATTGTGCATGAAATATTATTAAATAATTTTAATAGGCTTATAACTAAAAATTCATGAAGAAAACACGCATCAGTTTGCAAATATCAAATATATAGCATAGCCTACCTTCATATTCGCTTAATTATTTCATGCAATCGGTTAATCACCACTTTTCTATAAATCAAATAAATGATACGACTCTATATATAATATGACATAGGCCTACTATATTCTATATCATATAATTTGGCATACCCCTATGCCTTAGCCTTATTATGGCCCTATTATATGGCATATAGAATATAGGTTAGGCCTACATTCATATAAGCAAAGGCCTTTTTTTTTCTATATTTAATATTGTGACATAGCTTATTGGTTAATAGGCTTAAATTATTATAGATTATAGCCTATAATATAGTAGCCTAAATAGTTTGAGCTTAAATGGGCTTAAACCGTTTAAATTATAGCCTAGGCCTAGGCTATATAAAAAGACTATAATATATAGGCCTACGCTTTAATTATATAAAATTAGCTCAGTCAGATTCGAAAGATAGAGCGATAGGACGATAGGACTATCCTTCATTAAATAATAGGGCCTATAATCCTATATATTTATAATTTATATTGGCCTATAGCTATGTTTATACTGCTTTGGCTCTATAGTAGTATATAGGCTTAGAACTATAGGTACTAGGCCTATATTATAGGATAAGCTACTAGTCTAATTCTAGCCTATTAATAATTAGGCTAGGTCGCTAGGGACAAGACTTTAAGTAAGTTCAGAAAAAGTAAAGTTAGGCCTACAACGATTTATATTGCAAAATATAAGTATACGAAAGTAATGCAAAATAAGTGTTGAGACTTCTACACAAACAAAGCTTTATAACTATCTAAAATACTATTTATTGTAGCCTATGTTTTATAAGACGAGTTACTGACACAGCGATTGCTCGGTACATTAACTGGATCTGGGTAACCATAGTCGCCATAGACGCTTCGTAAGCCTAGAATGTATAATAAATGTTTTTTTGTTAAAAACTGGTTCAAAATGTAAAAAAAAAAGTACAGTTCGCTCCCTGGCTTCTTGGTATAAAGTTTTTATGAAGTCATTATTTTTTTTAATGAACAACTAATATAATTTCTCCTAAAAACCACTAGGCCTCCAGTTCGCTCCCTGGCTTGTCGGTATAAAGTTTTTATGAAGCCATTATTTTTTTTAATGAACAACTAATATAATTACACATAAAAACCACTAGGCCTCCAGTAAGGCAAAGAACAAACAGCTGACTCTTTCTGCCCCCACCGAGTGCTCAGGCGCAGACTTGACCTTTTTTTTTTTTTGAATAATTAACAAAATGAAAAGGTCTATAGGACAATTTATTTAACTCCGTAGCAAGACCAAGGCCAAAAGCAAAGGAGATTATTTAGAGAAAATCGTTAAAGGGTTTTATGTTTAATATAAAATTAACGTGTTTCTTATTATCATCCTTTTTATTTGCAATACTTTATTACTATACTTTCAGATTCATGTCAATTATTGTCTTTGCTCTATAATTTGTTAGTCAAAATGAGGATCTAACAGATGTACATGTTCATTACATTTTGATCTCAGTTAAACTGAGAGGTCTTATAAAGTGTTTTTTTTTTTCAACAAAGTTTATTCAGTGATATGTACATAAACAATGTCCAAATATTTGTTTCATATAGAGAGAAGGGATAGAAGACATTTATTTCAATTTACAAAACTAAAGAATAGAAGACATTTCATGAGAAAAATTAACTTATAGCCATTCATCCTACTCATTCTGTTTATTTCCCTTATTGTTCCATTCGTTAATTTCGTTCATTTGTTTTACTTTACATAGTTGTTCCATTCAAACTTTCTTACATTCTTGTACTAATATTTCCCATCCATTCTCTTGCATACAGTATTTATCGAATTGGTAGTTGTTGTTTTTTACATTGTTGAAACGATTTATATACATTAAGGGATTTGATACAAAGGGGAAAAACAATTGGTAACCTTATAAAAAGAAACAACCATAGTTACATAATTTAGTCACTTTTTAGCAAAAATGTATAATTGTTACAAAAGGACAAGGAATAAAGGCTGGGTATTAATCTGGTTCTGCCCCTTTCGGGTACAGACTGAAGTACAGTAGCAAGAAGGTAATAGGAGAGGGTTATAAAGAGAGAGAGAGAGCGTGTTGTGGAGGTGGGGGGAGGAAGCGGGGTATTTTTTATTTACAGGAGAGAGGTGAAAAAGGGTCGCTTGCTTTCCCCTTATAGCAGGGACCCTTTGTGTTGAGGGTACTTGACCGGGGACTTTCTTTAAAATAAGCTGACAGTAGGAATTTTTATTTAGTTTAAAATAGGAGTTTGCCGTTCCCCTTCGGCAGTGACTGCTAGACATTGTAGTAGTGGGAGAAGAAAAATAGAAAGATAGGGAGAAAGAGGGAGAGAATGGGAGAAAGAAGGATACTGAATATGGCTTAAAGCAGTTTGAAAGGGATGACTTTCCTCGCCTCGTCCTTTTGCCGGTCAATGTCGCCCTGAGCCAGCTGGACTTCTCCTACTGACATCCGGCCGCTCGTGAGCGGGCTGGGATTTTTGGGCTGGTATTTGTATATCACTCCTTTATATTTTTATATTGGCTTACGTTTAAATTTTGTTTTTCTTTTCAGTATCTCATGTGCAACAAGTATTAGTGCAGTGTTCCAGTTTATTAGTCATCTTAGGACAGACATGTCGGAGGAAGGTAGATGAGGAAGAGAAAAAAGGAAAACGAAAGTGGGGTGAGAGAGGTGGATTACAGTGCGTTGTGGGGTGAGAGAGGTGGATTACAGTGCGTTGTGGGGTGAGAGAGGCGGATTACAGTGCGTTGTGTGGTGAGAGAGGTGGATTACAGTGCGTTGTGGGGTGAGAGAGGTGGATTACAGTGCGTTGTGGGGTGAGAGAGGTGGATTACAGTGCGTTGTGGGGTGAGAGAGGTGGATTACAGTGCGTTGTGGGGTGAGAGAGGTGGATTACAGTGCGTTGTGGGGTGAGAGAGGTGGATTACAGTGCGTTGTGGGGTGAGAGAGGTGGATTACAGTGCGTTGTCAACCGACGAAAAAAAGGGGAGAGCGGAGGTGGGGCAGGGAAAGTCGGGAAAGTCGGGTCACCGTCTCTCGCACTGTTGTTTTTACAGGCGGGGCGGTGGACCGCGGAAGTATTTCCCTTCGTCCATACATATTTTAAACTTTATTTACAGTTTTTAATAATATAATAGAATTGGATATTGGTAAGTTCGCCGCTCGTATATACAGACCCACGCATGCATGTATGTAAATACACGTCAATGCATACTTCATTCTGAAGAAAGACATGCTAATAAGTTATACATTGTGTTAAGGTAATTATCTCACTACATAGGTACTGATTTGAAAAAAGGATATAGCAATCAGTAAATTGTATTCATGTTCTTCTCGCCCCATTAGGGCGGCATACTAAAAATAAAAGGGACAATATTCACATTAACAGCAAATTGAAAAAAGAAAATTGATGATATAAAAATATATCAAATGTCATATATACAGACACACACACACGCACACATACATCTATCCATACTTACTCCATTGTATTAAAGAATGATAAGTAACCTACTTCATACATTATAGTGAGGTAAATGTCTTAATAATAATACATACGTTGTCACGATTCTGGACTGAACCGTAACCTTATTAGCACTCTTAGTCAGATAGCATACATAGACAGACCCAAGCATAGCAAGCGAACCTTAGATTAGCGCAAAGTCTAGGTTAGAAAGAAGAGAGTAGGGGACGCCATTACCTCTTCCCCTCTTCTTACGCAAGTGAATTCCTCCAGCACTCTCCTTCTTCACCTGTTCTTTAACCCCCTCTACACTCTTTTAGTCCCAATTCAGAGTTTGCTAATCAATACGCCCAAACTGGTACTAAAACCGTGATTGTATGTGTGTGTATTCTTTAATGTATGTATATATATATATATTATTACGTGACACAATTCCTTCGAACAGAAACCAACAGTTATTTCGTTCTCGTAATTACTGTCCGTGTATTCAACACCACTGACCATCAACGTAGTAAGTAATGGGCTTACCTAATCAGCTATGAGATGTTGTTTCAGCAAACACTAGTGGTCATCCAACACTTTTCATGTCCGCCAAGTTATAATTTATTTATTATACCTGATCAAGTCAGTTCATTATATTGTCCATTATATTTATTTTAGATGACATACTAATCTGTATTAAGAATGTTATCCTTGTATTTTGACTCCGAGCCCCCCTTAATAAATATGAATTCCAGCTCAATTGTGCTGTTGTTTCAATGTTCAGTATATTTATTAACCGTTCTTCTTATGACAGAATTAGTAAGTAGTTGATGTTTATCTCATGAACTTAGTATGAGTTGAATTACTGTTGTTGTAGTTATTGTGGTTGTTATAGTCTAGAGTATGAGTATGCCCAAAGTTGTATATCCTTTTGACATCTGTTATGCAACAATAGTGTATAAGTGTAATTCATCTTGTTTCCTGGTATATATTTATATCAGCTCAAGTTGGTTGTATATTTTACTTGTCTTGTATATAATATGATTACTATCAGTAATTATAGTTTCTAAGACCACACATGTAAAATAATTCACAAGGAAAAGACTGAGATAATAGTTCAGTTGTAAATACTTTTAAACTTTAATAATGAAAGTACTGAATTGTTTTTCAGTTTCTGATATTCACATATTTGTACAATAGGCTACAGTTCCATAATTGATATAAACAAGAGTATGGCTTAGATCCATTTAACATGCATTTCAATATGTGTATGTATGGAATCCTTGTCCAAATAATAAATTGAAATATATAAGAAACACATTCCAAACCTTATATTTAGAATTTACATTATTAGGTTGAGGTAGTTGAGCAAACAAGGCAGATTCAGAGCACATGCACGAAGTGACTTATTAACAGACAGCGTCATACGCCTAACTGTATTGAAAAAGGCGATAGATCGAAAAGGGATAGATTGAACGCGGTTGTTCCTTTTATAGTTTAACAGTTTGGGCGTATCGTAATTGTTTTAAGCATATTTTGTAAACAACACGATTACTTAAGGTAAATGACATTGTATCGTTCTTATCGATTATTAACGAGACTTTACAAATCGAATTAAAATGCTTCTAGAAGATTCTTAAAATAGCGTCTCTTCCGGTGTAAATGTTTAGTAATAATTATTCTCCCAACGTTAGATTCGCGATTCGCAATTATTAATACTAGAATTTAATAAAGGTAATTATTATGAATCTCCGTTTCATAACAGTCGCCCGAACCAAAAAGAAAAGACAATTCCTCACTAGATAATAGTTATGTGTGGAATTTCTTTTAAACATCCAAGAAAAATCTATTTTAACTATTTAAGTTAAAATTTAATAAGAAAAATTTGTTTTGCTCTTGTACTCTGAATCATCCTTTTACAATCTTTACATAAACAAAATTGATTCAATAGTCAAAATAATTCAATAGGCAAAATTTTAAAATCAATTTAACTCAATTAAGAATTATCAATTATAAATCAATCAAGCAACTAATAGTATGAATTTAAGTTTGTGTGTGTGCATGTGGAATGTCTGCACTTTCAATTCAAACCTTTACATTAGCACTATGGTTGTCTGTTCAGAATATAATGTACATTTCCTGTAACTCTAGGTACTGCAAATGTCATTATCTGTTGAATAATAGTATAATATTAATAACACAAAAAAAAATTATTTCACTATATCTTTAAAGTTAGTATGATTATCATTACTTTATCAATAAAGAAATATGCATGGTATAAATGAGTAATATAGCATAGCATAATTAATTATAACATACAAGGTATATCTATAGCATACAATTTATAATGTGATTGAAATTAATATTTCAAATCATCAATTTTAAATCTCTTCAATAACAATAAACTAAGGTTTTCTCATTCTTACTCAAGAAGAAGTATCTTATTATCAATACAATATGTTACTGTACATTGCAATATAACTAAGTATTCAAGATTCATAGTTATTCTTTATGAAATAAAGCAAGTATTGTATTTACATAATTGTTTTCTATAATCTATTTAGCTATTAGTACAGCATAGGATAAAGTTACATCAGTTATGTAATATAACAATAGGTTAAGATACTATAAGTTAGTATTTATTCTAGTCTTCTGGCATAACACGTAACAAAGTGTCAGCAACAATGTTATTTTTCCCTTTAACATGTACTATGTTTAGGTTATAGGACTGTAAAAACAAACTCCATCTCAATAATCTCTGATTTTGGTTAATCTTTGAGAGAAACACTAATGGATTATGGTCTGTATAAATGTCAATTGGAAATTGTGAACCATGGATATAATAGTCAAAATGTTTCAGAGATAAGATAAGGCCTAGCAATTCCTGTTCTATGCAACTGTAGTTAACCTGATATGGAAGGAACTTCTTAGAACAAAAACTAATTGGATGTTCCAAGGAATCATCTCCTACTTGTGAAATTACTGCCCCCATTCCCTGTTTACATGCATCTACCATTATTTTAAAAGGTTTAGTATAGTTTGGTGAAACTAATACTGGTGCCTTTGTCAAAAGATCTTTTATTTCCATAAAAGCATGTTCACATTCCTGTGACCAAACAAACTTAGTTTGCTTCTTTAGAAGATTTGTCAATGGACAAGCTACAATTGAAAAATCCTTACAGAACCTTCTATAATACCCTGCCATTCCAATATAACTACGTAACTGTTTACGCGTTTTAGGAGTAGGAAAATCTTGTATAGCCTTTACCTTTGCATTTACTGGTTTTACTGCACCACTACCTACGATATGTCCTAAATACTCAATGGTTGCACGACAAAAGGTACACTTGTTCAAGTTAATGGTGAGTTTAGCTTCGGTAAGTTTCTGAAATAGTAATGTTAGTTGGTTTAGATGTTCATTAAAGCTATCACTATATACAACTATGTCATCTAGATAAGCATGACATTGAGGAACATCAGATATGACACTATTTATCAACCTCTGAAAACTTGATGGAGCATTGGATAACCCGAATGGCATTACTTAAAATTTATATGTCCCATCAGGAGTAATGAAAGTGGATATTTCCTGTGCTTTATCAGTCATAGGTATTTGAAAATAAGCAGTGAGCAAATCTATTTTAGTTACATACTTAGCATTGCTTACTCTGTCAATAAGGTCATCAATCCTAGGGATAGGATATGTATCTTGTTTTGTGACCTGATTAACTTTTCTGTAATCTATACAAAAACGTATGGAACCATCAGACTTTGGAACCAATACACATGGTGATGACCATTCACTTGTACTAGGAATAATTAGGTCATTTTCAAGCATGTAATCTACTTCTTTCCTAATGTGTTCTAGTTGTATCGGATTAACTCTATAAGGATGCTGTTTTATAGGTTTTGCATTATCCTTCAAAATGATATCATGAGCAATTAAATTAGTTTTGTTAGGAACATCACTGAATAACTGCATATTGTTATCAACTAAACCCTTGATAGAAGTTCGCTCACATTGGTTTAGGTGTGCCAACTTATCATTTAGGTTCTTAATAGCTTCAGTATTTTGAAGTTTGCTAGTTATAATAGGCTTTTTGAATTTTGGCATTTCTTTCTCTACTGTTTTAACAATAGTTATAGGCCTAATATCAGTTTGTTTATCTCTAACAATATATGGCTTTAGCATATTGATGTGGCACAACCTTTGTGTCTTCCTTCTATCATGAGTTTTTACAAGATAAGTTAAATTACTTATTTTCTTTAAAATCTCATAAGGTCCTGTGTACTTAGCACTCATGGGTTGTCCTGCCAATTGTGTCAGCATGAGAACTTGGTCACCTGGTTGGAAGCATCTGGTCTTGGCCTTGACATCGTAGTAACTCTTCATTTTCTGTTGAGCCTGTGAAAGATTAACTTTTACATGATTAAAAGCATTGTACATTCTATCAGTGAATTTTTCCACATAAGCCACTAGTCCAACTGGTTCATCAGAACTTAAGAATGTCTCCTGCAATAGTCTTAAGGGTCCACGAACCGAATGTCCGAACACGAGCTCAAAAGGACTATATCCAAGTGATTCCTGCACCGCTTCTCTTGTAGCGAAAAGAGCAAAGGGTATGCCACGATCCCAGTCTTTTCCGTTTTCAAAGCAGTATGCACGGAGCATAGTCTTTAGAGTCTGGTGGTAACGCTCTAGGGCACCTTGACTTTGCGGGTGACAAGCCGTCGATGTTACGTGCTTAATGTTCAATTTCTTCAAAACTTGGTTGAATAGCTTGGAGGTAAAGTTGGTACCTTGGTCAGATTGTATTGACTTAGGTAGACCATACCTGGAGAAAAATTCGATTAACGAATCAGATATCTTATCTGCATTGATTGATCGTAACGGTATAGCTTCGGGATATCTGGTTGAAGAGCACATGATAGTAAACAAGTATTGGTGTCCCGCCTTGGTTTTTGGTAGGGGTCCCACACAATCTATCATTATATGGCTAAACGGTTCAGAAAAGGCTGGTATTGGTTTCAGTGGCGCTGCCGGAATGGTCTGGTTAGGCTTTCCTACCATTTGGCATGTTTTACATGACTTGCAGTAGCGGGTAACATCGCGATGAATTCCAGGCCAATTGAAATATGGGAGAATCCTTTGAGAAGTCTTCTTTACTCCCAAATGACCTGCGTATGGCGTATCATGAGCCAAACGTAGAATATCATTTCGATATACCTCAGACACTACTATTTGATTACTGTCTTTGTAATCGTCATGATTACTTTTCCACCTCTGCATTAGTATACCTTCTTTCATGAAGTATCCACCTCCTTTCTTTTCCGCTTCTTCTTCAGATATTGCTTTTCTTTTCAAGTTAGCAATCCCCTGATCTCTATCCTGTTCCTGTATCAATAATCGTCTTGGTGACATTTCATTTCCTGAAGTCTTATCCGAAAAACCATTCAATATTTCAGCCATAAAAGTAGCCTTCAAGTCAACTTCTGGTTCTGATTCTGGTTTTAATTCGGTTTTATCAGGCTTAGTTAGTTGTTGGGCTGAACCTCGAGTGACAATACATATTGGCTTAGTTATGCATCCACTTTTCTTAAGGTTTTGTTGATTACTGGTTATGGAATGTACAACATTTCCAGCTATATCATTTCCCAAAATGAGTGATATATTTTCATGTGGGAGAGTTTTACAAATAGCCACAACAATGGTCCCATTGAAGTAGTCACTCTTCAATTGAACTTGATGTAGAGGACATTTTACATTTTTCCTGACCACACCTTGTATAATAACATCTTGCCCAGTATAAGTCAATTGTGACGTTGGTACAGTGTTTTTTAATAAGAGAGAGACCTCAGCTCCTGTGTCGCGAAGTATCTTTATTCTCTTCTCTTTAGTGACACCGTTTATATTTGATGACACTATACCCTCATTAATGAAAGGTAAACAATTACTTGGCTTCATAGTAGCTTCTTGACTTTTGTCCAAGTTTTCTTTGTGAGAGGTAGGTTTTTCACTCACTAATATTTCCTCTGTAGTGTTCTTATCACAACTCAGATTTGAATTATTGAATACCATGGTTGTCACTGTGGAAACTTTTCCTGGCTTCAATTTATTTGGATACTGGTTTCTAGACAGTTCATTTGTACTATTACCTAGTTCCTTTGTTTGTGATTTAACCTCTTTACTCACATTCTTGCCACTTTTCCTTTCAGTCACTGCTGCATAAGATAGAATAACCTTACTGTTTTTCTTATCTATATTTTTGTTCAATAGAAAACACTTTTCCCTTGTATGACCAACTTTCTTACAGTGGTTACAAACGGGTTTGGAATTCATTAAACTTTCTTTGCTCTGATCTTTGTGCCTGTTTTTATTATACTCAACTGGATTTGATTGTTTCTTATCTTTCTGTTTATTTTTATCAGAGGTAGAAAATCTACTGCTGGTATGAATTACTAAATATTCGTCTGCCTTCACAGCGGCTTCTTCAACTTGTTCAATATTACGGTCTGCTAGGTGTATCCTGACATCTGATCTAACATTGTTGTTAAATTCCTCCATTAAGATTAGATTTGCCAATTTCTCATAGTCCTTGTCTACATTCTTAGACCTGACCCATCTTTCGAAATGTTTCTTCTTTTGCCTCAAGAAATCTACATGCGATTGTTCATGTTCCTTCTTCGATTCTCTAAACACTTTCCTGTACCTTTCCGGAGTTAAAGCAAAACTTAACAAGACCCTGTTCTTAATCAACTCATAGTCGTAGAGTTCCTCTTGTGTCAAACTCAGTACTACATCTAACGCTTTCCCTTTGTTTAACGCAGAGCGTAAAAGAATAGCCTTCTTTCCTTCCGGGAATTAAAATAAATAATAATGAAGCTTATATAGCGCATATCCCGCAATCAGTTCTATGCGCTTAACAATTACATCTACAATTACAATTACAATTACAATTAACGATGATAACAATAACAGACAGAATTGATAATCAATAGCATTTTGCTCAAACATCATAAAGAAGTCTTCCACAAAGTTGTCATCTAGAGTTGGTATATGCTTTTTAAATTTATACAACTCAGGATCTGTTATGGAGCTTGCAGTTGAATTATTTGAGGTGCGAGACTTAGCTATTTCAATCCTTTCTAAGCTTGCTATCTTTTCTCTTTCCAATTCTATTTTCAATCTTCTATCTTCTCTTTCCATTTCTATTTCCATTTTCTTCAGTTCAAGTTTGAACCTCAATTCTTCACTTAATGTACCTGAATTAAATTCATGGTTGGCATTTACCATTATTCTCTGGGTATCTGAGAAATTCAAGTCATCTTCCGAGTCATTTCCACTATTAGCAGTTACTTCCTCTATTGTTGAACCTTGTTGTTTTAAACCTTCTGTTATCTCTTTAATCATTTTAGTTTTTGATGGTCTTAATTCTGTGATATTAATACTCAAGGATTTAGCAATGTCTTTTAGTTGTGACATAGACATTCTGCTAAGTTGATCAACAGTCAATGTAAAAATTGTTGGATCCAATGTAAGATTACTGGCACCTTCTGTATCCATATTAAAAATATTATTTAATATAATAATGATGATAAGATTACCACTTACTTAGTCCATAAAATTTCACTAGTTATTGTCCTTGAAATTACTATAATGGTGAATTAATCACAGTCAATTTAACATCAAAAATAATTTATGAATCTGTGAGATATGAATCAATACAGATTGAATGCAGATTGAATACTGTTCATAACCTTCAAGCAAAAATTCTGATAAACTTAACTTGTATAATCAAGATGTATAACACAGTTGTAAAAAGTTCTTGTATATTCCTGAATTATTGTATTATTGTGAATTCACACTTTGTTACATCATACAGATCCCGGACGAGCCCCCATTTTATTACGTGACACAATTCCTTCGAACAGAAACCAACAGTTATTTCGTTCTCGTAATTACTGTCCGTGTATTCAACACCACTGACCATCAACGTAGTAAGTAATGGGCTTACCTAATCAGCTATGAGATGTTGTTTCAGCAAACACTAGTGGTCATCCAACACTTTTCATGTCCGCCAAGTTATAATTTATTTATTATACCTGATCAAGTCAGTTCATTATATTGTCCATTATATTTATTTTAGATGACATACTAATCTGTATTAAGAATGTTATCCTTGTATTTTGACTCCGAGCCCCCCTTAATAAATATGAATTCCAGCTCAATTGTGCTGTTGTTTCAATGTTCAGTATATTTATTAACCGTTCTTCTTATGACAGAATTAGTAAGTAGTTGATGTTTATCTCATGAACTTAGTATGAGTTGAATTACTGTTGTTGTAGTTATTGTGGTTGTTATAGTCTAGAGTATGAGTATGCCCAAAGTTGTATATCCTTTTGACATCTGTTATGCAACAATAGTGTATAAGTGTAATTCATCTTGTTTCCTGGTATATATTTATATCAGCTCAAGTTGGTTGTATATTTTACTTGTCTTGTATATAATATGATTACTATCAGTAATTATAGTTTCTAAGACCACACATGTAAAATAATTCACAAGGAAAAGACTGAGATAATAGTTCAGTTGTAAATACTTTTAAACTTTAATAATGAAAGTACTGAATTGTTTTTCAGTTTCTGATATTCACATATTTGTACAATAGGCTACAGTTCCATAATTGATATAAACAAGAGTATGGCTTAGATCCATTTAACATGCATTTCAATATGTGTATGTATGGAATCCTTGTCCAAATAATAAATTGAAATATATAAGAAACACATTCCAAACCTTATATTTAGAATTTACATTATTAGGTTGAGGTAGTTGAGCAAACAAGGCAGATTCAGAGCACATGCACGAAGTGACTTATTAACAGACAGCGTCATACGCCTAACTGTATTGAAAAAGGCGATAGATCGAAAAGGGATAGATTGAACGCGGTTGTTCCTTTTATAGTTTAACAGTTTGGGCGTATCGTAATTGTTTTAAGCATATTTTGTAAACAACACGATTACTTAAGGTAAATGACATTGTATCGTTCTTATCGATTATTAACGAGACTTTACAAATCGAATTAAAATGCTTCTAGAAGATTCTTAAAATAGCGTCTCTTCCGGTGTAAATGTTTAGTAATAATTATTCTCCCAACGTTAGATTCGCGATTCGCAATTATTAATACTAGAATTTAATAAAGGTAATTATTATGAATCTCCGTTTCATAACAATATATATTCTATTATGCTATCAATTATGATTCATGTTGTATTTTGATAGTAACTACTCATTTATTTACTAAACTCAGCATACACGTAAAACCCCCACCCACCTGTAGACACCCCCACCCACTGCTACACCTTTTTCATTATCTCCCCTCTTCGTCCCCTACTCAGCGCCCGTGGTCAAGCCCTTGATCCACTCGTCGTAGTGACATCTGGAGCGAAGCGTCTCGCACATACGTAAGCGCCTCGGGCTGCGCTCGACCAGAACCAATAGACACAGGTACATCAAGGGAGATAAGTCATTATCTTATCCTTTGTATCTCCGTATACGTCTACCCACCCCCCCCCCCTTTCCCCCTGGGCCCCACCCCGCAAAAGTCGGCGGTACTAATTGTTCACCTACACCCACTCCTAATTCCCCCCCCCCAATAGTCAATCCTTTATGCAAGTATATTTCAAACCAGCCAAACAGAACATATGTAATTCTAAACTAATGTAGCTATCCAATCAAATTGACCACTGATCACGTGACTAAAATTCACGAAAGCGCGCTTAACTAGTTTTAGGGCACTTCGGCTCAAGCGTTAGGTGGAGAAGGTTGTTCGATTCTAGCCTCCACTTATTCAGTTCGTTCCATAGGATATACCGCCTGCATGTGTATAGATAGATATTTTGTCAGTATAAGTATTTTCATGAACACAGCTACGTTAGCCTAATGTTGGACAACCTAGCAGTACCATGTGTTGAGTGTTAACTGAAGCCTGTGCAAATTCGTATATGTATCTTGCCATTGAGTGAAGAATTGAAATGATAATAAACACCTGAACTTAACCAGCGATTTATTTGCCTACTTAGAACTATCTGTTGTGTCCGTCATAATATCTAACGAGCCAGAGAGAGAAATAATAATTATTCCAGGGCGATTCCAGTCACGGTAACTCATATCCCAAGACGACCTGCCACCACTACCCCACTCACCTACGACTCCGCACCCCTCTCATTCTCCAACTTATGCCAGGTTGATGTCCTAATCCTAAACACATCCTGACATACGTAATGGAATAAAAGAAAATTATATAGATTAGTTACTTCGTCTTCTCGCCTCGTATGGGCGGCGTGACAACAAAAATGGTTCACATTGACAGTGGGTTGCAAAAATAACATTATTGAACCTTCCTTAGGCTATAAATGGGTCTTAAGAGTTGTACATTTTATCATAAATGTGTACCGACTCATGTTTCGCATGTACATTCTGACATACAAGTACACATACTTAAGACATGTAGGATGTTAATAAGCTCGGATATATATATTATTACACCCGTATGTAGTAGGTGGGAGGTGCAATGTACTTAAAAATAGTACTACCCACATACGTGTTTAAAAGCAGGGGAGCAAATGAGAGGGGAGTTCCATACATATTAAGCGTTTTCTTTATTACATATAGTCCTTAAATTGGCTTTTCGATTATCATTAAGCGGAATAGATATGTAGTTATCATACAAACGATGTATTTAATGTAATGTTTGAAAATATACATATACATTCTTTAGTCATAAAATATTTATATAATTTTCAAAAACTTTTTACAGTTTGATCATTTTAAAGTTATAAATTGTAAGCCATTTTTTTTTTAAAGAAAAAAAAACAGAAATATTAGTTGAAATAAAACGGAAAAATTACCTCTCTTTAATAAAAATTTTTTTTCCACATTTGATGTGAGTGATTGATGCCAAACAAGTTATGTATTATAATATAACACATATTGCTGATTAAAGCAGACATTGAGTTATCAACTAACGTACTATACAACATTATTGGAAACATGGGAAAAGGGAGAACTACCAAAGGACTGGAGAGAGGGATATCTAGTAAAGCTTCCAAAGAAAGGGGATCTTACAGATTGCTCTAACTATAGAGGGATTATGTTGCTATCAGTACCAGGACAAGTTTTAAATAGAATAATACTGGAAAGGATAAAGAAAGCAGTTGATGGTCTTCTACGAGACGAGCAAGCAGGCTTTAGACAAAACAAATCATGTCTCGACCAAATAGCTGCTCTTCGTATTATCATTGAACATGCCAGAATAGAATGCTAGCCTATAGACTTTGAAAAAACCTTTGATAGTGTGGACAGAGAAAATCTATGGAAACTGTTGCGCCACTATGGTATTCCTCCAAAGCTAACTGACCTAATTAAAAACACCTATCACAATATGAGATGTCGAATCATTCATGATGGAAAACTAACAGAGGCATTCGAGATAGAGTCAGGAGTTTGACAGGGCTGTCTACTTTCACCATTCCTCTTTTTACTAGTAATAGATTGGGTCATGAAGAATACTACAGAAAACAGAAAAACTGGAATCCAATGGACCCTGTTTAAACAGCTTGAAGATCTAGACTTTGCAGATGACATAGCCCTATTAGCTCAAAGTTATAACAAATGCAAGAAAAAACTGCAATACTAGATTTCTGGGCACAACAGCTAGGACTTAAAATAAATGATAGAAAGTCCAAGATAATGAGAATAAAACTCCAAAAGTACTGATGCAGTGGAAGTAGGAGGAAGGGTGCTGGAAGAAGTAGACATCTTCACATATCTAGGAAGTATAGTTGACAAGGAAGGGGCATCTGGAAGAGATTTTAAAGTAAAGATACAAAAAGCAAGAGGAGCCTTTGCTATGCTAAAAAATATCTGGAAAACAAAAGAAATTAGAACCAAAACTAAATTAAGAATATTTAATTCTAACGTAAATCTGTCTTACTATATGGCTCAGAAAGTTGGAGATTAACAAAGGAGGATTTGAACAAACTACAAACTTTTGTGAATGGCTGCCTACGTAGAATAATGAATATCAAATGGTATGACAAAATTACAAATGCAACTGTATGGGAAAGGACAGCACATATTCCAGTAGAACAAGAAATACAAAAAAAGGAGATGGAGATGGATAGGCCACACATTGAGGAAACCAACGACAAATTTGACTAGACAAGCTCTTTCGTGGAATCCCCAGGGTGCAAGACGAAGAGGTAGACTAAAGAACACCTGGCGGAGGGAAGTAGAAAAGGATGTGCAGGTGATAGGGAGAATTTGGAAGAAGTTACAGAAGATAGCCAGAGACAGGAGGACATAAAAAGAGATTGTTGATGGCCTATGCTCCACTAGGAGTTGATAATGGCGAAGAAGAAGAAGACATATTGATGATTAACTACTATTTCTTTATTATGGTATTCATTATAATATTTAATTATTAAAGGATTTAAAAAATGTACGTTAAACAGTTATAAATAAAAATTTCCTTCATTTATTAAGTGTGTCCTTTAAAGGAGTTTTGCTTATATTTAAAACATTAATAATTACAGAAATTATGTAATATAGTGCTATTAAATAAGTCTCTAATATTTTATTAAATTAATAATACAAATAAATTTGTTTTAGATTTACCTATATGTGTGTTTAATTAAAGAAAATGAGCATACAAATACTTTAAATGTAATTAATCTGGTAAATTAATGAGCGGTCAAGTGTAGTATTGTGACCCCTTTGTATGCTTAAAACAGAGGTCATGTGCGATAAAATCAGTTCACAAAAGTAAGTTGAACCAAAAGCTGAAAGTAAGACAGCGAATACCTAGCAGTTGAGAATAGCAAATGACTTTCCTAAGCATCTTCCTTCAAGTTTTTGTTCGCAAATGTGCCCATTTGGATGTTTGGATATTAAATAAATCAACTTGCTGCATTATAAAATCGCCAATATTCCTACACTTAAAAAAGATCTGCATCTAAGAAAGCTGTAGCAATATTAAACACGTTAGGCTTGATGTGGCATGAACAAATGAGTCCATCAATTTGAAAGTCTTGCTTTTGTATTTGTAGTTAAATGTTTTGAAATTGATTTCACGGCAAGCTATGTACAGTTTCAATGCAAATTCATTCGAGTGGTCCTTGTAAATGCAATTTCAACTCACTAAAATTTGTCGCTATGTCATTCAGAAACATCGACTTCAACGACAGTTTTCCTCATTTAGAACCGGAAAATGTTGTTGTTGTTTTTTTATCAATAAAAACACATCTTGGAGGTCTCTCGCTTGCCACTGAAAATCACTCTGAGTGCCAAGTTTGGCATGCATGCCTTAGGTTGCCGATCCCTGCTCTAGTGTTTCTAAGTTTAGTGATTTAATTATTGGTGTTACTCTTGTCAGTTTTGAATATTTGCTAGTAATGAACCTTACAGCTTTTTTCTGATCTCTTTAAAGTAACTACCATGCCATGTAAGAATCTATATTTTATCTTATCATCTTCTTAACTTATGCATTACAGACGCTCCTTCTATAAAGAAGATTATTGCGTTCTACGCTCATCCGTGGTACGAGTCTAGTCTTGCATCTTTATTAATGTTTTAAATGATGCTAAATTACTGATTTTCCTGGTTTTTATTCTGTAGACAAAAAATATTTCTAAATTTATTTTCCAGTGTATCCAACATTTAAGTTGTCCAATAAAACGATTCAAAAGTAGACCTAATAGCAAAGTATATATTTAAATAAAACTGCACACGTATTAAAAGTAGAAAACAAAATATAAGGTGAAAAAATGAAATAGTTGTTAAATGAAATCTCTTTTTTATGAAATAAAAACAAAACAAAATTGTTACAAACAAAAAAAAAAAGAAAATTCATGAGCGGAAATATCAAGAATCAAATTAGAGATAAACCCAACAGAATTTCGTGACATATGATAAAAATAAAACTTCATATTTGCTGCAATAATGAAACATAAAGAAACAGGTGTATGAGTATTTGTGTACTGTGTGAGATGGGGGAGTGGGGTCAGTTAAAGAGAGATACATTCTGATTTGAACACAAATAAAGAAACTTCTGTCAATTTTCATAATATTTTATGAATTATTTTTGCCCGTCAGTGATTTAACTTTGGGGAATTCCCTACTCTGACGTCACAAATATCTCGTAATCAAGGCGAAGTACAGATTCCATTGATTGTCGTTAAAAGTGATTACAAAAAAACAATAACAACACACACGTAGATTATATTCCAATGATCATATTTAACGATTTGTTCGGATGTTTGAATTGTTAACGGCTAGAATATATTGAAAAAAAAAATTCTCCACTCTCCTCCTCTGCAATCAACCTAATGGAGTATGATGGCTGACCAGTGTCCGGAATACAGATGCAATCAGGGGGGAAGATAGTGTAGCTTGACACTCCCTCTATCTCCACCCCCCCCCTTTCACCGCCACCGACCCCGCGTATTCAGCATACGTCACCTTTCAATTACAACCAATCACAAGGTCATTCTCCAGTGTAGACATGTTTGTGGCTTTGTGTGTCAGTTTTTGTGTATGTGTGAAAGTATGAGGAACGATTTCATATTTTTCACTTCCATGTATTGAATGCTATAGAACTGTAATGCTAAAAAGAAGTATTTTATGAGTTTTCAATGATGTTCAGCTACTGGTTTTCCTGGTTTGATCAGAGAACCCATTCCATGCCCGGATGCCACTCGAGATATATAGACTCATTTCACATTTAATATAATCAAGTGTAACACCTTTTCTAAGATCATTAAATGTATCAAGTTTAAGTTATGATGTTGAAACATAAATTAATAAATTATACACAAATTAAAGTCCAATTAAGTAATGACGTTAATCTTATATTCTATTCAGTAAACGGAATGATTTAGAAATCAATTTTCTTTTGATGCGTTGGAGCGACTAATTCATACAGGTGTTGTTGTTTTCTCTTACAGAGTGGTGCTTGGACATAAAATGGGTCACCTGAAACGGCACGAAAAGAAAGAAATTAACATTAATTTAAAACTAGTATCACAATTGCAAGACAAGACTTTGTGCAAGAATTTGTTTTTTAAATCTTGTTTTCGGAACGCAAGTCTGTAAATGATGATATCAGATTATGAAATAGCTTCTTAATGTAACCGTATCACTAACTTATATCAGTGTTCTGTGAGTCATGTCTCGTTCGATTATTTAAATGCTAATAAAGACATCAGCCTTTGAAAAAAGAAGGCGCCAATATAGCTATTCAACCCGAATGAAAAGTCTTAAATATTATGCATGCATTGACAACTCCTAATGAGGCGTTACCTTTTAAAATGGAATAGATCATGAACTTCCGGTGCCATTACCAGCCATTTTCGTAAAAAACAACAACATGCTTTTACTGGTGTTTGACAATTGATTTCAACATCGACTGCCAGTTCTGGTCTTATAGAAATATACAAAGGCTACAAGATTAGTTATGATGAATCAAAGTCTCTAAAACTAATGAGAAGTCTATAATGCAGAATATCGTATTAGTGATGGGCGCATTCTGGCACTGAAAGATATGATCAGCTGTCAGCATTCGAGCGTCAGACATAATCACGGACACGTTAAAGGGTTCCCTCGGACCTTTACGAGTCCAAGAACCACTGACCCAAACAGTACTTTGCATGCTGTATAAAAAATACACTTAAAGATCAAACGTCGAGCTTCAACGAGGGCATCGATCCAATATGCAAATTTCACCTCCAAACATTTGTCAAGTTTTTGTTTTCGGTTGATAATGGTAAATATGGTGAGCAGCGTGTGTTCGCCAATTGATTGGGATGTAGTAAAGATGTCGATCGATATTTATTGTTATTGAATTGTGTATTGACCCGTGGAATGTTAGTTGTTCTGCGATGTATAACTCTGAAGATGTCAGAATTTTTTTTTTAAAGTGAGGCAATACTCAGTGTATTAAGTGCAGAGCCGAATTAAGACCCTTAAAGACCCTAATCGTATTTTGTCACGATTATCCTTATATATTATGTAAAGTACCCTTTTGACCAAACTGATTGTAGCAACGTTCGCAAGTTTCTGTGGCCACGGCTTACTATGGTATGTATGGCCAGCACAATGACCAGCCGTCTTTACTTTACCCAAACTCATGTAAGTTGCCCATCAGAGCTGGAAAAACTCAAGGGCACCCTCCAGCCCCGGGAACAAATACTAGCTTTCACCAAGGTTTCGAACCCAGAACCTTCGGAACGCCAGACGCTCGGACACCGTGGGACATGGAAATAAAATAAAAATATAAACGATAAAAAAAGATAAAAAGGAAATTGTGTTGTTGCTATTAAACGAGCTCATAGTAAAATGGGAACCGCTGTTGTATATTTATTTGTTGTTTTTGTTGTTTTTACTCCCTTTCTATTAACTCGTACTGCCTGTCTGTGTGCGTGCTTGTAAAAATCACAATTATAGTATACAATGTAAATGATTGGAAATGATTTTGTCATTGGAGCTTATTTATTATTTGTGCCTTTGCCAGATAAAAATAAGTACCACAATTGTTATTCACAAACTTATTGAAAATGAGTGCTGTATTGCTTTGAAGGTTTTTTGCTATACTAACTTTCTTGTAAACTAAGTTTATATTTTTTTTTTTGTACTTTATTTAGGGCTATTATGGCTATTATATTGTTAGCGGATACAGGTTCCGATTTAGTGTGATATTTTTTTGCCTTAGTGATAAATCCGGTCCTGATTACGGGGGATACTCTTTGTTTTCGTTTGGTAAAAAAATATAATTTAATTTTAGTTTTTCTCCATCTGCTCCATACAATAAGACTGACAATATTTTACTAGTGAAAAGTAAATCTTTTAAGTTCATATATTTTTTTTAATACCATTCTAGACTTCAATGTAAAACAAGATAATAAAAAAACATACACCTTTTTTTACATCTGCCAAGGAAAATCCTTAAGATGTAGGCTACTGGCCAATTGCCATGAGCAGGGCCGTCTTTAGTATTGTGGGGGCCTTGTTCCCAAATTTATGTGGGGGCCCTTCGCGGAATCCCCCCTGCCTTCCACATACCTCAGAAAAATGCCGTTAATTCATGCTACATTCTGTAAAATCATAAATTTTATGTTCCACTTAGCTTGGTTGGACTGGAGCGCTTAAAATTGTACATTTTCAACGAAAGAATGGGGATGTCACTAAAAATTTTTTTTTTGGGATGTGTGGGGCCCCCTTTTGTGTGGGGGCCCCTGTTCCAATGGAACATGTGGAACATGCCTAAATACGTCACTGGCCATGAGCAATGAAAAGTTCTGGCAGCGCACTAAACAGGGGGAGGTGGAAGAAGAAATTATACAAAAGGGATGGACTTCCTGTTGCTAAAAGACAAAACACAAGAAAGGTAGTAAAAATTAGCATTTATACCTACATTTACAGCTCTTCCGAAAACTAACGAATTCACTCATACCAATTTTAGTTTTATCCTACATATCCCGTAGTCTGTTGGAGGCGCTGGGGCGCCACAGATGACATGTACACCAGCCTCCTCCATTCCGCCCGTCTCTCAACCTTTCTCAATAATGCGTCGCACAGTTTCATACCTGTCCATTCCCTGATGTTTCTTTTGTCTTCCTCTCTTTGTCCCTCCTCTGGTGGTACCCTGCAGAATGGTTTTGGCAAGCCCGTTGATTCTGGTTACTTGGCCATACCATTCTAGTTTCCTTTTCTTCACTGTGGCCTGTAGGTCATCATTTTGTCCAACCTCCAGGATTATTTTATTTTTTGAATCTGCTCATTGGAGATACGGTCTTTATAGCAGATGCCGAGCAGGTTTGTGAAGCATCTAATCTCCATGGCATTGATCTTCATTTCTAGCTTTGCTGTTAAGGTCCATGACTCTCTAGCATATAGGAAAATGTAGGGGACCGTTGAGCGCATCAGCCTGATTTTGGTGCTGAAGGCTAAGTTCTTGTCTTTCCATATTGTCTTGAGCCTCTTTAGTGGTGCTTTTGTCTGGGCAATCCTGGACATTACTTCTGGTTTGGAGCTTTCTTCGGATACAATAGCTCCTAGGTATATGAAGCTGCGTACTGTTTCCAAACTATGTTCACCAATCTTGATCTACGTGCTGATGCCACTGGTGTTACTAGTCATTAATGTTTTTTCGGCACTGATTTGCATACCATAGGATGAGGAAGTCTTGTCCAGACGCTCTACTAGATGGGCTAATTCTTCCTCACTCCCGGCGAGTCCATCTATATCATAGGTTCTCAACGGGGGCGATATCGCCCCCCGTGGGGCGATGAGAAGCTTTAGGGGGGCGCTGACATCCCCGAGGGCGATTGGGGGGCGGTGAGGGGCAAGTGTGCGGTACAAACGTACCTGATGTATTTTAACACATCAGCTATTTGAATCGATTAGTTTTTGGATGAAATGCTATGAAAACGCAAGTGCTGCTAAATATCTGATATCCCCAACAGTAAGCATACTTATTATTATATTAATAAGAAATAAGAATCGCAATGACTTTTCGATGAAGTAGGGGTCTGTATTTGGCAAATATAGTGTGATTCCGGCTGGTCCTGTGGTTGGTTCACCGGACCATCAACTATGCTGACCGATCACTGTCGCTTTAGCATCTGCTATTATTAATTATATTTCTTGATCTCAGTTTAACTGAGATGTCTTAAATGTGTTTTAAACACCGAGAAGTATAAGATAGTTATGGTAAAGCGGTATAGATAATTAGTAATCATACAAACTGGGTAGTTATTGTAATGCTTGAAAAAGACATATAATTTTTTAAGTCATATAATATTTATATAATTTTCAAATACTTTTTTACAGTTTGATCATTTCAAAGTTATAAATTGTAAGCCATTTATTTTGTATCAAAGAAAACAACAAAAAAAACAGAAATCATAGCTCAAATAAAACGGGCTAATTATTTCCCTTTAACTAAAAATTGTGATTTTTTAGATTCAATATTTGATTTAATTACAAGTTCTGTTTTGTAATATAACAAATATTACTAATTGTTAGACCTAAGGCTTTTTTGCAATCAAAATTGAAACGAAAAAAGCCAAATTGCTAGCAACACACCAGGCAAACGATTCACATTAATATTGATTTATTTAAAACTTTTGTTAAGGCAATTTTTTTATCTATTAGTTCTTACTAAATGTTTCCTTTTCAGTTTTTTTTTAAAGATAATTAATCACACAAAAAGTCTAGTTCCCCTAAAAAAAAAATTGCGGAAACTATAGTCCAGATGGGCGGAAGGTGGGGGGGGGGGAGTGGGAGCTAAAATAAAGTTGGGGAAGGGGTGGTTGAGGGGCGGTGAGCGGAAAAAAAATTGTAAAAGGGGGCGGTGAGCCGAAAAAGGTTGAGAACCAATGCTCTATATCATCTGCAAATCGAAGTTGGTAATCGTTCTGCCATTTATGCTGACTGTTTCGTCATGATCCTCTAGTGACTAGTGCATCTGACATGATTCTCTCCAAAAATATGTTGAATAGTGTTGGCGAGAGCAAGCATCCTTGTAGTACTCCAACGGTAGTCCTAAACCAATCTCCAATGTTGTTGCTGAAGAAGACTGCAATGGTGGCCCTGTCATAGAGGCTGCGTATCAGCATTGTCAGGTTGTCATTAATGTTGGAATGTTTCATGGTTGCCCATAGGGCAGCGTGCCAGACCCTGTTGAATACTTTTTTAAAATCAACAAATACATGGTACAAGTGTTGTTGGTGCTGCGTATGCCTCTCACAGAGTATTCGTAGGTTAAAGATCTGCTTTGTGGTACTACGTGCCTGCCTGAAGCCTGACTGCTCTTCCACAATGATTCTTTCAGCATAAGGTCTGACTCAGTTTATAATTATTTTGAACATAACCTCGCTTAGGTGGCTTTTTAGGCTCATGGTGCGGTAGTTCTGGCATTGCTGTAGGTTGCCTTTCTTGGGGAGGGTGATGATGAGCGACTGCTTATAAGTCGGCTGAATCAATATTTTATAATTAATTAAGAATTTCATGATCGGAAACCTCTGTTAGTCTCTGTGTTACCGATGCTACAAAATACATTTCCGTAGCCGTATACTAAACAACAGTAAAATAGCATAAAAACACAAAATATTGGCAAAATTGCAACTTTTATTACGAATAAAGTCATAAAATGTTAATTTATCTGTGAATAAGCTATAGCATAATTTTACACCCATAAGTCAACTTTAAAATGGCGGCATTGTCGGACTTAACTGTGCCACGAATAAGAAATGATTGTGCAATGTTGATCTACAATATGTTGGTATAAAGTAGGCCTATCTGAAATAATATTTTTGGTTGATTTTAAATAATAAAATAAAACACAGTGATATAAATAGTTATATTGCAACATTTAATTACATTTCAATATTCCTTTCCGTTTTTTTAGAGTCTAGTATTTTCAGTGATTTTGCTTACGGTAGCCTACATTGTCAATTTCGGTTGATATTCTAACATAGGAAAAAAAGTATTTTTTTTTATTTAGATTACACGTTTATAAGCCACACCCCTTTCTCGGACCTAAACATTTGGTTTAAAAAAAAGTGCGGCTTATACGCGAGGTTTTACGGCAATTTAAAGTTTCTTAGTTTAGTAGCTTTCCACTGAATCGGCTATAGATTCTATATAAGATATAAACGTGTGTGTGTATGTGTGTGTGTGTGCGCGTGTGTGTGCGTGTGTATGTGTTTGTGTGTGCTTGAGTAGAAGTTAAGAGATCAGATGGTTAACTTTTACGAGTTTAATGAGTAGTTGTACTTTTACGCCCTCCCCAAACCCTCGTCAGGTGTTAATCGCCTTTTAATGAAAGTTTCATGAAAACTTGGACTATGTGTTCAGTGTAAATTTATACCAGACTAAACAAGGTCACACAATTGACCCGTTTTTTGTTTTTGTGTTTACGATTTTATACCAAACAGTAACAAAATCGTGACAATTTCTTTTTTTTTTATCAAGCTGTTCTTAAAAGTACGTTTATAGATCGATCGGTTATTAAATTGTATAAAACGTTGAATAATTCAACTGAAAAAAGCGAATGTTTGTTTTAAAAACACATTTAGATCTAGAGTTTTATGTGTGGAGAAAAATTCGAGGTTATTATTGAGTCAATAAATGGGGTCAATTTATATACATGCATACACGTTTTTGTCTGTGTGTGTGTGTTTGTGTACGGTTCATTGCTCGCGTAGAAAACGTGTGACACCTTTGGTAAAATCACTAAATCTAGATAGAAACACTTGAGTAAAATTGTCTCAAAATCGGAAAGTGGAAATAATACATGACACATTAAATGCCAATAACGTTACCAAGCAGTAATAAAAAAAAAATTCGAAATACTTAGAGACAAATACACTTATTCTAAATGTCAGTACATTTTTTTTTAAAATCATTTGTTTCTTAGCAAGTGGAATTCGGGCGTGGAATCAGGGCCCTCACATGCCTTTGTGGCGCCCCAGGGCAAAAGTTTCAGCGCCGCCCCCTTGCATACTATAACTGCTTTGTTTAGTGCATAGGTTCTCAACCTTTTTTGGCTCACCGCTCCCTTTTTCAAATTTTTATCTCTCACTGCTTACCCCCCCCCCCCTCCCCTGCAAATCCGAAACTGAACTAATGAGTCAAATTTGCCGCATATGAGTTGTATGGGCCGACTAGATTTGTATGCAATTTTATTATCCTTAAAAGAGCTGAAATATCATAAAAAGAGGTGAAATTAATACATTTGTTTAATGTTGTGTAATAAATAATAATAATAAAATATACTGCAAAGAGGTTTTGAAAATAAAACAATTTTAAAGTGAAGCTTGTTCCTGGTATGTTGCTAGTAGTTCTTCAACGTTCCAATAAATAGGCTGTGGAAATGGAATAGCCTACATTTTTTTTGCCAAAACCAAAAGACCTAGAGACATTGAAGGATGTTGCTTCTGTTTTGTTATCTGCAGTAATTACGTATTGTAGTGGTGATGCAGGCGATAACTGAGATTTTTAGCAAAATTAATGTTGTCGATGAATCAAACACAGCTAATACATCTTGCAGAGATTTCTTTAATTACCACATCAAGCTATGATAGAATCCATACCATCGTTGATGGAAGAATTTCATTTCTTTTTTCCTTAAAAAGAATTTTAGTTAAAGTAATATAATTTGCCTTTAGTGTCCTTTATTATTTTTCTTTAGCAAAACTAGCATAATGTTCCCTTCTATAATAAAAGAAAACATAACGTTTAATTATTGTCAGACAGCGTGTACTCCCATCAAGTTGTAAAAATGTGGAAAGATTTTAGGTACTCACACAATATACTCTCACTTCATCACGTGCCATTTCATTAATTCGTCTCTGCATAGTGATTTTGCTCAACTTATATTTATTTAATAAGTCGATATCAAAACTGGTTTTTATAAATCAAAGGCTAAATAAATCTAATTTATTCAAATTAAAACTAAAACAATCTGAATGAAACTGTGATAATGAACAAAAGCACCGAACTTCGTTTTGTAACGTGCTGGACCAGATATTTAATTTATACTCACCCTAGCCCCTACTTCCTCTTCTAAAAATCTAATCACCGCCCCAATCTTCATTTCTTAGATACTGTCTAAATATAGCAATAGATCAAGGTTAAGTACAGAATGGGCTTTATACGACTTTTACGTAACAATTACACAGTAGATATTAGTCGATAAAGCCTTTATCAAAGCTCAATATTACCCTTCTTATAAGTCAAGCAGATCTTAATTTTGGTAATTAAAACATCAGTGGTGTTGAATCTATTTCAAGTAGGCTACTTTCGTACTGCCCACTGGCCCTTCAGCGATCCCTACTGTTCTCGGGAACATCAGCGCCCCCCCCCCACCCCGAGCTTCTCACCGCCCCCTGGGACGCTAGTTTATTATTATGATTAACGACATTTTAAAATTCAATTTTTTAATAAGAATATTCTAGCTGAGCCAATCTTTTATGAAACCTTTGTGAGCCTATTAAAAAATGAAACATTTGTATATAACTGTTTGAGTGTAATTAAATAAGAAGTCAACTGCTACTAATCTATATTTATTCATTATTCCTTTTGTTTACAATTTGTGTTTCTAATTTTATTTCCCCTTCAACTCTCCTAAAATTTCTGGTATAAACTTAGGCTAAATGTGCCGCCCCCTCGAAGTGCCGCCCCCGGGCATATGCCCCCCTCTTCCCTCCCCCATGTGAGGGCACTGCGTGGAATGAGTTCATTGATGTAGTCAGCGAAAACATACACCTTGACATTATTTATTACCTCTATCAAAATCTAAAACCACGGTTGATAGTTTAACGTAATTCAAGGCAGTAATATATAATTTGTTATGTTATAACAGAATTAGTCGATTGTTTGTGAACAATAACTATCTAAGATTGTGTCACCTTTTTTTGTGTAACCTCTTAGGTGACTGACTTCTTGAAACAAGATGGCGCTGAGTTAAGCGACACTAGGATAAGGATAATGGTGCATGAATACTATGTATTTTTTTCTTGGATGAAACCCACAATAATTATTGTAGACAAGAGCACATTGATCATGCTAAATGTGATAGCATGGAGAGTGTCGCTATACAAATGACCATCATTATCATTACTTTATCTACAATGACCAGGAATGGAATTGTAAGCTCGTAAGTAACGGGTTTTCGTTTCTTTGCTTATAATTTGGGTAGCTTCCTGATCTGTTTAACGCGTAACTCCAACTCATGTTTCTCCAATTTTCTATTTGCACTTCAATTACTTCTATTTTGAGCTGCTAGTTTTAACATCTCTGGTACAATATAAAAAAAAATTATACTAATCGTCCCTGTGTTGTCTTTTAATGCAGCCCTTTAAATCGTTTACCTACTTAATACAGACTCGTTATAGAAGCTGATAACACATCCCCATGCAAATGTATTTTAATAACACAACCCTTCATGTGTGAAGATGAAACTTTTTGTATTCTCTTCTTTGGCGTTTTTGTAGCATGATATTTTTGTTTTACAAAATAAGATTCCAAGCCTTACGTAGCTGTAAAAGCGTCAAAGTAAACATAACTAGAATAAAAAGATGCTTCAAGGCTAAGTAAATAGATCAAAAACCACAAACATATAATATGTTTTCCAAAGTACTTATGATTACATAACATAGAGATGTACACATTACAGAAGTTAACGCTAAATCATTGGGATACTTTGGCTCGATCAGATTTAAGTTTACTTTTACGTTATATGGGTATCCGCCACCCCCTCCCCCTCTATCTTCCACTTTGTCTGTCACTTTATTCTTCTAAATATATGAGTAATAATTTATAATATACTAAAAAATATTTTTGTTAAAATTCTTCTTCATTTATTTTTTTTTGAAAATGGTATCTTTACAATAGTGTAACAATAATTATGATATGGCCTAGAAATAAATATAACCCCTCCATCACCCAGCCCATTCCCGCCCTCCATCGTAACTAATTATTTACTCTTTATATTACGTTGCTCATAGGACATGGTGGGCTAGCCGGCAGCGTGTTAGGCTGATTCGTTTCCGGTCTGGAGGATGCCACTGAGTCTATCCAGCACTGATGGGTATCTGCCTATTGTTAAGGATAAGTAAAAGAGGCTGGGCCCATGATGCTGGCCACACAATCCCCTAGTATGTCCTGATTAAGAAATCTTGTGAACGCTGATTCACGTGCCATGAAGTTAAAATCAGTCTGACCCGGATACTTTACTTACCGGTATATTTTACCGAACCCTTTCACCAAACCAATGCTATTTCCTATTAATAGCCGAAATAAAACTTTCGAGTTTAGACACATGCCTAGATTTTCAAATCTATTGGATGCGTGACTTGTTGTCGTTATAAAAAAAAAATGAAATTTGACTCCCAAACCTTCACCCACCACCCCTCAACACACAGCTCGTCATCTGTTGATTGATGGACATTTACAATTCTATTGCAACTTTGACCTGATTTTGTTTACCTCTCGTTCCCGTCCATGTCACATTTGTTGACGTTTTTTTTTTTTGGAGTTGTCAGCGCTTCGTGCATTTCTAATTACCAGTGTTTGCATAATGGACGGCTACAAGTAATTGAACCGAAATGTATTCAGCGCTTCTACATTATACCGCTTGAAAAATAAAACAATAAATCTATACAACAGTGTTTCTAATTGTAATTTTTTCTGGAACACGATTTTTAGAGTGCTGTTGACAAGGCTGCTTGACATCGCCTTCTTCAGCAGTGCTGCATGTATGTTTGCTCTTTTGGAGAATGCCGACAAACATATTCATATTTCTTTTATTACCTGTTCTTTGTTTTAGAGTGCTGTTGACAAGGCTGCTTGACATCGCCTTCTTCAGCAGTGCTGCATGTATGTTTGCTCTTTTGGAGAATGCCGACAAACATATTCATATTTCTTTTATTACCTGTTCTTTGTTTTAGAGTGCTGTTGACAAGGCTGCTTGACATCGCCTTCTTCAGCAGTGCTGCATGTATGTTTGCTCTTTTGGAGAATGCCAGACAAACATATTCATATTTTCTTTTATTACATGTTCTTTGTTTTAGAGTGTGTTGGTTAGGGTAGGTTGAGATGGGCTTCTGTACCCATAGAGCTCAAAGCGACGAATTGTGGAAACCACCAGTACGCTTGCATCAAGAGCACACCTTTGGGGCGAGTGCATGGGGGAAGCCCCCTGCTGTGACTCCGGGTGGCCTTAATCGATAGGTCTGGGGGCCCCGTTTGGGGAGGAAGAAATGTGCGCAGAAAACCCCGCTTCAACCTTGCCCTGGTGTCTGGATGTCCATACCTACAATATGGGATCAGCGCTACCGGGCGACATTTCGGGTATACGGGCGAGCCACCACGATAATGATCCAAGGGATGTTCTACAGTGTGAATCTAGACTCGTCTTCTTTTCAAAATATATTACCTTACCTTATCTAATGTTGCATGGACAAAGTGTTAACATGCATAAATAGTGAGACAATTATCAACAACAAAGACGTTTCTCACAGAAACATATAATAATAGTAAAGAAGGGTTCTATCTCCAGAGATACTAGATATAATTAAACAGTAGGCCTTACTCTTTCAACCCATTAGATTCACAGGGCTTAGCAATGGTCACGACAAGCAACGATATTGTGTTGCCAGCAATGGTGTTGTGTTGTATTAACTTACATAAGTTAAATGCCCTTACTGACTGGGGCTAGTAATAATAATACTAATAATAATAATTCTACTTGTATATCGCTTGCCAACAAACATAATGTAAGCTCATAGCGCATTTAACATTAGGCAACAAAACAACCAAGAACACGGATATAATTCTCGAGGCTGTAAAGGAGCTATTGAATAGTTTAAAAAAATTAAAACACACAACACAGCAAATAAATGTAGTAAAGCGAATCTCACAAAATGTATTGGCGTACGTAGGGATAATGTGGCCTGTGCAATGTCCAGGCGCATTTAAATTACGAAACTTTCGAGCTTAGTGGGATTAGTTTCCGAGATAATCCTTTGCTATGTTAAATAACGATCTAGCACCAGATCTGTCCAGAACCCCACAAACTGATGTAAATTGTAAATAAATGAGCCACCCGAAAGGAAAACCCACTCTGACTAACCGTAAATTAATTAAGCTTATATATGTATATATAATATATATTTATATTTATCTATTAATCTATTTATCTCTTTTTCTGTTTATCTATTTATCCCTTTATCAATCTTTCTAAGCTTCTATTTTACTATATATCCATCTACTTTTTTTTATCTATCCATCCATCTATACATCCACTCATCTATCTATCTATCTATCTATCTATCTATCTGTCTATCTGTCTATCTGTCTATCTGTCTATCTGTCTATCTGTCTATCTGTCTATCTGTCTATCTGTCTATCTGTCTATCTGTCTATCTGTCTATCTGTCTATCTGTCTATCTGTCTATCTGTCTATCTGTCTATCTGTCTATCTGTCTATCTGTCTATCTGTCTATCTGTCTATCTGTCTATCTGTCTATCTGTCTATCTGTCTATCTGTCTATCTGTCTATCTGTCTATCTGTCTATCTGTCTATCTGTCTAT